>NTHP01000422.1:254039-283458 GCA_003416845.1 Oplegnathus fasciatus | reverse complement strand
CTTGAACACCACTGCTAACAAAACCCTACCTGCTCAGCTTCCGATTAATGATGTACATTGTCCTGCCCACTCAGAGCCTAAGGAGCACTTCTGAAACGGACATTTTGTTCTTCCTTGACAAAAAAACAAACAATAAATTCAAAAATCATGTAAACTTGATTTTTGACTGCAAAAAGGGAATGACTAAGTGTTGGACTTTAGTAACTAGCTAAGCACTCTCTCCTCTCCACAGGTGGAGCCCAGTACTAAGCTGTTCCCAGCAGTCTTTGCCAAGGCCACCAGCCCCAATGTNACACACACACACACACACACACACACACACATACACACACACACACACATACAGCATCATCATCAAAATAAAGTAATAACAGTACTACTTTAGCTGTCTTCCAACTCTAAATTCTGGCCAGGTTGGGGAGGTTGCTTCTAACCTCAGTGACTAGTAGCCCTGCATTTCCTGTTGCTGCTTCATAACAAAAGCCTTGTAGTGGTACACAGATGGATATACTTTAATGTTTTATGGAGAAACAAATACACATGTGAACAAAAATTACTTTTTGTTCACATGTTAAATGTTGGTTTTTAAAACCTGTTACAATTCAGAATTTGTGACATTCTTCTGGTTTGATGTCAGTTTAGTGACACTCTGTGCCAGAAGAGGGAGCTTGCAATCAACAGGATTAACAAAGAGAATTAAAGCAGCAATCTTGTGTCTACACTGACCAAATACTCAAAATTAAAACGAGAGTGAAGTATGTAACTGTGGTTCTATGATTTCTGGATGACCGCCAGAGGCAGTGCTTAACACTGGATGTTATCCGTCTCATGCATGCGAAGGTTGAGTATTTAACATCAACAAAGTCGCATGTGGCCTGGGATGATGTACGGCAGCCCCGCCTATATAAGCCCACGTCATCCTAAAGATGTTGGAATCTTCTCGCCATGATTCCGAGTGGCCGTCATCCACACTTCATAGAACCATAGTTACATACGTAACTCTCATTCTACTTTATTGTTCCTGACCACCAAGGTCAGTGCTTAACACAGGATGACTATTACCAACACAGGCACGAGGAATCCATTACCCACCTTACTGGGAACGGCCTGAGGGTTCCTGAAAGACAGCTGCCGCTACTGCATAGGGAGCAGCATTGATCCTGTAAAAACATGCAAAGATGCACAGTGAAGCCCAGTTGGCCACAGCACAAATCTCACTTAGAGACACCCCCCATGGCACTGCCTAGGAAGTGGAGACACTCCTGGTGGAATGGCTCCTGATATTAAGAGACAAAGGCAGCCCTCTTGACCTGTATGCCTCCGCCAAACTAGCTTCCTGTAGGCACGAGGGGTCATAAGCTGCCAGTTCAGTGACCTGATTAAAGTGGGCTGGAGCCACCCTCTTCACTCACTGAGAAGGCATGAAGCTCACTCATACACTTCACTGATGACGTCGCCAGAAGAAAGACACTTTAGACCCGGCTGCTCCAGAGGCTCAAAGGGCAGAACATGAAGGCCTTCCAGCACCAGAGGCAGGTCCCATGAGATAACCTTGACAGCCTGTGGGGGGTTTTGCCACTGGGCTGCTTTAAGTCGGCATCAGTGAGAACCAGAGAGGGCAGTGTTTTGTAGACTCTACTGTGCCATATTTGCCCCATATTGCCCCATATGAGGAGTTGCTGCACCACCTAGCCATTGGCAATTGACATGGTAGACAGCTGACTTGTCGTTGGACCGTACAAGAACATGCCTGCCTCTCATATATGGTAGAAATTTGTGGAGCTCCAAGTATGCAGCATGGAGCTCGAGCACCTTTATGTGCTTCGCCATCTCCTGTGCTACCCCTCACCACTCTGTGCCTCCATCTGGAGGGCGAAGTATTGGTCACCACCACCTCACGACGTGAGAGGATCGAACCCAATTAGTTTCCCCCAGCCAGATATGCCCTGTCTCTCCATGGCCCCAATTCCGGAAGGCATTGGCTGGACACCCTGATCTTCTTGGATCTGTGCAACGGTGGGTCTAAATGGAAGCCATTGGTCTAAACTTGGAATGGCTGTGAGTACAGGAGGCCCAGTGGAACTACAGATGTCAACATACACGACAGCCTGAGAAAAAGACTGTACTTCAACCTCCTGTTCTTCCGAAAACAGACGAAAAGCTGGAGTGGAGTTGCGGAGGCAAGCATTTGACGGGAGTGGTTACCCCAATGAAAACTACCACTCGTGAAAACACATACTGGGGAGCAGTACACACTTTAACGAGCAAAAGCACCTGTCAGAGAGCTATGAATTAATAACTAAGGGAACTGAGGGAAAATAAACAGTTGGAACCGACTATTCTGATACAAGCCTTGCCAATCACTACAAGCGCAAGCACTTAGCCCAACAACAATAAAGCTTAAAGGGGGCCTGAAAACAGCCTCCTCTTAAAAGATCGCTGTAAAGCTGAAAAAGGGAGAATACTTACCTTGCTAGCCCAGCTGAGTTGGCAAAGACACCTGCGTTAGCCAATCTGTAACGTTAGGTGCTGAGAGTACCAGCGAAAACACCAGTCTGACAACTGAGAGCATAGCGGTGGTTGTCTAATCGCAGCCCTTGGAGGACAAAACCGTAACTCCAACCATGTGGTTACAATGCTACTAGTGAGGAGTCACCGGTTATCTTCTTTTTTAAACTTTTAGTTTCAGCCTGCATTCGTGGATTATCTGCAAGAAGATAAAAGTCTCTCATGATGACGTGGGATTTTCCAGGCAGGGCTGCCCTACATCATCCCAGGTCACATGTGACTTTGTTGATATCAAATACTCAACCTTTGCGTGCACGAGACAGATAACATCTAGTTTTAAGCACTGCCTCTGGTGGTCAGGAAGAATGAAAAAAAAGAGTATTTCACAAACAGTGGTGTAATCCTTTTACTCATGAACACATATCATGTCAGTTTGGGGTGAAATGATGTCTTATACATTACCAGACTAATGAACACTAATGAACACTCCTCTCTGGTCTGTCCGGCTTTATCTTATGTGTTGTTGCATCATTGTCAACATGTCTTTTTCTGGTCAGAATGTGATGCCTCTGTCAGCTGGTCTGTTTAAGAGTGAGAGGAAGAACCCAGTTCCTCAGTGTCCTCCACGGCTGCATGTTCAGTTTCTCACTCCTGTATTATGGAGTCGTGTTCCCAACCACTTCCTCAAGGTAACAACTCCTACCTATTTATAGTAGATCTGCATTTTTTTTGGCTTTTTGGGCCCTCTTTTTGTTTTGGCTGGCTGCATTTGGGATATAACAGAGAGAAATGTAGGCATGGCTTTTTGGCAAAATGTTCAAATCACTAATTGTGCAATGTATAGATTAAAGGAATGTAAAGGCTGTGCACTAACAATTGGGGCACAGCTTCTGTCTTAAAGTCATCTAACTTACTTTTTTCAGGTGTCAGCATCCAGAGTGAATGACAGACACGGCTGGCTGGTCCAGTGTAACGAACCTCTGCGGTTCATGTCTCTGCACATACCGGAGGAGAACTGGTGGAGTACCCACAGCTACACACACTCACACACACACACATTTTTCCTCCTGCTCTGTAATTTCTCATGCAGTATCTCTCTGTGTGTTGTCCAGGTCGGTGGATATCCTGGAGCTGTCAGAGCAGAGGGACTTATTAAAGTTTCACTACCATACACTCAGACTGTACTCGGCAATCTGTGCTCTGGGAAACAACCGGGTGGCACATGCCCTCTGCTCCCACGTAGATGAGGCACAGCTCCTGCAGGCTATAGAGAATAAGTACATGCCAGGTAACACAAACAGCATATAGAAAAAATTACTTCACGCAAGGTAATCTGTCCCAGAGAAATAAATACAGGCTAGGTAATAGTCAGAGCCTGCCCTTATAGCATAAGTTGATGTCATGTAATAGACTACAACTGTTTCCAAACTCTCTTCTTCATTCACTCATTCACTATTCCCTACATATTAAGATACTTCACCACAAGCTCTGCTTTAAAATGTACTTATAGGATAAGGGTAGCATTATTCTATATTTTTCTTATCGTCAACAAATCCCATGAAAAGACCCAAGCCAGCAATGTCTCTCAATACTTACTGACATCCCCACCCTGCCTGTGGCTCTAAGCCCTGAGTCCATTGGTTCCCTTTGATGACATGAATCTTTAAAAGCAGCTCACAAATATAGTTTCATTTTTAAACAAACAGAGGAAACAGTAAATTAGTGTGGACTATTTTCAGCAGCGGATTAATCCACATTTTGTACTCTAGTGAGTATTTGGGGCAGCAGGACGGTGAATGTGGGATTGAGTCCAAATAAACTACAGTGTGTGTGTTCATGGTGATGAAGGAACATGTCACCCAGTGCAACAGTGTGGCTCACTGATGTGTTTTTAATAGTTTTTATGGCTCAGAGGAAGATAAATCAGGCTGTGATACACACACAATACTTGTTAGTAGATACATTCAGTGTTGGTTTAACTCCGCACATGAGATCTGTTGACAATTAAATGCTGAAAAATATAGAATATCATAGAATATCTAGTGTTATCAGCAAAATGCAAATAAAGAATCAAAAGTAAAAATACTCATTATGCAGATTAATGTGCAAAGTAAGTACCAACTATAGCTGAAGTGTATGAAGTCGCATATAATGGAAATACTCAAGTAAAGTACTTAAGATTGTATTTAAGTATACTACTTGACTAAATGTACTCAGTTACTGTCCACAACGGTTATGTTGGTGGTAATTTACACATTTATCAGTTGTGGGATTTTTAGGGCACTATAAAGTGTGTACACTTAACATACACAAATAAAGTGGCTAAAAATGAATACAGTTCTCAAGGTCGCAAATAGGGTGTGACTTTGGACACATTGGCTCTGTATGAATAAGAAGTAGATGTCAGGAGATGGCTGTAAGCAGTACACCTATATAAAGAATAAATGAATGTATGTTCATTAATAAGAACATAATGGTACATTTAAGGGTTAATGTTTTAGTTTGTCAGTGTCTATAACTATCTTTCTGTCTGTCTCTCACAGGTTTGCTTCGTGCAGGCTATTACGACCTCCTCATCGACATCCACCTGAGCAGCTACGCTACGGCTCGTCTCATGATGAACAATGAGTACATTGTTCCCATGACAGATGAAACCAAGAGTATCACGCTCTTTCCAGATGAGAAGAAGAAACATGGCCTGCCAGGCATCGGCCTCAGCACTTCTCTGAGACCCAGAATGCACTTCTCATCCCCAAGTTTTGTCTGTGGCGCCGGACCACTGTATCGTAATAATGGCAACAACGGATCAGGATCAGGATCAGGAGACTGTTTCCAGTACAGCCCTGAATTCCCCTTAGATATACTGAAAATTAAAACCATCGAGATGCTAACAGAGGCGGTGCGGGAGGGAAGTATGCACGTACGGGACCCAATAGGAGGCAGCACTGAGTTTCTCTTTGTCCCCCTCATCAAGCTGTTCTACACCATGCTCATCATGGGAGTCTTCCAAAATGGAGATCTAAAGAACATCCTCAGACTGATTGAACCGTCTGTGTTCTCTGAAAGACGAGAAGGGCAGGAGGACATGCACATAGAGCTGGAGGTGGTGAAGGAGGTGGAGACTGAGGGAAGAGGAGAGGATGGAGGGAGGAATATGCCTAAAGAAGGACTGTTACAGATGAAGCTACCAGAGCCTGTAAAACTCCAGGTGACACTCAGTAAAACCTCTCAGTTTGTAAATGCAGTTAAGTTTTTTCACTATATCAGACTAGTGGTGTCTTTACAGGTGTAGTGTTTTTTTAAAAAGAATTAAAAGATGATAGGGAATACTTCTACATACAGATTCACAATTTAGATTTTCTTATCCTTTAAGCTTTAGCAATTTAAAAGCAGTTCCTTGAAAAAGTTTTTAATGTGCAAGGACTCTTGGCTTGATAACAGAGGGATGTACTGTATCGTACAAGCTTATAAAACATCATAATATGTAGCTGACCCAGTATAATGTGTGATTGCATGTGTCTAATCTTTGTATGTGTGTGTGTGTTTGTTTGTGTGTATGTGTGTGAGTGTAGATGTGCCATGTGCTGCAGTACCTGTGCGACTGCCAGGTGCGCCATCGTATCGAGGCGGTGGTGGCCTTCTCCGATGACTTTGTGGCCTGTCTCCAAGACAACCAGCGGTTCCGCTACAATGAGGTGATGTTGGCACTCAACATGTCTGCGGCCCTCACTGCCAAGAAGACCAAAGAGTTCAGATCTCCTCCGCAGGAACAGGTAGGAACACCACTGAAGAAACGAGAGGCTGGGCTGGAGGACAGAACACATGGAGCTGGAGGTGGTGACTGAAAGAAGAGGAGAGGATGGAGGGAGGAATAGGCCTAAAGAGGGACTGTTACAGATGAAGCTAAGAGAGGCTGGGCTGGAGGGCAGAACAGTACAGAAGATTAGAGAATAATAGTGCAGTGTAGAAGAAATAGAGTATGTGAAATTAGGTCAAGTCTAGTCTCTACAGAAGTAGAACATGAGCAGAGAAGAACAGCATAGAATAGAGCAAAAGGAAAGGTGTGAATTTGGAGACACTTTGTAAAGGAATTAAGATCAGGACCATGATTTGTATCACCTTAACTACTGATATTCAGCTGAAGCTTCTTAACACTGGACACCAGTTAGTTTCCTTTCTCCCCCACTTCACATTGAACAGGCTCACTTTTGCAGTATATAAAACTGAGGTCACAGAGACACTTTTCCATTCTGCACTGCTTTGGCTCTGTGGAGACATTTATTACTTTAATGCACTGCAGACCCCAAGTCTAGTGGGAACACGCTCCCAACATTCCACTCAAAGCCTGTGACCAAATGTGGTGGACTTTCATGATCTAGTCCCAGTGGCTGTTGTAGAAGTATTTAATGCACAGGACTTGAATCACAGTCACACCCGCACATGTTTCTGCAGATCAACATGCTGCTGAACTTTAAGGATGAGAAGCAGGAGTGTCCCTGTCCTGAATACATCCGAGAACAGCTGCTCGACTTCCATGAGGACCTGATGAGACACTGTGGTAAACTACCAATCAGCCTCACCTACACAGCCAACCAAGCATTCCGATTAACTACAATATCCAGGTTGCCCACAGAGATCAATGGGGATTAATAATAATAATAATAACATGAATCAATAATATCTGTATACTCTGTACTCATTAACTGCAAACCCACAGTATGCACTGTACACTGAGTTCTCTGTTCTGTCAGGTATAGAGTTGGACGAGGAGAGGGGCATAGATGGTGACAGTGACTTCACCATCCGAGGTCGACTCATGTCATTGGTGGAGAAAGTGGCTTACCTGAAGAAGAAGATGGCCAACCTGCCAAAGGAGAAAAAAGACAGGAAACCCAGTAAGTCCTCTGCACCAGCTGATACAGACAACACTGGTTTGTTAGTTGTGTATGAGCTGTTTAGAAGTCCCAGTTTCTCACAGTTTCTCTCTCTCTCTGCCTCTGCAGGTACATTACAACAGTTGATTTCAGATACGATGGTCCGCTGGGCTCAGGAGTCAGTGATAGAGGATCCGGAGCTGGTCAGAGCCATGTTTGTCCTGCTGCACCGCCAGTATGATGGCATTGGAGGACAGGTTGGTTTGTGTCTGTGTGTGTTCCTTTTTAATAGAGACACCATGCCATCATACCATTGGAGAGTCTCTCTACTGGCTGTCAAATAAAGGCAAAATGCCAAAAAAAGACAGATGTGTTTATTAGTTGTGTGCGTCTGCTATTGCTCATTGCTGTAGAGGCAGCCTTACGTCTTCTGTGGCTTCATACAGTCTCATGCCAAAGAATGTTCATAGGAAAAACCAACAGTTTATTACATTATATATTATATAGACATTATTATGACATTCAAATGTAACAACTACAAGTTGTTTAATTGAAAACATGCAATTGTACATAATCCTCAATATATCTGTAACATGTTTTCTCTGTACTGCACTGTACAATATCTATCACAACAATCAGTTATTTGGTGTGGAAATACAGCAGAAGTGTTCGAGTACGTCATGCAAACATGTAGCTTCTTTCCCTCTATAGAACTTCTGCTGATACAAGAAGGTGACATTCATACACAAACTATATCAGAAAGGAAAAGAAAAAGCTCTCAGTCTCAGACAGAGTAAATTATTGAAGAAATGTGCTCATCAATTATGTGTAACACTAACATGAAACTTTAAAGGAACAATATAAATGATTACAGAAAATCGTGTCTCTCTTAACACATGATAACAGAGTGTCCTGCTCAGTCTGCAGGTCTGTACAGCTTATCACAGTAAAATCAAGTCTCAGGTTTTAAAAGATATGAATCTGTCTCCAGGTGCGGGCTCTTCCTAAGACCTATACTATAAACTCAGTATCGATCGAGGACACCATCAACCTGTTGGCTGCTCTGGGTCAGATCAGATCTCTGCTGAGTGTCCGCATGGGAAGAGAGGAGGAGAAACTGATGATCAGAGGGCTGGGGTGAGAACACAAGTCTTTGGTCCTCTTCCTTCTCTTTCTTGTTGAACACTAATAACTTTTGTCAACATTTGTCAGGGCATGGGACAACTGGACGTACTATGTCCCTGTATGATATATGATTACCCTCAGAGAATCAGTGTAGTACAGTCAAGTCTGATCTCAAATTGAATTTGTGATTAATGTCGGCTGCAGTGCATCAGTGCAGTGAAGTTATAGTTAGTGTGCATCTTAGATGCTTGAGGTGTCCTGGAGACCAGTGGTCTGTCTTCTCTCCAAACAGTGTTTGAAGAGGTTATAAAAGCAGTGTGGAGTTTACAATAATGTTGCCTACAGCGGTCTACTGGCAGGGTCACAACACAGTACAGAGATGAATGGGATTATTGCACTGATAAATGTTAAGATTGTTTTGAATGAGACATTTCCTTATGTACATAGAAAACAAAACAATCTGTTGTGTTTTGAGGAAGTGTCTAACACCAATCCGTTTTGTGCCACCGGACTTAACGCCTGTCGTGGTGAGGAAAACTTAGAAATGGGTGATTAATAGAACTGTAAACACCCAGAGTTTGAGCTTATAACTAAAAATGTTTTTTTTGCTGATAACTTTAGATATCATGTTTATTCAGTGCTTATAACCCTGTTGAGAGTCCTGATGATTACAGCAATATTCCTTAATCTCCACCAAGCTTTTGACTCGTTCCTCCTCCTCTGCAGTGATATCATGAACAACAAGGTGTTCTACCAACATCCTAACCTAATGAGAGCTCTGGGGATGCATGAGACTGTCATGGAGGTCATGGTCAATGTACTCAGTGGAGGAGACTCCAAGGTATGAAGTATATATAGTATAAGTATATATAGCTGCAGATCCAGAAATGGGCCTAAGTACTGAAGCTGGATCAGGATGTTGATGGAACCAGAACCAAGAACAGCTTAAATCAATCACAAACATGTGGCTCTCTTAGGTTCCGTGTAGATGTCCTTTATATCTTGTTGTCATTTAGTTTTAGCCTTGTCTAAATGGAGATGTCTGAATGTGAAGAGATTGATACTGTAAATAAATGGGTGTCACATGTGCTCTAAACTGGCTGTTCTGAAACTTGTGCAAAGATATTTAAATGAATAAATAGAGCGATAATAAAACTTTAAGGACAATATGGCATTTATAGTGAGGAGACAGTTGGTGTGTGATTTTTGTGTAACAGCCCTGTAAATGATGTCTGTGTGTTTGCAGGAAATCACCTTTCCTAAAATGGTGGCCAACTGTTGTAGGTTTCTCTGCTACTTCTGTCGAATCAGCCGTCAGAACCAAAAAGCCATGTTTGACCATCTCAGTTACCTGCTGGAGAACAGCAGTGTTGGCCTCGGTGAGTGTGTGTGACTGATACTGTATCTGCTGCTTCTACCCGCCCTCTTTAAAATGGCACAGTTAAGTTAGCTGTATACAGGTCACATTGAAATGCGCATCATATGTAACTACCTGAGCCACAACACAAATGTAGACCATGTGGACGATTGGACATTTATGTGAGTCCACTACCTGTGTGAGCAGGAGCGCTGTTAGAGTGACTGATAAGGGGCGTCAAGACAGTGATCAAATGTTGAGCGTGAAAATTCATTCTTGATCTTGGAAATAATAATTTAACAAAAGTCTCAACACTCAAGAGTTCACTCGATAGTGAGCGGTTGATTTTGGACACCATGAATCATCATCATTTTGCGTTATCACTGACAGCTGTACAGTTGCTTTCATTTCATCAGAAGCACAGTCATTTTCCCTTTATAAAATGTGGTGCAGAATACATGCCACGAACAATAGTGTTTTCATTACATTGTGGAATTTTGGAGGCGCTATATAGCGTCAAATCAGAATCAGAGCACAGTAAATATAGTGCACTACACAGTGAATAGAGAGTGATTTCAGACAAAACAACAGTCTTCATCAGCAGATGGAGTAAACTTGCTCAATTGCTATCATGTGACATAAGTATGGAAGTTGACTTAAGTACCGAACTTTCATACTTGGTGAACACTGTCACTTCCATACAGTGACAATGTCTACAAAGTTTCAAAACTGAGCCATCTCCATGACAACTGAGCAAACTTCTTACAACTACATACACTCATTCTCAAAAAACGTATATATGATGCAGTGATCTCTTCCTCTGAAATGAATGGATACTGTTGATATACTCCTGTAAACAAATTGATAGACATAATACAATATGAAATACATATAAACATATTATATGAAATAATAATAATGACTTCAAATTGATTTGACACATACACAACATACCAGCACACTGTCATGTGAAATGCTTTGCTGTCTCACATATAAAAGAAACATTATAAAAGAGCAAAGAACAATAGCCTGTAATCCACAACCCGGTCATGCAGTAAGCTTGGCAGGAAAAACACGACACTTTGATCAAGCCAGATGTGTATCCAGCCTGAGGCTGAAGTAAGCAGCATCCATGAAGCCACTACAGGTACTGGATACAAGAGGGGGAATGCAGACAGGATGTGACAAACACAAGAAATACTTGTTTTCATCGTGAGTTGCTTCCTTACGGCTTTCACCGGTGTTGTTGTTTACTGGCTGGGAGTTGTTTTCTCAATGCATGTTTTTGGATACGCTGTTTTACAAAACAACAACATTAAACAACAATACACAGCAGATACACCCCTGTTGTTTTATTGGTAATAGACTCCCTAGCCTCTTATCTATATTATATTATTATCCTGTGTTCATTATATCTTTTCCTTTCCTTTCCTGTCCTGTTCTCTCCTCAGCATCTCCATCCATGCGAGGATCTACTCCTCTGGATGTGGCGGCAGCGTCAGTTATGGACAATAATGAATTGGCTCTGGCTTTAAGAGAACCAGACCTGGAGAAGGTAAGGTTGACAAACACTCACACACACACACACAAAGCTATGTCGGTATAGTATGTCAGCAATTCAGCGATCGCTTCATTGGAAGAATGCAGCACACTAGAGTGTATTTCAGAGGACTGAGGGCTGCAGAGGATTTATCGTGGCATCGTCACACAGACCGAAAGTAGATCGTGTGTTCCCTAGCTAAAACTAATGCAGTCTCATACAACAGTCCTGTAATAAATCCTTCATGAAGGTTCTAGTGTTCATTTTTGTTTTAGAGAGGAGCTGAACTTCATGGTCACTTTGGAGGCTGTAGTTTGTGCTGCTGCGGACTTGTATTTTCTTACACTTAGAGGTGTTTCCAATAACACCATTTACGCTAATTATATCAACGTGGGTGGACTACATACTGTATTAGAAACACATCTCAATATAATGTTGCACCCCAAGGTGTATCTCGTAAACAGGCGTCTGAGGGATTATACACCAGTAAACTTATTTTCACAATAAATCAATCTATAGCTATTTATTTGCACACCAGTCAGTGCCCATATGAAGCCGAGAAAAGAAGCAAATTCTCACATTTGAGAAGCTGGAAACAGCCAATATTTTGTTGATAAATTACTAAAGCGATAGATTGATTATCAGAATTGTCTTTAATGAAATTCTGTAGATCCACTAACTAAGCTAATCTTTCATGTTCCTGTTCATGTGATGTATTCATCAGCGATTGATGGCAACCGAAACGCAAACACCTGGCAATACAATGCGCCAAGTGATGATCAGGCATATGAAAGGAAAACAGCGTAAATAGATAAATATACCAGGGCAGGAGTTTATTTGTTGTGCTTTCCACAGATAAAGAGTTTTTCATTTTTTTGATGAAATTATCCAGGGGATCATATGCAGTATAAAACCATTTCCCTTGTCACTCTGTCTGCCTCTGTAGGTGGTGCAGTACCTGGCTGGCTGTGGGTTGCAGAGCTGTGTGATGCTGGTGCGTAAAGGATACCCTGACATTGGCTGGAACCCTGTGGAGGGTGAACGCTACCTCGACTTCCTGCGCTTTGCCGTCTTCTGTAACGGTGAAGACTGAAACAGTTTGAATTCACATGATCATCAGTTCATTTTCTCGTAGTCGACTATACTGACGGTCAAATTTGTTATTTTAAACTAGCAACTGTTTGACCCTCTTTGTCAATGATGAATGTGTTTGGCATACAGTCTGTTGTCATGAACACCTCTACTCTTCTGTGGCCAGGTGAAAGTGTGGAGGAGAATGCCAACGTTGTGGTGAGGCTTCTGATTCGCCGACCAGAATGTTTCGGCCCCGCCCTTCGTGGTGAAGGTGGTGATGGGTTGCTGGCAGCAATGGAGGAAGCCATTAAGATCTCTCAGGATCTCTCCAGAGACGGTCCCTCTCCTACGTCTGAGAGCAGCAAGACACTGTAAGACAACATCGTCATGTCTCTCAAGTTGCTCTTACAGTATTAGATAATGAGATTTTAGGGGGAAAATATACCATATTTACAGTTACACTGTGTCGTGTTATTTATCTATATTTACTCTGCTATGAGCCATGTAGAGTTCATTTACAGTTCAATAACCCAAACACGTGTATTATCAATCTCAGGTCTGTGTATTAAAATTCACTGAATGAACAGAAATCAGGAACCTCCACACTGTAAGTCATCTGTTGCTTGAGTGAGGAATTATGGGACGGCAGGTTTTTTAGTACAAGTAGTTTGCAGGACGACAGTTCCACTTCCCGGCTCATACAGTACCACGGCTGCCTTCTGCTGTGTACTGATACATTACATCTGGGCCAGTTCACTCTGTCTGTAAGTGGCTGTTTGGTGTAAAACTAACCCTCAGAAAAACTGAGATTTTAAATTGGAATGTGTTTGAGACGAGAGTGGTGTGTATGTATGTGTGTGAGTAGCAGTGACATGTTGGAGGAAGAGGAAGATGATACCATCCACATGGGGAATGCCATCATGACGTTCTATGCTGCTCTCATTGACCTGCTGGGCCGCTGTGCTCCGGAGATGCATGTGAGTGACAATACACTGTATATATACACACACACACAGACTTATATAGATACTCACAATAACCTAACCCATTTTCTATCAGTTGATCCATGCTGGTAAGGGCGAAGCGATACGCATCAGAGCCATTCTGAGGTCTCTGATTCCTATTGAAGACCTGGTGGGGGTCATCAGTATTCCATTCTCCATGCCCAACCTGGCTAAAGGTAAGCAAACCCCACCTGACATGCATAAACAGTAACCCTAATTTGAAACAGGTCCAGTATGGGATCAGCAATGAAAATATGCTAACATAAATAAGAGGCAGTGACTTGGTTGATGGTTAAACCTTGACTGTAATCTTAAGTGTGTTTATGTGTGTTTATGTGTTTGCCTGCTTATGCATAGATGGGTTGGTGGTGGAGCCAGACATGTCAGCTGGTTTCTGTCCGGACCATAAAGCAGCCATGGTCCTGTTCCTGGACCGAGTCTACGGTATAGAAGACCAAAATTTCCTGCTACACCTGCTGGAGGTGGGGTTCTTACCAGACCTGAGAGCTGCTGCCTCTCTGGACACTGTAAGTGTGTGTGTGTGTGTGTGTGTGTGTGTGTGTGTGTGTGTGAAACTGCTGCTTCTTTCTTGTCCTTTGATATTTCCTTAAAGCTGCATTAATTAATATTCTTCCAAATGGCTCTGTGTAATGAAAACAGTGTAGATGAACCCAATTAACACCAGCTGCAGCTCCCCTCGACTCTATGGAACTTTTTGGTGTATATTTGCTAATTGTTTTGGTCTGATAAAGCCACTGTACACTGCCTGCTCAGCAGCAAACAGCACACAGACACAGTTAACAACTAGCTGGTGAACATAGCGGAGCATTTAGTAGCTAAAGAGACAGATATTTTTCTCAGGAGTTGGTGGAAACCACAAATAAAAGACCTACTTTAATTGGGTGACCATGATAACCACTCCATATGAATGCTAATGTTGCTCTCTGTCTGCTGGATGTGTGTAATAGTAATTGTTTGCGAACATATTTGCCATAACAACTTTATGAGGTGATATGTCAGTGTTGTGTTTTCAGTTGTTCCAATGCCCCCAAGCCCCCCAAAACAGCAGCTAATGCAGCTTTAAATGGCTCAAACCTGCAATAGGAACTAATGACCTAAACAGAACAAGTCTGTCAAGCACTCCCTTCATTTGTTACAGCTGTGGTTCTGTAGAATTCTACACGCCACATTTTGTGGAATGCAGCCTTCTGAAAGCATTTTTAACAAATTTATGCAGAGCTATAATCAGGCACTCTTGAAAAGAAAAGTCCTTGGCTGCCACTGAGATGTTTATTTCGAAGTTGACGTGTAAAAGATTTGCAGACATGGTTGTTGACGGTTGTGGAAAGTTCAAGATGGTGCAGGCCAAGATATCTATTTATCTCTCATTTGCCAGAGGGACCAGAAATCCAAATAGGCAAATTGACAAGAAAATTTACTGAGGATTTTCAGGCACCACTGAGGATGATGACAAACTCAACATTTTTAGTCCAACTAGTATGTGGGTTGTTGTGTTTACCACTGACATATTGTAGGGTGACGTTCTCTTGGAGCGGGACCTTTGACTTGTACTCTTTATCAGCCACGAACACACCTTGCTCCTCTTTGATCCCACTGCCCTTAGAATGCACCTGACCAAACCTGATCACACGCCATATAAATATAGTCTTTTCTCTTTCTTTCCTCTCTTCTTCTGTCTTTGTATTTGTGTCAGGTTGCTCTCAGTGCCACAGACATGGCACTCGCCCTCAACAGGTACCTGTGTACCGCCGTGTTGCCTCTCTTGACTAAATGTGCTCCACTGTTTGCGGGGACGGAGCCGTTCGCCTCACTGATCGACTCCCTGCTCCACACGGTTTACCGCCTGTCCAAAGGCTGCTGCCTCACCAAAGCCCAGAGGGACGCCATAGAGGAGTGTCTGCTGGCTGTTTGTGGGTAAGACTGGAGTTAAAACGGACAGTAGCAAAACACATATATGTGTGAGAATCGTCTAAATCTTACATTGCTTTCCTGGAAACCCCTCCCAGGTGTTTAGACAGTAATTTACACTGTGAATTCTGATAAGTGGCCTGACAACATAAAATCAAATATAGTTCAAATAATCACGGGCCATGTATATAAGACGTTAACTGGATTTTAGCTGATTTATAGCTATGGCTTTTATCAGTGTCAACTAATCTTATTTAAGCTTCAGTTTGGAACTCACTTACCTGAACATCCATGAACTTCCGCCACAATGTAACATTTTGAGTTTAGTCATTTCAGCTTTCATGCATCACCACCTCTTCTTCTCATTACAAGTGTGCTTCACTTTCAACAGCTCTGGCTTCTACTTGGCTATTGCTGCTAAGCACCATATTTTCATTTATTCAATTTCCCTGCCCATTAATTTTCTTATTTTTATGCATTTTTGTGAAGCAGTTCCTCTTTGTGTTTTGTTATTGTGTTGTTTGTTATTTGGCAGTTTATCTTGTTTTGACTTTATATCTGATTCGTCTACTATGTTTTTCATACTGCTTCTGTGTGGCAGTGGAAATAACTAACTGATGTACGTCATCTTAATAATGTGCAGTAAGCTGAGGCCTTCAATGATGCAGCATCTGCTGAGGAGGCTGGTGTTTGACGTTCCTCTGCTTAATGAACACACCAAGATGCCTCTGAAGGTGAGAAACACATCACAGGTATATCTCTGCCCAATCAGTTCAGAAGTGCTTTTTAAATGAATCTACAGAGTAGATACTTCAGCACTAATAGCATTAAGAGTAGCCATTTTACATCATCTGTAAACCATCTGCAATGTACACATTTTTACTGTCGTATTGCCTCAGCCAGGCAAGATTCTCCACTCGATCATGAAATTATGATGATGTGTCCTGGTAATATGAATAGGACAAGTTTTTGATTGTCTATAGTTGAAGTTACCTTCTACAACACATTTAGAAAATATAGTCTTTCTAGTCCAGGACACGCTCCCTTTATAACAAGTACACTTCTTTCGCATCAACATCTCTGATTTCAGATTTACTAAAAAAATATGTTGATCATGGACAAGTGATCTTGCACTGTGAATTTGTGCCGTTGGCTGTGCTTGTTTAATGAAATTATTAGTATTAAAGCCAGCAGAAGGTTGATTAATGTCATCCTGACTTTCCCCAGCTTTTGACCAATCACTATGAGCGTTGTTGGAAATATTATTGCCTGGCTGGAGGCTGGGGCAACTTTGGAGCTGCATCAGATGAAGAGCTTCACCTCTCCAGGAAACTGTTCTGGGGAATATTTGATGCTCTGTCACGCAAGGTAAGGCTCTAGTTTATGTCTACTCCCAACTTTGTGTTGTACTTCCATAGTTCCAAGGTGAGGGGCTCACAAGAGACAGATTTATTAAAAAATTATCAAAATCGAAGCAGTAGAGGCTGCGATATCATGACTTTTAGTCCCCAGTATGGGTCAAATGCCACAAAACGCTGAATCCTACATTTCCCGTAATGCAACCAATAACATCTCTTAGTTAGACCTTCCCTACCTGATGAATGGTCAGGTCTTTCAAACTCCACACCTCCAGTTTGTAAATCAGGTTTTTTGTTATAAATGTATCGTCTCCAAGCTCAAGCAGAGATAACCCTGCTGACATCACTATGACATCATCAGGGATTGTCCCTTTAAGTAACGTATGAAAAGTAATCTGTGAAATTTGTGTCAAGTACATTTTTACAAATTGAAATGCTATACAGAATGTACCAATTATTTGATAAACATTCAAAATCGGAATACTACCATGATGATAAAATTAGTACGGAACATTTATTTGTTTTTATAATTTACAGTAGTTGTGGTTCAACATAAAAGGAAAAAGTAGTAGCAAAGTATACAGCCAGGCTCATTGTACTACCTGTGGTTATGTAGGTGACCCATATCAAAGGTCAGGGCCTGGGTCGAGCATCATGTGCTGCTCAACAGTTGTCGTCCAAAGGGACATTACCATCCCATCACTCCCACTTGTTAATTTAGGTAGGCCAAGGTATGAGTTAAATGATCCTACATCAATGATCACACGGATCTCTAAGTTTAGAGACAAAGTCATTAGCTTTAAATGTGAGAGCAGAATCAAGGTTTAAACTTGCAGTGGAAGCATAACAGAGTTGTATAAGGATGTGTAAAGCAGTGTACTGTGTATGTGTTTTTATCATGTAGCGTTATGACCAGGAGCTGTTTAAACTGGCGTTACCATGTCTCAGTGCTGTGGCCGGAGCTCTTCCTCCAGACTACATGGAGTCCAACTACATGGCCATGATGGAGAAACAGTCGTCCATGGACTCAGAGGGAAACTTCACTCCACAGCCTGCAGACACTGCCAAGTATACAACATATGTATTCCTTCAGTGTTTTCTAAACAACGAAACAAAAAAGCATGAAAATCATTTACAGTTATTAAAATAAATTCAGAGATTGTTGGCTTGGCTTTGATGGCAGTTCAGATTAGCCTTGACAGTATGGAGTCAGATCAGTCTCAATATTAGTTAATGCACACAGAAGGATTCACAAATGTATTTCAGGATTTATATATAAATGACTCTCTTCACAAAAATATTTATTGTTTTATATAAATGTAAAAAAAATCCACACATAAAAAATGAAGGTTCACAAATATATTTCTGATGCACACAAATATTTTTTGTTTTAAATAAATGTAGTAAAAATCCACAAATACATGTATTTAAAACTATTTGCAATTTTCATCAAAAATATATTTTGATGTTGTTACGTTTATATACTTTCAACAGGGAATTATCTGTAGCCAATCAGATAGCTCCTTCTGTTTCAGCCAATCGTGTAAGCGTAGATTTGAGGGTATGATTTAGTGTCATCACGTAGGGTTAAAGCTGCCGGCAGGTCAACCTCAGCTAACGCTAGTGTTAAATACCACATCACTAACTTAGCTAGTGTTCATAACTCAAACATAGTGAGATAAATGGGAAACAGAACCCAAGACTGAATTATCCAAAGATGACTGGTCTAATACATGTAAGGTACAACAAACAACCACCAGCTCCAGAATGTGGAAAGAATTCTGTTGGAGAAATAGAGTCACATTAAAAGTAGATTTTTTTCGTCCACACAGTGTTGCTGGAGACAGTGTGGAGAGAAAAATGTGAATCACAGTCATGTATTCTGGAAATGTCTGAAAATCAGAAAGTATTAGGATGATGTATGGGTAGAGTGGAAAGTGATAGGGTATGAACTACCCAGACATGTGTTGTGATATATTTGGGTAACCTGACACAGGAAATTATAGAACACAAGGACCGGTGTCTCATTAAAGTTCTATTAGCAGCGACCAAGAAGGCAATCACAAGGAAATGGTCGAAAGAAGACCCCCCTACTCTGAGACTTTGGCTGGACATAGTCGAAGAAATATATGATATGGAAAGACTCACACATGTTCTGAGAATTCAACAATCACTGTTTCATGATGAATGGGAAAAGTGAGTGGTTTATAAAACCCATCACAAGGACACCTCTAGAACCACTGTATAAAGAATAACTTGTATCAAAATGTTGTGTACCTCACTGACACTAAGTTCTGTATTTGTTTTGTAATAACAAAATGAAAAGCAATAAGTTAAAAAAGACAAATATTTTTGTGGAGTCATTTGTATGTAAATCCTGAAATACATTTGTGAATCCTTCTGCGTGCGTTCATTAATAGTTAACTGATCAGACTCCACATGACAGCAGGTGACCCAACATATTTGAATGTGTTTTTTTCTTTTCTGTCTTCATCAGTGTGACTGTGCCAGAGAAACTGGACTATTTCATAACCAGATATGCAGAGCACAACCACGAGAAGTGGTGTATAGAAAAGGTAAGCAGAACTGATTTGTTTTAATGATGTGTCAGTAGTTATATTATGCAAGAAAATGTAGGAATTTTGAAATGTCTCTTATGTATGTTTTACAGTTTTCTAATGGCTGGTCATATGGGGAACAGATGTGTGAAATCTCCAAGAGCCACCCTTTACTGAAGCCGTACAAAGGCCTCTCGGAGAAGGTAGTCTGCAGGCAGCTGTCTGAGTCTGGCTTCATGTTGTCATTGCTTTCAGCTGTGTTACAGCGCAGTATCACCAAATGTGAGCCAGGTCTGGCCAATATATGGCTGCACGTTTGGGATAGGCTTTGGGCCAGTGTCAGCTCATTGAATCCTGATTCTGGTGTATAATTTACCACTAGCCTGACATGAGTCTGGATACCCAGCGTGAAGGTAAACTAGGCAAGTCAGATTTAGGCCACTGTTGACCCAAACAGTTGTCTGGTTGTGGTTTCCCTTATTTGCGGGATCCTGTGGAGTTTTTTTTACCTCTAATAGCATTATGTAGAAGTTTTTCTGTGAGTGGGTCCCCGTTTTGTGCCCCTTCATGAGGACACAGGTTACATGATACGCATTCCTGCTAATAGTTTCACAGTATTTCACTGATCAACAGGTGGCAGTAACATGCCAAGATACGCAGCAATGCGCCAACAAAAGCAGGAAATAAGGAGACAACTTGCTAGCAAACATTCAGTTCAATTAAAAAATAATGTATTTGTCAGTCAAGGGGAAATTCAAGGCAAGCAAGCCTGCAAACAGGATGTAGACATGGATGTAAACAAGAAACAAGAAGGGAGGAAGAAAATGCATTCATGATACACATGTGTTTTGAGTAACACTGAATTTAAACATAACTTTTGTTTGTTTACAAGAAAACTCCACAGGGCACCTTTTTATTTTGATATTGTTTGCCAAAAGACCAAACTGAACCCTTAACTCAAGCCCTAAATCTGTTTTTGAGGAAGGATGATAATTGAAGAGCAGTGCATGTTCAAATGAATTCTTTTTCCTCTAAAACTGTATAGGCAGATATTAGTGCAGATCTTTTTAAAGACTTGTGTTTAAAAGACTTGAAGTGAGAGGACTTTCTTAGTCCAGAGCGAGTAGAACGGGTATGACACTGAAAATGTCCTGGAAAATGAATGAAAAGAGAGGAAACCTTTTTGTTCTCTGTTTATGATGCACACCTTATAAATGGAATGATGACAACAGTGTTGTGTGGTTTATTGCAGTCTTGAAGGTGAGATATTTTTTAGAGGTTCTGACTCACTGTCAGTGTTTGTCTAAAGTTTGGTTGTAATCTTGCAGGATAAGGAGGTGTATTACTGGCCAGTCAGAGAGTCTCTGAAGACCATGCTGTCGTGGGGCTGGAGCATCGACAGGATCAGGGAGGGCGACCCTGCCAGCCTCCACAACAAGTCCAGGAGGATATCACAGGCCAGCCAGGTACACACACATTCACACCAACACACACACACACGCACACACACACACACAATTACATACATGTGCACATACAAATTAACTTTACATTTTGTTGTAGAGGGTATGCATGTAGAAAAAAGGAAAACCACATGAAAAAGTGACATCAATAAATAACCTGTCTTCCACAGCTGTCTTTTGAAGGAGCTCCATCTTTCAGCCCGAGACCCATTGATATGAGCAATGTTACACTGTCTAGAGACATGCAGGTAGGTCACTGTCTACACAAATGGATAAAACACCTCCAGAATAGCAAAGTGTTGAAAATAGGATGGTTATAGTGTTTATTGAATTTACTATATTAAAGCAATGGAAATATACATTATTCTTAGTTAGCATGCACATTATACAACAGGCAGCAGGAGTTTATCCACCCTTGTCTTTTTTTTCCTGTCATTATTTGTTTGCCTACGGGCTTTTCTTTGAGGAAATACGGGATATGAACAAATAAAAGAGAAACTTGTTTGATCCCTGAGCTTAAACTGGGCTATTATAGCAGTAAGGAGGAGGATTGATATCAATAAAAAACTACAGAAATTTGTGTATGAATAGATGAATTGATATGTGCCGTTTAACATTCTGTTCCTCCAGTCAATGGCAGAGCTGCTTGCAGAGAACTATCACAATACCTGGGCCAGGAAAAAGAAAATGGAGCTGGAAGCCAAAGGTGGATATAACAACTTTATATTGTTGCCATTATTTGACGGAACAAAGGCATGGATCAGGTGGTTTGCTGAAGTTGTGGACATAATTAATTCTGCCAGTGTAAACGTCTTTTCAGACCCATCTATCTCTATGAGTCTATCCACATCTCAGCTGGTTTGAATTTTCTTTGCTGATAAAAACAAGCCCACCAATAAACTAATGACTTTTGATCATATGATCAATTTTCTCGAACGTCGTCATAGTGGCCAATGTCATAATTCTGTTATTCATACTGTCACACAACTATAGATACTGATATGTCTTTTGAGGTTTTGAGATTCCTGTAGCTTTACTGACCACTGAAAGGGGTACTCAAACAAACAAGGGTCCTCTTTATGTCAGTCTGTTATCTTTGTTCTCCATCCTGCCGTGTTGCTATTGTCTCCAGGTGGAGGAAACCATCCTCTGCTGGTTCCCTATGATACACTAACTGCCAAAGAGAAATCCAAAGACAGAGAAAAAGCACAAGACATCCTCAAGTTCCTGCAGATCAACGGTTACACTGTGTCCAGGTAGGAAATAGACTTTTCTCTCAACATGCAGATTGGAGGTACTGTAAAGAACATTTGAATTTTGTATGACTTTGATGGGCTGAATTCAAATATGAGTTGTGAGATTTGCCTGATGACATACTACAGTTACCTTTCAGGAAATATGCTTGTTTGCTAAAATATCTGAGACAGAGTCATTCAATTTCATCTCTCTGTGTCTCGTACAAAGATCTGGGACGTTATTACAGAGCTGACAGAGCTAAGCCAGCAGCACCCTCCTACGTCCCATCTTTGTGCTAAGCTAAGCTAAACACATCCCAGACCTATCTCTGTACTGGATGCACATCTACAAAATTGATATCTATCCTCTCATGTGAATCTGGGTAATATGAAATATTGCTTTATTTCCCAAAATGTCAGATCATTCCTTTTAGAGTGTGTATGTTGTTTCCAGAGGTGTGAAGTCACAGGAGCTGGACACTCCAGCTATAGAGAAACGATTTGCCTACACCTTCCTCCAGCAGCTCATCACATATGTAGACCAGGCGCACCAACACATGATGGAGTTTGGTGAGACTTTTCTGTTATTCAGTGAATAATAAACAAATTCCAATAATATAATGCAACATAAATGTTTTAGGAAATGAAAAAGGAAAAATCTGTCTCAACCAGCAGGCAATGTGAGATGAATGTCACCATGTAAATCTATCCAGACCCTATTGTCTTTCTTTGTGTTCTACCCATCGTTTAGATCTGGGAACAAGACCAAAGGGAGAGAAGATTCCTCATGAACAGCAAATAAAGTTCTTTGGAAAGGTCAGAACTCATCATTTTATTTGATTCGTCAGTCATTTGGGTATTTGGATATGTTTACTTTGACCTTGGAGTTTTTTTTGTTTGAGAAAATCATTGCCTAATAGAGATTTAAACACCATATTGAAATATGGGTCTGTATGGCCTGAAGCATGTATTTGCATTCGGCAAACCAAAGGGAATCACTGTATATGAGTATAACCCAGTGGGCGTAATAAAGGCAGCAATCTCTCGTGCTCTCTTAGACAACAGGACCTGCCATTATCCTGTCAGCAGGTCAAACTTGCTGACAAACTTAGCCGACCCCACTTAGTCAATGCAGTCTTCCATATACCTCTGTTAAACTTACCTTCACAGTCAAATCAGGAAGACCTAAGGCCTTTGATGCCACTTGAAGAACAGCAGTCCTGTTGCAGCTATCTCTGAAATACATGTGAAGCTGCTGAAGGTGCTCTTTAAATGTATCCATGTATGGCACAGTGCTGGATGTATCTTTGCATGCCAGCGATGGGCAGTGTGCAGCACATGCAACAGGCACCATCCATGGGAATGCATCCTGCAGCTGTTTGGCAACCCCATCATGCCGTCCTGTTTTAATCGGGCAAAAACTTATATTAATGTACATATTAATGTTCACTATTATGACAGCTAATGGTGTGTCGCACAACGGGCAATGTGCAATTTGTTGGTTGGGGCAGTCTGTTCATGTAGGTACTGTGTGTGTGTGTGTGTGCGTGTAGACCAGTGACAGTTTGTGTATGTACTGTTATCTTGTATTTATTTTCTTAACAGCAGATACTGTGTGTCCAAGACAAATTTCCTTCTGGACAATAAAGCCTATTTTATCTTTTCTTATTATGTGTTACTACCCTATCACATAATATAGGCTAGTAAGAACCCAGGTACCCAAATTTTCTGTTGATGTGTTCATACCAGTCATCACAGCTGCTCCATCAGTCCCCAGCCCAGACAGTTTGTGTGTGGGGATGTTCTTTTTCTGGAGCACCCCCTTAATTGCAGCCACTATAGTGTTTGCCCTCCCATCTGGCACCGTGACACACAGACCTGTAGTTTGTGTTTTTTCCAAAAGAAAGCAATGAAAGAAAGAAGCAGAGCTTGCTGAGGGGTAAAGGGACTGACACACTGGTGTCTGGGCAGGCGGGCTTAAGTAACATAGGAACACTGGCCAGGTGTTCCCAGTAAGCGCAGCACCTCAGCTCCACCCAGCCAAGGACCTGCAAGACACACAGACGCATAGGACATAGGACCAAGGCAAAGGGCTGTGGGGTCATGACGCCATTTATATTAAAATCATGTAGAATTCCAGCTGTATGAACACAGTTTGAGCCCTCCAAATGGTTATAAGCTTGTGTGAAATAGACAGTGATTATTTGGTGAAAGACTATGGGCCACCTTTAGGTTAGATTAGTGGGCTTGTGACCAGTAGGGAAAGTGTAATACCAGAATCGAGGTGCGCTTGAGCAATGCCCTAAAACCCCTACTCCCCCAGTGGAGCTGTTCAGTGACCAACAGATCAGACTGTGGTTGTACTGGAAAGCAACTTCCAGGTGTGAATGTACGTAACAGTATGTTTTCAGTGACATAACCCTGTATAAATTAAAGCAAAAGTGAAAGTGAAATTAAACAAATTCTGTGGGGTGGTCTCTTTTTTCTATTAGAAAGACAGACAAATAAGTAATTACACGGTGTGTATGCCATTCAATCCCCAGGTCGTCCTGCCATTGGTGGATCAGTACTTTAAAAACCACAGGCTGTACTTCCTGTCCACAGCCATCCATCCAATCAGCAGCGGTGGCCACGCCTCCAACAAGGAGAAGGAGATGGTGACTAGGTGAGTATGGCAAATGATCCAACAGTAGACAGATAGAAAGCCAACAAAGCTGGTATTGCAGGGTTCAGCACTCGCTCTCACGTATTATTGTTGAATAAGACCTTGGCCGTATGTTGGAGACTGTTATTTTGTTTGACTACATGCATCTGACAGTCATTGAGCTGTTTGAAGCCTCAACAGCTCGACATCAGGTTGTGTGCCTTTTTATCTCCCGCTCTGTCTTTGTCTTTCTCTGAGACTCTCATTTGATTATCTCACACCTTTCTTTTTTCTGTTTCTCTACCTCCTCCTCTCTCCTTTCATTGAATCTTGTCAGTCTTTTCTGCAAACTGGGAGTTCTTGTCAGACATAGGATATCCTTATTTGGTAAGGACGTTCATGCCTAATGCTTCTACCTCTGCTCCTTCTCTGCTGTTGTTCTGTGTGAGTGCAATTTGAATAGTTTCATACTATGTCGAAGACATATTTAGACTTGATGGCCCTTAGGGGAAAATGATGGGAACTGATCATATAGACTGATCATAGCGACTATAATCAGTATTTTTATATTAACAATAGATCACATGACTACTCCACCATTACGTGATCTTGTTCTAGTGACATTATCACCAACTCTGCAGTTCCTCTCAGCTCTACTGAGCCTATTATTATCTTTCAGCTCATTGTTTTGGTTTTGCTGCCCCCAACTGTTTTGGTTCAGTCTCACTGCTCTCATCTCATCAGCCTATGCGAGGTGTACGTGATCATGAATGACATTAGCGCGTTTGTGCGGAACGGAGACACAGATAGACGATGAACACTGGAAAACTCAAGAACATCCTTAAATAGTGTGTGCATGCATGCATGAAATTGTGGGTGTGTGTATGCTCATCCTCTGCTCAGCTGCTGTGTGCGTTGTGTGGTGTGTATTGCAACTTTTTGTACCAAAGCCAAATGCTGAGAGCATTCCACCATGTCATTGTCCTCAAAGTAAAAAGATGTTGCACTGCTGCAGAGTAAAACCTGATACAACTGGAAAGAGACGGGCACATTTGGGCAAATAAAAGATGTTAACTATTATTATTATTATTATTATAGTATTTATCAGGATCGTTGCTTTCCAGTACTTTGGGCAACGTAAAAGGCTTGGAATTAATAAGCCTGTAATATCCCCACTTATGAATAATATATAATGCTTTTTTTTTTAAAAGGAACATCTTTTTCTTTTAAATACGATACTCTACTTTGTTATTTACTAAAGCAGAGACATGGTGGATGTGATTCTTCAGGTTTGCTTTCCCTAGACAGACAGCTCCTATTGATTTGAACAGGGTTGTTCTGTTGTTTTAGTGTGCTGTAGTGCTTGGCTCTTCACATCCCTGACAGATAGGAACCTCAAACCCTTCCCAGTATGTACAGAGGGTTTTCTGTTTATTATGTGATCCTGTCTACATCCCAGGTAACAATGCCACCTCCATAGTCAACTGTCTGCAGATACTGGGACAAAGCCTGGATGCCAGGTAAGGACAGACATGAACTGTGACGTGTGTGTGTGTCTCGTCATTACACCAGTGCTTGGACAAAGAGTACTGTTAAAGGACACATAATATGCATGCTGCCCCATGGTGTTAGAGATGAATTCTGTTTAAGAGCATTGTCAGTAGAGCCTCTGGAAACAAACCAATTGCACAAAATCGTATCCGCCACCTCTTGTTCGTCGCAGTGGGTGTGTCAGCGCTCAAAAGGTAGCGAGTATCTTGCTCATTACATTGTGTAAATAAACACCCTGCACTTTCTCCCACAATTTGTGCCAAGCAGCTCTTCGTTTTTGTTTGTATCTGTAATCCTGAAGGCCAGGGACATAGACAAGAGGGATCCCAGAAAGTACAATAATAACCTTCTCTCCCACAGACATGTCTCCACAGTAAGTGAACACTAAGCTTCCTGACTGCATTGCTTTTTTGTTGTTAGTTTTTTTGGCAAAACATTGTATAGCTGCCAGGCAAATTTTGCCCTAATTTGCATAAAGTTGAACATCTTCACTGGAATCCCATAATGCCATAGGTCTTTAGCCTTAAGCTTATCTCAGAAGATCAGATAGAAAGTACAACAAAACAATGAATGAATCAAAGAGTGGACAAACATATAAAGAAACATAAATACATACATGCCATACTTTCCAGAAAAATTGATCTGACCTGACCCTGAATGGCAACTAACAGCAACTGAACCTGAACATATTTGTTTTGCTTTATTGGGCAAATAGTAATCCATGTTCATGTTGGGATTCTATTTATTGATTTGTTTTCAGAGATCTGAATACTATTTAGCTTTAACATGAAACATTTCCTTCTGTTTTGTTTGTGTATTTCACATCATAAGTTTCATACATGCGTCAAAGCCCTCTGACTTTCAGAATCTGTAACATTACCAAAGCCATATTGTCTGGGGTGAGTCATGAGTCATGCAGTGTGTGAAATCAAGTCGAGATTGGGTACGCTTTTTGGAAATACCTCTTGACGGTGCTGCATGGTTAACTGTCTGTTCAGTTTTGGGTCCTTTCATTATATTTGTATAGTGGTTGCTCAAACATCAAGTGAATTATGCTTCAGCTAAGATCATCTGTTGATACAAAATTCTGCAGTGGATCTGTGTGCAGATTTCAAGCAATCCCTCTAAACCCTTTCACATATAGACACTTTTATTCCCATCAAGTTTCGTGATTTAAGACCGGTCCAATAAATATAGACTGGTGAATTTCAGTCAGTTAAATCAATTAAATTAAACCATTTAAGTTTTGGCAAAAATGCATTTTTTTTCTGTAACTTCTAATGACTGCAGCTCTAACTGATGTCAACATTCTGCTATTGACAAGAGATGTCAATAATGGGATGATTCAAAAAGAAAACAATAAGCAATACAAACCAGAATAAAATCAATGAAAATAGAATAAAATGTCGTTGAGTCACAGTTAACGCTCTTAAGGCATGAGCTGTTATGTGGGCGGTGTCGATATCTGTAATGATTAACTCTCTGTTCCATTAGCCAGATGTGAGACAAATGACTGGTGAATGTGGCTGAAACTTTGTTGACAGGCTGTCAAAAGACAATTGGGGTCACAGTTAACATGTGTAAAGTACAAACTTGTACATGGCAGATGTTGACAGCTGCGTTGATTAAAATGGATGATAGATGACTGAAACTGACCATTTTCTGTTGCTGCTGAAAGAAGTTTCAGTTGTATCTGACATGCAGCAGACACAACAGGGACAAATAGGATGAAAACAATATGACAGCCAAAAGCAGCAGAAGGCTGCTGTATCTTTATTTTGTATATTCAATGTTTTTGTTAGTTGGGTGCTGTATATATGCTTCTGGTTGATCATCTAAATCATCTACGATCTTTGAGTGTACGTGAATGTTTGTTTTCACCTAACCAATGCTTATGTTTGGGTATTACGCTGGAGTTAGTTTTAACAGTATTGCATTTCAGATGGTTATATTAAGCTATGAGGTCAGAAAAACTCAAAGTTTTTGAATCTTGGATACTATCCAAACTGAAGAAATAAAATGTTACAGTACTGGGATGTGAACCAGTGATGTTGTGGTGTACAGCCCCATGAAACCCTGAAGGCTACACAAAAGGCCTTGACCAGACAGGCCTTGACTTGGCACAGCTTATGTTACAAAGACAGCTATGCTTCATGATTGCATTATGCTACTGCAACCAAATCTGGTGAACACGTGCACGGAAGAACTCAACTGTACAAAATTTGACAACATGGCGCTATAACCACATCACAGTAAGTCATGGCCATAACTCTGTGTGGGTTTGATGCACTTGAAATTTGGCAAAATTCGTCCTTAAACCCCAACAGTTTGTGACAGGTGGTGTAAAGGTGTTGTGTGCTTGCTGCTCAGAGCAGTGGTACACAAAAGGCACAGTTCAACAGTTCACTATGTTTTGGACAGTTTTCTGGAAAACAGAGATGCGTAAGATTAGTTTCTGTCCCTCAAATATACAGTATTCTCTTCGGACATAATTCTTGCTGTAAAAATGAAGGCAAACAAAAGGAAATATGTCAGCAAGGATTCATCTTAATTTCAAAACTCTGCAGTTGTAAAGAAACATTAGAGCAGAGTTTAATCATTTGACCATATATTTAAATCCTTTTTTTGACCGTTGTCATCTCATCTCCTTCTCTTTGTCCAGCATTGGTTATAATTTACTTGGAAACTACCATTTCCAACAGGTGATATAAATGTTAGGGGAGGGTCTTTTAGGTTTGTCTTCTGATTTGCGTTCATCGTACCTTTGATGCCAAATATACATGTTAGATAAACCTGATTAAGTTTGTCAAATGGTCCAATTAATAGCTTTTTCAGCTTTCAACCACATCTCACAGCCTTCTTCTGTGAGTGGATATGGTTCAGTTGTGATCATGTGACCTGAAGCTTCATTATAATCAGTGTCATCATCTACTCCTTGTAACTGTTGGCCTTGTGAGTGTAGCAACAGACACATGTTGACCGCCTGCACTAGCTCACAGGCTGCACTTCATTTCAGTCAGCCACCTGGTGGAATGTATTATTATATGACTGTAGATTATGTACAGAAGAAGTAGTGGAAGTAGAATTAGTAATAGTGGGTCACTCAGACGTTTTTGGATCTTGGACACAATAAGAATAGCATTTACTAAATGTGGCGGATTCAGACTCTATGTAACGTCAGACATATCAATATAATTTT
>NTHP01000422.1:199452-237835 GCA_003416845.1 Oplegnathus fasciatus | reverse complement strand
TGTGTGTGTGTGTGTGTGTGTGTGTGTGTGTATTTCTTGTTACAGTAAACTGGATGAGGATAATCTCTACATGGCCTACGCTGACATCATGGCTAAGGTACCAGCTACTGAATACCAGTACTGTTTTTTTTTCATTACTTAGAAGTAAATTAGCTGGCTCATCACAGGATAATGATGATGATGATGATGGTGATGATGATGGTGATGATGATATTGACAATTCTTCCCCTGCTGTCCACATGCAACTCTTTTTTTTATCACTCTATGCTCCCTCAGAGTTGCCATGATGAAGAGGATGAGGATGGAGAAGAAGTGAAGAGTTTTGAAGTAGGTGATCAGTCACTGTGTTTGTCTTATCAGTTAGTCCCCATGATGGTCTTGGCATAATAAACTGGTATGCTGCTGCCTGTCAGACATGTGTGCTGTTTCACACGAACAGGAGAAGGAGATGGAGAAGCAGAAGCTGTTGTATCAGCAGGCTCGGCTGCATGACCGTGGAGCTGCTGAGATGGTGCTTCAAACCATCAGCGCTAGCAAAGGTAGGTTATAGTATATAGTAGTGTTATAGACTATATCGCAATGCATGAAAATGCATTACACTTTACTTACCACCAACAATGAAACGTTATGATGAAGCATGCATTATTATAGATGCATCAATATGTACTTCACTTTACTTAACACATACAATAATACTGGACTGGACTATTATAGCATACTATGAGTCCTTACTACAGTTGATTGTTGAGGTGTGTATAGGTGAGTATAGGTCATAATGTATTATAAGCCCCATTAGTCAACCTCTAGTTTATAACAAGTCAAGAGCATCCATAAGACACTTAGGACTGTTGATATAGTGCATCAGAAAGCATTTTGTGTGTTTATGAGTGTATTCATAAAGCATTATGAATGCATTATAATTCACTACGAATGCCCCATAACGCACTATAGATGTGGTCTTCATAGAAAGCGTTACCGCTATATTTATTACAATCTTCTCTGCATGAGAGTGGGTGTAAAAGTGAATTGATTCTTTGTTGGAAGACAGGGACTAACCCTGCGCTGTGGTAGATAAAGGACGAATGTCCAGTTGTTTTCTCTGTGTGTTCCTGTTCACCAGGTGAGATGGGTCCCATGGTGGCCTCTACTCTGAAGCTGGGCATAGCTATTCTCAACGGAGGAAACTCTACTGTACAGCAGGTATTTCAGTGTTCACTCACTTTGTTTCTGTCATGTGCATGGACAGTTTTTTTATGATTTTCATAATGTTACTGTTGCATTGTCTTTGAAAGGCTATACACTCAGTGGCCACTTTATTAGGTACACATGTAAATTTGAATGCAATCCAGTACGGCTGTTCTGCCATAGTGTCTACTTTTATGATGCCTGTAATATTCGGTTTTTGTTGACACTCTTAAGGGATGTTAATTGAATTGTGTTTTAGCATTGAGGTCATAGTTAGTAACCTTTAACTATGACCTCAATAATGAACATGGAATTGAATTTATACATTTCTGACAGTGTCAACATTATGAGCTTCGTAAAGATAGATGTTATGGCAGGGCTGCTGTGCTGGACTGAATCCAATTCAGTATTCCTGTGAAATGTATTGTGTTTTTTGAGACCCTGTCAGAGAAGTGCTGTCTCATCTTAATGAGGGACCATACTGTGTAGTTGTTCATATTATTATTATTCCACCTCCTGTACTTGTTTTAAATCAGAATTGGATCTAAAATATAACTCATCTCGTTGTCCTTTGTGGTCTCTCTGTGTCTCTTTGACAGAAAATGTTGGATTATCTGAAAGACAAGAAGGATGTGGGCTTTTTTCAGAGTCTGGCTGGTCTGATGCAGTCATGCAGGTAACTCGACAAACTTGCTGCTTCCCAAGCGCAGGACACAGACGCAGGGGTAAGGTGAAGTTTAGGAAGGTATATCGTAGGAGACTGAGGAATGGAGGTGGAGTGGAGAGGAAAAGATGGTTGGCTGAGGCACAGGGCAGAGGGGTGATGTGGATGGCAGACTAGGCAGGACAGATGGAGGAAGGTGAGTGGCGTGGGCAAGCTGAAGTAGCAATGAGGCAAGCAGCCAGGTATGAGGTGCTCCTGAGGCACAAGGAAAAGAAAATAACTAACAGGCTAGAGAACATGAGGCGTGGTTCTCTGAATTGACTAAACTAGAGCGGCCTCAAGTGTGTGACAGTAGCTGAGACAACCATCTGGCGATATACAGGAGAGGTGATGAGCTGATGGCAGGTGTGCGGGCTGATCAGGAATCCAGGAGCCAGGAGAGAGAGAGAGAGGGAGTGCCACGCCCACACCACACACACACACACACAGTCACTGAGAAACAGGCAGGGGAGCACAGGAGACACAGGGGAAGTGGGAAACACAAGGAAACAAGGGAAAGTACTGGGATGGACTTGGCCGTGACAATATAGAGCGTACATTTAAAAGAAACAAAAAATCTGTGAAATCTGTTTAATGCACACTTATCATCTGGTTATGGTCAGTAATGAGAATAAAGCATAACACCATATTCTTTGAATTTCTTCATGGACATTTTCCTTTAATATCCCTGTTTCAATGCTACAGACCAGAGCCTGGTTCTGGTTCAGCCTTCAAAACCTTTAGACGCTCCACCTTACTTTAGAACTGAGGATTTCACACAGTGAGGCAACCAGGAGGGCGCATGGAGGGAGAAAAATGAGGCAAAGATATTGTATGAGGTGAAAGAGACATGTGCTTATTGGTGTTCTAAAAAAAACAAGAAGTTTGTTATTGTAGTTTGGCCCGCTGATTTGACCACACACCAACATGTTCACCAACACGGGCAACAGCAGTGTCTGTGACATACAGCTGATGCAGGCAGTTAACTTACTTTAAAACACCTAGCGCCACAAAATAATATGTTCACAATATATTTGTCTTTGGTTTAGTGTTCTGGATCTAAATGCATTTGAGCGGCAGAACAAAGCAGAAGGACTGGGAATGGTGACAGAGGAGGGATCAGGTAAGTTTCACTGTGTTTACACTGCATCGATTTCTATTTTTGAATGGTCATAGCCACAGAAAGAAAAGTTCAGTGAATATTTATTTTTCTGTAGCACAGTATGTTGATATTAAAATGCTTTTCTTCGCCAGGTGCAGGTAGAATTATTAAATTTCAATTGACCTAAGGATGGTACCTTTAAACCTACCTAAAAAAATCCAGAGGGCACTCCTTGCTGAAATCATTGATTTCATAGTGGAATACTAAAAGGTTCATTCTAAGGCAGTTGAAGGAAAAACCTTTTTTTCCTCCTATTCAAAATATCAAAGTTTCCCTTGAAAAGATTTAAAGATTTGCATTAGCACGTCTCCAGCACCGAACCTGTTAGAAAGTGATCATTTAAGTAGTTGTGCTAGAAGACATATACTCTTTGGTGTCACATCTTGTTCGTTATTTTTGATACATGAAGGTTCTTTTTATCCTTGTCCAATCATCATTCTATATCTTGCTTTGTCCCCTTTATCCTGTCATCACTTTGGTTAAGCGTTTTGTTGATTTTGATCAAGTGGTAATGCTACCTGTTGTTCACCTGCATTATCAAGTATGATTTCGTGGTGTACCAGTGTGTGTGCCTATGATTTGCCTGTTAAATCTTCTGTGTGTACACGTTTGTTACAGATGTTCACAATCATCCTTTAGATTGCATACTGATACTTTTCAAAATTCAAATCAGTTGCCTTCATGTAGATAAGATATAACCGTGTAGGATATTCTCCTTTGTTTGTTTTACTACTCTGTAGTACTACAATTTGAAACTAACTACTGGATAATGGTTATTGGTTATTACTGGTGGATAAATTATTATCATGTTACAATAGGTGCAGCGATTACCTTTTACAAGTTTGTTTTAAGTAATTTCTGGTTTAAGAAGAAGGTAAATACCTGTAATTATTCTGTTACAGTATATGACATTTCTGACTTCCTTTCACTCTTTCATTTCACCTCACTTATACATGAATATTTTACTCCCCACGTTTGCAGAGGATGGGGTCCATGAATGTGTACTTCTTTTGGAAGGCTCTGACAGAGACCTTCTTTGATGTTTAGTTATGAGGACATACTTGTGCATTAAGTTAGTTATGACCTAATAATGGAAGTATAATTTATAGATATACGTTTTATTCTCTGTGGGGAAATCCCTGCTCTGCTTTTATTTGAGACATTCCAATTGACTGCAACCTTTAGAGCCAAAATAAGGCCGTGTTAGTCAACTACAAATTCACCATTAAACATGTAAAATTCATTGTGGTCTTCATTTTTCACAAAAGTATATTTGAAATAATGGCTTGGAAATGTTTAATTGACAGTCTTTATCTTTGTTCAATTCATGTACCCTGACTTCCTTTATAGTGGGAAGTTTCTAGTTGATTACTGGTTTTTAGTAGTCACTACAGACAATTAACACTTTCTTCTAATGATTGCTGCGTAATATTATAAGGCAGAGGTTTTCAAACTGTGAGGCGTGCCTCCCCAGGGGGGCGCAGAGACGTGAGGCAAAGATGCTGCGTGAAGTGAAAGGCACAGGTGAATTCTGGTGTTCTAAAAGCAACAGGAAGTTAGTTATTGTCATTTGGCTTGGTGATTTGGCCCACTTATCAACACAGTTATCAACACAGTCAGCAGTTGGGGCTGCTGCAGTGGCTGTGACACACAGCTCATGGAGGATATTAAGGTACAAATCATATTCCTCCGAGTCATAACTCAGTCAAATCTGAACACACAGACGTGATACACATATTTTTAGATTTTTAGATTAGTGTGACACTTTCAGAGGATAACTTTCTTCCCAAACCAGTAATTACTAAACCTGACTTTGTATTAATCATTACTGCACCTATTATAGCATAAAGTCATGACACTAACTACAATTATTGTCTTGTAAATACGAAGTAATCACTATAACCAGCTTTTTAAAAGGCCCTATCAACAAAACAGGTTCACCATGAATGCACGTCCACAATTTAAAAAAAAAAAAGGTCTTGGTATTAAATATTTTTTACATTTTCTTTTCGACAACTCTTATTGAGTTTTACTGAGCTGTACAGGTTTTTCATTTTTTTTCCATGTTGACCAAACGACTAAATTCGGATTTTTCAAAGCTCTTTTCCCTATATGTAATCTTTTTCTTTGTTTCTTTCTTTGTTTCTTACTTTCTTTCTCTCTTTCTTTCTTCCCCCTGTTTTCCTTTTCTCATTTTGGTTTACTGCACTTTCTTCCCTTCCTCAGTCATCACTCATGAGCGTGGTAATTATGCCTCCTGCCATTTTCTTGTGTGTTGGTTGGTCTCTCTCTCTCTTTCACTACGGTTGGTTAGTTGTTGTGTCAGTTCTGTCCAGGTCCTGAGTGTAGACCTTCAAACCTTGTCCTTACCTGCTCTTTGCTTGTAGCTACTTTTTGGCCTTACCCTCACCATTCTAATCTTGTTTTTTATTGTTTTTTTGTCAATTATTATTAGGCCAATTATAACACTCACCAGTTGGTTATGTAGTTGGTCTTTTTATACTGTTTCAAGTCCACTTTTTAGCGTAAAATGTGTCATGTTGTTCTCTTCCACAATAAGCAAAGTGACGATGATCGTACAACAGTATACACCATATAGATGTTAAGATTTAAAAATCCGGACATGTCCAGGCAGAAGTAGTATAAGTGTAGCTGTAGTAGTGTAGCCTGCCATCTAAAACAGAACCCATGTATGCCTCCCTCTCAGGATTTGTACAGTATCTGGCACATTCTAAATATTACTAATATCACTATTTACCTCCCCCACTCTCATCCTCCACCCCCACCCTCTTGGTCAATCTAAAGTCAGCTGGTTGTTTTGTCTCGGTAATGGAGATGGTTATTGTGCTGGTTGTTATCTGTTGTGAAGTGTACAATCCCCTCTGTGTGCTCAGCCGCTGTCTCTGTCTTTTTCTGACTCACTCTCTTAGGGCTGCAATAAATACAAAAAACAAAAGTTGTAGATTAAGCCTCCGTTAAAGCTGCACTCGTTATAATACAAATGGGTCAAATGAGCATGTGTAATGTGACAGGGGTTGCTCATAGTGACAAATCCACAGAGAATGATCAGAATCTCTGCAATTCCCCACAACTCCACAGAGATTTTTAGTGTCTTTCAGCTCACTATTTTGGTTTTTATGTCCGCAATTTTACTGTTTTGGTTCAGTCTCGCTGCTCTTACCAAGCTGGTGTTTAGCAGTAGCAGGCTGGTGTTTTTAATGAAAAGGCTCTGATAAACCCACTGTACCTGCCCACTGCCAAATGGCAAACGTTATAGACTAGCTGGTGAACATAGTGGAGCATTTAGCAGCTGAAGAGCCGGATATGTGAAATTAGCCAGTTTATACAAGGATTAATACAATCTTGTCAATTTGTCACCATACACTCAGTTGCCAGTTTATTAAATACACCTAAAACTAATCCAGTCCAATACAACGGTCCTGCAATAAATCATGAAGGTTGTAATGTTCCGGTTTAGAGAGGTATTGATTTTTGAAGGATATAGTTTGTGGTGCTGTCGAACTCTTTTACATTACACTAAGAGATGTTATAGTCTACCTTCATTGATGTAAATGGGGTGGGCAAAATAATATGAATGTGATCTGTTCAACTGTTATAATACGACTGATCTTACATTAGGGTAGACGAAAAGATAAAAACATTAGGACATTCAGTATTAGTACAAACAAAATGACATTTTAATTGTTTTTAACCATTTTAAGGACAGTGTTAAAGAAAGTGTATTCTCGATTAAAGACTTTTAAGTATTTGATCTATAGATTCATCTGCAAAAAAATCCCCAGAAATAGCCAGTAGTTGCAGCCCTGCTTATTTCTCATCTCAGACCTTTTCATCCGTTCTGTTTGGTCTACCTCTCTTCTTTCTCTCTGTAAGTGTTGCACTTTGAATTTTAAAGTGGCTCTTTGTGGCCATGCTGCTCTGTGAGTGGAGGAGGGTGAACTCTGATCTTTTCTCCTTCCTTCCCCCCTTCTTCTCTCTGATTACTGGCTGAGCTGTGTTCTGTAGTCAGTGTTCTTGTCCTTCATGACTGTTTTGCTTACGTGATAAAACTTAATTTGAATAGCCCGTCCTTTTTTTGATTTTACGTTTTTACTTATTTTCACTCCAGTATTGTATTTTAAATTTATGATTTGGTTGTAGTTGTAGTCATGCATTATACTGTCTGTAGTGTTATAACATTAGAGTTTTTGATGGACTAGAGGAAATTTTATGTGCATTTACTGTACACCAGATCCTTAGCTTGTCATTTTTTATAATCCTAATCTATAGACAGAAATTTACTTGTTAAGATATTAAGAATAAAAAGTAAATATGGTCTTATTTTTTTCAACTGTGAAAAATGTATTCCCCTCATCTGGTTTATCACTGTGTTGAGAATAAGCCTGAAAGTGCCTTTACACAATCACTTTTTCACTGTTTTCAGCGTATTCTTATAATTTTTTAAACAAATTGTCATCGAAAAAACGAGATATCTGTTTTTATAGGAAATACAGTGTTAGTTTACTTGCTAGTAGTACAATAGCTGTAGAACAGGTCTCTGGGTTGTTAAAGTCTCTTTTCAGAGAGTAAATCTTACCTTTAACCACTCCATATATCAGTCCGTCCAGGAATTTAAGACCTGCCATCACATGAATTAACACAAATTCAACCCATCCTCTCAAAATTTCTGATCGAATCACAAAGAAATATTGCAAATAACCCTATGCTCCATTTTACATATAAAAATCTAATTCAAAACCAGAAGCTGCTGACAATTACAGGAAACCATAAACGTTTACAAAAATAAAACCTTCTACACTAACCAAGTGTCTGAAGCAACAGACAGGTATTCTGAGGCCACATAGACTGTAGCCTCTGTGCTCTGGAAGCAAAAACTCAGGTGTAGGAGCAGCTCAGGGGGGTCCAAAGAGAAGGACTTTTGGTTGACCTCAAAAACATCCTGGAAAACAATTTTTAACCAGGGCAAGTGAACTGCTGACATTTACAGCAATATTGTTTGGCAGTGGAAGGAACAATTTCAGGAACCCATGATTCCAAACAACACACCCTTTGCGGATGGAGGCAGAGTTGGATGATTTGGGAAAAGCCTCACCTATTTCCTGGTGAAGTAACTGTGGTAGTCGAGGCACCAGGGATGGATGGAGATTCGCCCTATGATGCAGATGGCTTTGGATACTGGTGGGCTGTCTTGGTTGACACACATCTGAATATTGTGTGGAGGTCAGAGACAGTGCCTGTGGAGTAGAAAATGGTCCCCTTTTTTGAAAAAGTTGGCTGGAGGTTGTGTTCCAATTATTACAGCATCACACTGCCAAGCCTCTCTGGGTAAGCCTATACCATTACTATGTGCCATCTGGTCCTTCTTACCCCGAGTAAGAATCTCAAGGTTCAGTTCACTAGTGGAGAGTGTCCTGTATGATCTCTGAATTGTATCACTGTTTGCAGATTATATAGTGCTAAGAACTATTAATATGGGTGGAGTGCGGAGGATGAATTTAGAAGTCTCACAGCCTGAGGAAAGAAACTGCTCTGGAGTCTGGTGGTACGGCAGCAGATACTTCTGTATCTCTTGCCTGTTCACCCTGACTGCAGGGTCAGGCTGATGCTCAGTTGATGGGTATCAGTGATGTTCCGGGCACCCACTGCAGAGCCCTCCTGTCCTGGGCCATACGCAAACCATCCAGTTGGTAATGTTTCCAGTCAGGATGCTTTCTGTTTCTCCTCTGTAAAAGTTGACGAGAACTTGGCATGGGAACTTTGCTCCCTTAAGTTTCCTCAAGAAATACAGCCATTTCTGAGCTTTCTTTATGAGGGTCGAGATGTGAGATGACCATGACAGGTTCTTTGTGATGCTGATTCCCAGGAATCTGAAATGGTTCACCTGCTCCACCTCAGCTCCATTGATGTAGAAAGAGGTGTGTGTCTTCTCCTCCTTTTTTCTAAAATCAATGATCAGCTCCTTGGTTTTGCTTACGTTGAGCAGTAGATTGTTTTCTGTACACCACTCTGCAAGATTGTTGGTTTCCTCCCAATATGAAATCTCATCATTGTTTTAAATCCGGCCAGTGATGGTGGGGTCGTCCGCAAACTTCACAACTGAGTTCTCTCCATGTCGGGGACTGCAGTCGTAGGTGTACAGCATGAACAGGAGGAGGCTGAACACACAGCCCTAGGGGACTCCGGTGTTGAGCAATACAGTGGAGGAGGTGTGACCGCCGATCCGAATTGTCTGTCTGTGAGGAAGTCCAGTATCCAGTTGCAGAGTGTGGTATTCAAGCCCGAAGTGCTAAGTTTGCCAGTCACTTTCATGGGGGGAGATTGAGTTGAATGCTGAACTGAAATCAGCAAACCACATTCTGATGTAGGTGTTGTTATTTTCAAGGTGTGTGAAAACTGAGTGAAGGGCAGTGGAGATGGCATCCTCTGTGGATCTGTTTGTTCTTGCAAACTGCTGAGGGTCCAAGCTGGCTGGGATGTTGCTTTGATGTGCTGGAGAACCAGTTTCTCAAAGCATTTCATCAGAATGTGTGAGTGCCACAGGGCGGTAGTCATTTAGACGAGACACTGCAGACTTTTTAGTTACAGGGACAATGGTGGCTGTCTTGAAGCAGGTGGGAACACTCTTCTGTGGCAGTGAGATGTTAAAAAAGTGATGACATCAACTAGCTGGTTGGCACATGTTCTTAGTACACAGCAAGGGATGGTGCCAGCCCCAGCAGCTTTACTCATATTTGCCATGAGCCATGAGCTTTTATTTACAGCAAGAATGAGATCATGGATACAAGCGACCAAAATAAATTTCCTGAGTAAGGCGTCTGAGCTCACCCAAGGTGAGCTACCTGGACATCCAGAAGGGGCTTGGAGTAGAACCACTGCTCCCAAAGAAACCAGTTTAGGTGGTTTGGGCATCTGACTAGGATGCCTCCTAGATGCATCCCTTTTGAAGTATTCTGGGCACGTCCAACTGGGAGGAGACCCCTTAATGACCCAGAATACACTGAAGGGACTGAATATCCCATTTGTTCTGCCAACAACTTGGAACCCCCCTGTAAGAGCTAGAGGATGTGGCTGGGGTGAGGGATGTATGGGCTTCCTTACTTACCCTGCTCCCATCGCGACCCTCACCTGAATAGAAAAGGAAAGGATGGATGCACTGTAAACCGTGTATCCATTATCTATACTCACTTATCCTTATTAGGGTCATAGGGTGACTGGAGCCCATCCCAGCACTCATTGGGTGAGAAGCAGGGTACACCATGGACACTTTCTGCATTGAACCCAAGATGTTTGTGCCTTGAGGCAACAGTGCTAACCACTGCACTACAGTGCCACCATTATAAATGCTTGCATCATTTTTTGTCTTTCTAGCACTTATTATGTATTATTACTATCGCTAAATTTTAACCTGTTACTACAGGTTAACACATAATAACAATTTAATTCTGATATTTTTTAGCAGACACAGTCAGATCCATTTTGTTTTGCATTACACAGGTGGACATCAACAAAAGTCAGCACAAATTCAGTCATTTTAGGCCACAAGTAAAACTAAACCTCTGCCATCCTGGCGGGACTGATCTATACATGTTGCACTTTCACTAAATTGAAAAGAATAAAGAAAATTGCACTTTCAGTCTTGTTTCAGACCTACAGATTTTCCTCCCTCAGCCCAGTTTGTTGTCATGTTGTATGGATGTATTCTGTTAATGTTTCTGTTGATGTTATTGTATAAGTTATTGTGTAGTGTCTCATCTTCCTTTCTCTGACCCTCTTTTCCTTTTACATTCCATGGCTCAAAGCAGCATTTTAGCACAGTCAGAGCAGCTGTCCTCAACCTCCTCAATGTATTTGTAATCTATGCAGGACCTACATTGGCAAGCAGCTACCAACACATTTTTTTTTAAACCGAACCAGCTTTGAGAAAACATAGAAAATAGCCTAAATCCAGTCCTGACTGTAAAATGCTGCAGTTTAAAAACCAATCCACTTCAGTCAACCACCAAGTGCTGTGGCTGCCCACTGCTCATCCAAGAGTGTGTGTGTTTGTGCCCTTGTGTTAGATAAGAATGGTGTATTATGACCATACAGCTTTCACTGACTGAAAGAAAACACTGGGGATTTCCTCACATTAGCTCCATCTCTTTTTAATACTTATTCACTCTCCATTTTCTTGTCTTTCCTTTCCTGTATGTTGTCTGCTTTTGTCTCCTCTGTTCTCTGACTTTCTTTATGTGTATGTGTGTCTGTTTATATGAATGTGTGTGTGCATTCATGTGTGTGTGTTTGCACATGCCCGTGTTCATGTTTGTGCATACCTATGTATGTGCTTGTGCATATGTGTGTCTGCATGTGTGTCTGTCTTTGTACGTGTGTGCATGTATGTGTGTGGGTGTGTTTTTCTTCTCTCCGGCCAGGTGAGAAGGTCATGCAGGATGATGAGTTCACCTGTGACCTTTTCCGCTTCCTGCAGCTGCTCTGTGAAGGACACAACTCAGGTGTGTGTGCCAAGTTTTGCGATACTCAATGATTCTCTAGAGATATGGCTGCATCTAAATTTTGGGTACATTTACTAGTGATCTGCTGAGAGTGATTTTTAGGTGTTAACCAGTCAGATAATGTGTGTCCATATGTATTATGGGGTTGCACCATATTGTTGTGCTGATAAAATTAAAGAAAAGTGGCTCCGCTGGTTTGTCTGAGAAGAATGTGAGAATATTCTACTGGCTTCCAACTCAAGCACACATGCACTCCTGTTTTCAAAATTGTTGAGCTGACAACATTATTTAACTGCTATTTCCTCATAAAGAGTGTGTGATTGCAGTTTGAATAAATGATTGGAAATTTGTTTCTTCAACCAATATGTCAATATTACGGTCAAAGTGTAATGACTCTGGATGAGTGGCAGACTAGAACCTAAAAGCACAACACAGAAGCAATCAATGTAACAAGAAAGTTCAGCTTTATTTAGCTCAAGGGTCAAAACCAAGAGATCAGGCAAACAAATCTGACAAGGGGAAGGCAGAGGAATCCAAAGTCTGCAAATCAGGCTAAAAGGATATGGCATGAAAACGGAACAAATGAAGAGTTGGCAGGGGTCGGGACACAAAGACCAAACACTTTTAATTAACCCACTGATCAATGCAGATTTACTCTGAGGATTATATTTTGGACACTATAAGCTTTCTTCTCTGAAGATTTCATTCTGATGTCTGAGGCATAACATGTTATGCAACATTTTAATGAAATGTTACCACTACTGTACTTATTCATTTGAACACACTGTATAAGCCAAAAATTGCAATATTTTGCGATATCCTGTTCCAGACTTCCAGAACTACTTGAGAACACAAACAGGAAACAATACGACCGTCAACATCATCATCTCCACTGTTGACTACCTCCTCAGAGTACAGGTTAGCACCTTTTATTCACTTCTGCTGGTTCGTAAGGGATCTATTTTTCGAAGTTGAAACTGAAATAAAAAGAGTCTTCACTGAGTCATACAGTCCTCATACAGTCTTGACTAAAAAGCATGTTACTCCCGTTTTACTTTTTACGAATTGTTTCTAAAGGACAGTTCAGTGTGAACTGGGGCGGCTGTGGCTCAGGAGGTAGAGCAGGTCGTCCACTAATCAGAAGAAGGTGGTTCGATCCCCGGCTCCTCCAGTCTGCATGTCGAAGTGGCCTTGGGCAAGCTACAGAACCCCAAATTGCCCCTGAAGGCATAGTCATCGGTGTATGTGTGTGACTGTTAGATTAGATTAGATTCTAATTAGATTAGATCCTGATGCGCAGCATGGCACCTTGCATGGAAGCCTCCGCCATCAGTGTGAGTGAATGGGGTGAATGACATGTATTGTAAAGCGCTTTGAGTGGTCGGAAGGCTAGAAAAACGCTATATAAGTGCAAGTCCATTTACCATAACTTACACATTTATCTATGGAGAGAAATTAGACTCAAAATGGTTACAAATGTGTGTTACATGATCTACAAATGAAAAATAAGATGTACAAATGTGTGTTCCAATCCACACACATATATTCAAATTGCTTGGTTTTAGACCGTGAAAAGAGTCTCAAAACTCCACACGCAAATGTAACCTGATCCGTGCATATCAGACGATGTGCACATACATTTAATAATCTGAAAATAAATACAAATGAATGTCACAAATATTTTAGACATTTGTACACACAGGAAGTTTTTAGACAGCAAAAATGATCAGATCTGTGAAGTTGAAGTTAAAAATCTGTTTGTAAAATATTGATATTTATTCAGGTTGTGATGTGTGCATTTGTAAAACTGTTTTACATGTGTTCAAATTGCTTGGTATTTTTATGTGGATTGGAACACACATTTGTGAGTACCCAAAATTACGCACAAATCGTTGTACACGTTTGTACATCTTATTTTTCATTTGTAGATCATGTAATGCACATTTGTGACTATTTTGAGTCTAATTTCTCTCCATAAATTTCTCTCCATAACACTTTATTGTCTTACAGGGCCACCATCTGATTTACGTTGGACTAATTGTATTTACCATTTTGCACACTTGCAGTTAAGCAATGCAGTTTATGATTATAAAGAACTGTTCTTGTCCAAAGACCTAGTTTAGAAAATAGTTAAGCTGAACGTGTTCTGTCTGTATAGCTGAATGGAATGTTCCTTCCTGCTTTTTAACAAGTGAGTGAAATCGTAACTTATTGTAACTTTTCATAACTGAGGCAAAAATGGCCAAAATTATGAACACAAAAATTAGTTTTTTAAACTTTGACTTTAACTTTTCTCTTTTTTCCTTATGTTGTTGTTGTTTTACTCTGATTTCTGACAAATTACACTTTGCCTATTCTGTTCCACTGTGTATTATACTGCTTGTACTACTACTACTAATACTGACCATACTACCAATGATAATAATCAAATCTGTTAAAAACAGTATTAGTAGTTCAGTTTATTTACTCATAGTTAATCTGTCTCATTCTTGTCGTCGTTTCTTCTCCTCCTCTGACTCCCCCTCTCCTCCTTCCTCCTTCTTCACTGTCCTCCAGGAGTCTATCAGTGATTTCTACTGGTATTATTCTGGGAAAGATGTTATTGATGAGCAGGGCCAGAGGAATTTCTCCAAGGCAATAAATGTGGCCAAGCAGGTTTTCAACACACTCACAGAGTACATCCAGGTACGAGAAGACACTGCTGTTATCGTTGTTGAAGTCACTCTGATATAGAATGATCTGACACCTGTAGCTCTCTCAAACGTTGATGAAAAGGTCTTGAATAATCCAAATTGAAGGTGTTTAGCAGTAATTAGTCAGTAGTGATTATAAGAGGTCCTTTTCACTGCAGTGCTGTTTTATTCAGATGCTAAAGTAAAGTAAGGTAGTAAGTAAAAAGTAAAAGTAATTGTTGGTTGTGATGTGACTGCGATTGTTACTGGTGATGTTGTAGGGTCCGTGTACTGGCAACCAGCAGAGTTTGGCCCATAGTCGACTGTGGGACGCTGTGGTTGGTTTTCTACATGTCTTCGCTCATATGCAGATGAAATTGTCTCAGGTGAGTTAAAGTCACTATGTGGGGCGTCTGTGGACTAGGGACCTAAGGTGCTGACAGTGTAATTGCAACGACCAGCCATGGACCTTTCTTGCATGTCATCCCCTCTCTCTCCCTTTTTTCCTGTCACATTTCCACCATTGACTATCTAATGTAGGCAAAAAGTGTCATTCTGACCACAGGTAAAGGCTGGAACAAAGAATGAACTGAGGGTTTTGCTCACTGCAGCCAATACCTTTAACCACCAGCCAATCTCACAATCTGTTTACCATCACTTATGAGGAAGACCTAAATTCCTTCACCTGGACCTGCTGTATTCTTTCTCACTTTAAGTGAGGGAACAAATATATCAAAATGTCCTCCTTGTTATACATTAAACTGCATAGGTAAATTTTCCCTTCAGTGTGTCAGTTCAAATTTTGGATTTGCAGATCTTTAGAAAGCAAACAGGATATGATAAACAATGTTTCGTCAAATTTATAGTCACCAACCTTCATTGTTACCCCTAATTTCTTCACATTCACATCAAATGTTATTAATTTCAGACAGAATATTATCAATGTAAGAAACCTTTTTGAGGTAGTTCTTTCTGAAATGATTAAAAAAGTGTAGATGGCTGATAAATTCTTAATTCATCTTTTTCTTTCTTTCTTTTTTCACCTCAGGACTCCAGTCAGATTGAGTTATTGAAGGAACTGATGGATCTGCAGAAAGATATGGTGGTCATGCTGCTGTCAATGCTGGAGGGTAGGTTTGCTTTCATGCTTTAGTGCTTTGAATCATCACACTAAGTATATATTTAAAATGTAGTCCAGGACCAGTACTGTACATTGTTGATGCCAGACACTGGCTTCAGAGAAATAGTATGGATGTGTTGAGGTAAGGAAATAGATCTATTTATAAAAGCTAATATAAAGTCACATACTCACTGGTAGCAGCATCATGGACATGCAGCTGAGGATGTGAGTCTTGTCCGGCAAAATGAACAGTAGCAGTTGGGAAAGAGGAAACAGAAACATGAAAAGCAGAACAGGCTAACTAGTTCTGCTAAATTATTGTGGCAGGTCCCTGCTCATGCAGTCATATGTCACCTTGTCAGTGTCCTAAGACAAAATGGCGAATGGTTATAAATGTGTCATGTGTCGTGGTTTCAAGGTTATTCCTATATTGTAAATGTGTTTTTATTGTTTGGCAGGTAATGTGGTGAATGGGACCATTGGGAAACAGATGGTGGACATGTTGGTGGAGTCCTCCAACAACGTGGAGATGATCCTCAAGTTCTTTGACATGTTCCTCAAACTGAAAGACCTGACCTCCTCAGACGCCTTCAAGGAGTATGACCCTGACGGAAAAGGTAAGCCTCTAAAAACATATTTTCGTTCATCATATTTGTCATCGGGGGCGCATCAGTATCATTTGAATGTGAAAAGCTTTCCAGAGTGACATGAAGACTGGCTGCTGATGATTTATAGATTTATGAATGAACTCACATGACAGGTGTCATCTCCAAGAGGGACTTCCATAAGGCCATGGAGAGCCACAAACACTACACCCAGTCTGAGACAGAGTTCCTGCTCTCCTGTGCTGAGACTGATGAGAATGAACTCCTGGACTACGAAGAATTTGTTGAGCGCTTTCATGAGCCAGCCAAGGTAAATGCCTTGATGTTTACGGATCCTTAAAACGTCTAAAAGGGGCCTTAAATTGTTCAAAAGTAAGCCCTTCAGAATGATTAAGATCTATTATTAAAATCTATTTTTAGAGAATTGTTTTAACATCTAATAGGGGATTTAGGGGGAGAGCTCTCTTGTTATTCCTGATTCTGTCTTCTTTTTCTTTTTTTTTTCTTCTGCCTTTCCATTTGTTGGACTGGATAAAGGAGTTGGGGATATATATTTTTTTATCAATATCAGAGTAGAATTGGTAATTTTATTCTTTGTATATTTTTGTATTTCTCACTAATGTGGCACACACACTGTGTGGGGAATCCTTTGTTCTTGTGCTTCTTGGTTGGCAGCTCTGTCAGACACTAATGAATCCTTTTGTTTTGTTGGTTTTGGAAGCATAAAAATGACCCTGCTTGCTTGCATTAGAGTGAGGTGGGATAAGGAGTTAGTGTTGAATTTCTAAGCTCGACTGGGACGATACTCATAAGGAAAAGAGAAAACAGCATGCTGTGGTTTAATTTCATACTGTAGCAACTTTTTACTTGTTTGATTTACATCAAAATGCTTAAACACGGCCTCTACATTATGTATCTGAAAGTCATTTAAAGTATTCAAAGCTTTTTGATTGGTTGGTACGGTGCTATATATGCATCATGTGTGGGTTGGCCAAATGTACTTTTTTACTTTCACTTTTCAAAATTGGGTAAGGCTTTAGGTTACAGCCTGCAAATTAGGTGTAATAACTCACATTTATCCAAGACAAATAGACCAAAATAACGTGATTTGATTCTGAGTTTTGGATGTAACTTTTTGAGAAATCATTGTGGTGCCATCCTCAGGGGCTCAGCCATCACAAGATTTTTGAGGTGCTGAACTTATATAGTGGGGAACATGCTAAAAAAGGAAACAGTTTTATTCAAAAGAAAAGAGTCGCTTTAAACTGAACTGTGATTCAAAAGGACATTGGCTTCAATGTGGCGGTTTTGCTGACCAACCTGTCGGAGCACATGCCTCATGACACTCGGCTGCAGACCTTCCTGGAGCTGGCCGAGAGCGTCCTCAACTACTTCCAACCCTACCTGGGCCGAATCGAGATCATGGGCAGCGCCAAGCGCATCGAGAGGGTCTACTTTGAGATTAGCGAGTCCAGTCGAACACAGTGGGAGAAACCTCAGGTAAAGATGGTACAGCATATGAAACAATTGACACAAAATTTCTGACTTGAAACACAAATAACCCAAATTCCCAAGTTTCCTCCCAGTGACTTGTTTTCACCTATTTACCTTCTGCCCAGGTCAAAGAATCCAAGCGTCAGTTTATCTTTGATGTGGTGAATGAAGGAGGGGAGAAGGAGAAGATGGAACTGTTTGTGAATTTCTGCGAGGACACCATCTTTGAAATGCAGCTGGCGGCTCAGATGTCTGACGCTGGTGAGCGCTCAGCAGTCAAAGAGGAGAGTGAGCGGGAGAAGCCAGACGAGGAGAACCCTGAGATGGGCTTCTTCTCTGTTACCACTGTCCGCATGGCTCTGTTAGCTTTGCGATACAACGTCATGCTGCTGATAAAGGTGAGAGCGCACACAGTACTTGTTTTAGAGCATTTTAAAAGTGAGTGTGGTCCTCCGTGATGGAGAGGGGGGCAGTCTCAGTTGAGTGGCCTGCCTTGAAACCAGACTGGTGTGGGTCAAGAAGGTTGTTCTGGTGGAGATATGCAGAAAGTCAAGTGAAGACAGCATGCTCAAGTGTTTTAGAAAGAAATGGAAGAACAGAGACAGGTCATTAATTCTTCATCAGAAGGGTTGAGTGTGGGTTTCTTTAAAAGAGGGTCCACTCGAGCAGCTGTTAGGGTGTTAGGAAAATAACCAGCTGTCAAAGAGGTATTGATGAGGTGGGTGAGGAAAGGAAGAAAGGTAAGAGGACATAGAGAGGTGGTTGGGTGGTGGGAGGTAACCAGGGTTAGTATCTCATTGGGACAGAAGGGTGAAAAGAAAGTTAGAATAGGAGATGAAGAGGTGGGACAGGTGGTGTCAGTAGGTGGGTGGGGAAATGAGGAGCATAGGTCATCTATCTTTTTTACAAAGTAGTTAGCAAAGTCAAGGAGGGTAGAGAAGGAAGGTAGAGAAGATAGAAAAGCCGCCTAAGGAGATGGAGAAAGAGCAGAGAAGAAGTTCCAACACATAACCCCACCGTAATACCACAAATAGTCATTTATACATTTCTGTTTGTGTACAGGTTAAACAAACAAGAGAAATGTGTTCATTAGTGAGCTTTAGAGATGTTGGTAGGTATTTTTGAACTTTGGAAAAAGCCAGGCTGCCTGTTTCCCTCTGCTTCCAGTCTTTATGCTAAGCTAGGCTCACCATGTCCTGACTCCAGCGCTGTACATACATGAAACTGATATCCATCTTCTATACATCGCTTAGTACACATTCCTAAGCTTGGTACTTTTTTATATATTCTGAATTATAACTTTTGAAGATTTAAACATGCAAGAGGAGGTAATATTTTTTCAAAAATACACTGTAGACAGACAAACAGGCTTCTACAAATTCCAACTACTAATATAATGTCATAAAATTGTGCGGATGTGCAGTGTCATGGGGCATCGATGTGATTTGTTGTGGTTTGTTTTATCACTTTAGTTTATTGAATATAACACCTTGATTGGCTGTGCAGCCAACAGACAAAGCAACAGCACTCTAAGCCCTCACTCTAAGCTAAAGGACTTTTTCCCCTCAGTGAGGCCTGTCAGTAGGATTAGTGTTAGTGTGTGCTTTTATACAGGCACTGTACTTAGGGGTGCAATAATTACCCAGCTCTTTTCCAAACTTTGACCAGACAATTAGTCAGCTGACAAGACTGGGGTATAAGCTGTTCATCACTGTGGTTGGTTCAGTACAGAAAGAGATGTACCAGTGATCAGCAGTCTTGTGGTAGACTTGTACCTGTTTGCTCTTATTTAAGGAAACATGACTGTTGATGATGTTGCATTGAACAGTTCTTGTTATTACTCAACAGCAAGCAGTAAAGTACCACTGAACAGACAGTTCACCTGTTCTTTCTTTTCAGGTGCTGTCCATGAAGAGTTTGAAGAAGCAGATGAAGAAGATAAAGAACATGACAGTGAAGGACATGGTTACCACCCTGATGTCCTTCTACTGGTCAGTGTTGCTGGGCCTCCTCCATGTGGCGTTCAGTGTGGCCCGAGGTTTTTGCAGAATCTTCTACAACACCTTTATGGGGGGCAATCTGGTGGAGGGGGCCAAGACCATAAAGGTTATTATACCTAATTGTAAAAAAACATAGAGCAGTGTGTCCACATGTCATTAAAACAAACTAAATACAATAAGAGCTGTTCCTAAATGCATAAACTGCCTCCATCCCCAGGTGTCAGAGCTACTGGCCAATATGCCTGACCCCACCCAGGATGAGGTGAGGGGTGAAGGGGAGGACAGAGAGAAGAGACCCTCTGACCGCAGCTCCCCAAAGGAGGACCTGGCTGACCTGGCAGTCAACACCAGTGAGACCGAGCTGCTGTCAGACATTTTTGGCCTAGACTTAAGAAGAGAGGGGGGCCAGTACAAGATCACCCCACATAACCCCAACGCCAGCCTGACCGAACTACTCAACTCCCCAGTTCCTTCCCCGATGCCCCCAACCCCACCCACAGCAACCCCACCTGAGCTCAGACAGAGGCATCAGGTGAGTCTGAGTTACTGTTTAATAATCGTTTCTTTCTTTTCCTTATTGCTTTCTGTCTTTCTTTCTTCTTCTCCAGTCTTTTTTTAATCCAGTCTATTTTACATAATTGACAAATCAATGATCAATCATCAATGACCCCAAATATTAGCTGCATGTCATGTAGGACTGGTCTCTCAAAACCATCAAAAACATCGCTATTGTGGTCAGTCGTACAGAAATACAACCTGTATCATAGAAGAAAAAACAAGAGTCTACAGTCTACAGCTATGCCAGCAGCTCTGTGAGGCTGTATTTAGGTACAGCGGTGCTTTGAGCTAAATGCTAATGTGAGCCTGCTAACATGCTGATGTTGAGCAAGTGTAATCTTTACCATGTTCACTGTCTTAGTTTAGTGTTTGCTAATCAGCACTAAACACAAAGTACAGCTGAGGCTGATGGGAATGTCATTGGTTTTGATCATAAACCAGTATTACCAGTATAGTAAGTATTGAACAACTTAAAATGCCGACTTGATGATGGTGCTAGATGAAAAGTCAGAGGATCGTGAATGTTATTACAGCACATCCTGAAGGAAACATGAATGTGTGTACCAAATGTCATGGCAACCCAGCCGATGTTGAGATATTTCAGTCTGAACCAAAGTGGTGGACCGACTGTCAGACATTGACAAACAGTCATGACTAAATAAGCAACAATCAAATTAAAAGTTTATTATTTATGAAGCGTTTAATAGTCAAAAACTGTAACTGTAATCTGCTTCTTTAGGACTGTGTTGGTGTGGTTGGATCAGATTTGACTGACAGTAATTCAGCAACCCACCAACTGTCTCCAGATTCTGATTCAAATGTTGATTGGTTCATGGAAGTATGTATCATCTTGTTTTTTCCAACCTCCAAGTCCTGCCCACTTCTGCCCCGAGAGAAGAGCACAGAGAAAAAATAAACAGAGAAATCTCCCATATGAAATTATCATGTAATCATTTCATGTAAGATCCTATCAGTCAGAAGAAGCTGATAGAGAAAATATGTTTTCTAGGCCTGTACGCCATGCTGCTAGGGTGTCCTAAATATACTCCTGTCTTGTCTAATAGTGTTTTCTGTTTCAGTCGAAGAGCTCTTCCTCAGAGGAGAAGGAAGCAACAGCAGAGACAGAGTGTGAACCTGAGAAAGCATCAGAGTATGTACACATTTTTGTCATGTAATCTAATTGCTGAAACGGGCATTGTAACTATGTGTGGACAGTGGAGAAGTTAAAGTATACTACAGGTGGGACATAGCTATGAAATACCATTAAACTACAGTTACAGGAGAGTTACAAGCTTATTGAATTGTTTATTAGAGGGGAAGAATCTAACAGACATGGCCACAACCAACAGACACTCACCATGCAGAGTATTTTGACAAAAAAATCTTGAAATACTTTATCTTGTTTATTAATTTATTTGGGGAAACATGATGCGAATGGGAATATGTTAAGTGAATAATAATAATAATAAGAAGAAGTTAAATGTAGTGACATAAAATGTACACACATTTACAATTTAGCTTTGGTTTATAGACCATTATTTAAAAAGTCATTACTTGGTGTGTAAATCCATAAAGGGCTTTCACAGCAATGGTAATTCCTGTAGCAGCTTGGAGTTGTAACATACTTTGTAGTAACAACTGCCAGTCTATTCACTTAGTCCTCCAAAATCTAAAAGCACAGTGAAATGGGTGAAGCCACAGTGAAGCAGTTTTGTATCGCTAGCTGTGTGTAAGTTTGAATTGTTTTGTGATTTCAGGGGTGGACATGTAGAGAAACAAGAGAAACAACTGAAGAATGAGAAGATGAAGCCAAAAGTGAGAAGGCATCACACCTCAAAGTCTGATGAACCGGATCTGCAGGAGTCTGCCTTCTTGAAGAAGATCATAGCCTACCAGAGGAAACTACTGGTACGGGGAACTTGTCTGTCCTTTTGTTTCAACGGTGCTGGTCAAGTCTCTCTGTCAACTCCGTATGTTCAAGTCCAACTGAAAACATATTCACACAGTTTCAATAACTGCTGGTAATATGCAGTGTGGACAGTAAACGTGAGGAGCAGAGATCTTAGTGAGAGATATTAATGCAATGATGTAAATGAAGGCTAGCAACCATCACTGAAAACTGCGCTGATGTTTTCATGTGATGACGTGAGTGATTATGTGAACAGCACAGTTTTGAGGCCGTTGATTTTTTACGAGTTTTCTTGAACGTCCAACATCAAGTTGTCTGTCTGTTGTCTGTCTGTAACATCCAGAAACACATTAGTAGCTCCTCTCTCTGTCTCCCCCTGCAGAACTACTTTGCCAGGAACTTCTACAATATGAGGATGCTGGCGCTGTTTGTTGCCTTTGCAATCAACTTCATTCTCCTATTCTATAAGGTAATGGTACACAAGGGATGTTGTTATTAGTTACTCGTGCTTTTGGAAGGAAAAAGAAACGTTCATTCTTCACAGACCACAGACAAAGTCTCAACAAACCAGAACAAAACAAGCTTTAAAAAGTTCTATGTTTGCATGTGTAGGTTTTCATCTAATTGTGTCCACTCCCTGCATAAGGTTTGGGGGAATGAGCTTTACAAAGGTAGCACATGTTGCTTATATTATATCCTGCCCATCAGTTACATCATCAGGGTGACAACATGCATTCTTACAGATCTAACTTGATTTCTACATTTAAAGGACTAATAAATTGTCCCTACCAGGTTTCTACATCCTCATCTGTGGTTGAGGAAAGGGAAGTGGTGTACACCAGCAGCCAACCAGACAGCAGTGTTCAGTGGGATCCACTGGGAGGAGAAGCAATGGAGACGAAGGAGGAGGTGACGGATGAGGCTGGGGAGCCCCTGAAGCCAGTCACAGTCCGCTTTGTCCTGGAGGAGAGCAGCGGATACATGGAGCCCATGTTACGGATCCTGGCCGTCCTGCACACTGTCATCTCCTTCTTCTGCATCATTGGATACTACTGTCTCAAGGCAGGATACTGACTCTTGATATATAGCTGAAGTCATTTAAAAATGTTGGAATCTGTATCCTGTATTTGGTGTTTGTTCTTACTGTCATTTAATCTTCATTTTTATAGAATTTTAGATATTTTCAAATATTTCCAATCCAAGGATTAAAATTTTCTGAAATTAAACACCCCTCCTGTATTGTTTGTGTGTTTGTGATGTAGGTGCCACTGGTGATCTTTAAGCGTGAGAAGGAGGTGGCCAGGAAACTGGAATTTGACGGCCTTTACATCACAGAACAACCGTCTGAGGATGACATCAAAGGACAGTGGGACAGACTAGTAATCAACACACAGTGAGTAGACTCTGTGTGTGCAAGAGTGTGTATATACTGTATACAAGCTTTTAGTTTGTGTTACATATGCTACTGTGCAACATCCTTTGAAAAGACAAGAGCCAATGACAGAGAGATGTGTGAAGAACCAGAGGAAGAGCATGAGGTGTAGTTTGAGAAAACCTACTGTATTTAGCAGACGTGCAAGGGTGCATAGAATAGTGTGAACCTCTCACATGCTACAGCCTTCTGGTGAAGCTGAAAGTGGAGCTCGTCCCTGGCAGGTGAAAAGTGGCTGACCATCAGGGTTCGAAAGACGGGGGAGCTACAGGGAGCTCGGCTCTCCTGAAAGATAACTCCCCAGAAAGCCTCATTTAAGAGATTTAGGGGGAGCTCTAAAGTATTGTCATTTTTGGTGCCACAGTTTGTTTTCTGTATAAATATATTACACATATACAGACGNATGAGGGAATATCTTTTGGAAGAATGGTGTTCATCCCTCCAGTAGAGTTCAGAGACTTGTAGAATCAATGCCAAGGAGCATTGAAGCTGTTCTGGCAGCACGTGGCGGCCCAACACCTTACTAAGACACTTTATGTTGGTTTTACTGTTAATTTGTCACCCGTCTGTAAGTAATAGTAAGTAATAACTTATTTTTCAAAGTGTCAGCACCAAAAAGTGCCCAGCCCACATGGGCTTACAAGACACTACACACATAACAAACAAACAAGAGCAACAACATAATGAGAGCAAAAGAACAAATACAACACATCACCATGCATGTCAAACAAGGCCAAACAATGTCAACACAATTAAAAACACAATCCTACTCCATAGGCACCACAACAAGAAAAACACAACTTAAGCACATCTGGGGCACAGACTGTGCCCCCAACACATCAAACACAAAGCGCCCTCCCACGCTGTTAGTAGGCATTTAACACAAACTGAGCCAGGTGAAACACTTGGTTTGTAAACAGGTACTGAAGTCTACATTCATCAGATGTAGAAAATAAATCACGACATTCTGCAGACAGTTTGAGGAAAAGCCTGTGTCTGAGATTGTGATATAATGGGTAATAAAACAAAAAGTGCATTTCATTTTCGACCTCTCCCAGATCATACAGGTGACACTTTCTATTCTCCTCCGGAATTGAGTGGAAGCGTCCGGTTTCCACCGCCAGTGGCAAGATACCACATCTGAACTGGGCACAGACAGACCTCTGTGCTCTAGATAGGTTAACGGTGACATAGTGCTCTGGATGGTAGATACACTTAATCAAACTGTGTGTTCTCAATGATTGGTTTACACAAAACTTCATCTGACCATTTTTGTTTATAATTTTCAAATAGTATTGTTATTGTATACTGTACATATTATTATTATTATTATATATTTTCATGTTCATAATTGTCATGGTATGCAACCGAGATCTGGTCTGTTTAACAAAGTAACTCAAACCATTGCCTGTCCACTGTGTGTTTCTTGGAGACAAAAAACAAAAACAACATCATTTTTCTGTTGTTCCAGGCTAAATATTCTCTGTATGAATTGAAATGTTTTATATTTTTATAGTATATTTTTGCGTATGCACGTGCATGTGAACTGTACCCTCCCAACCCCCACTCCCGAAAGCCACGGTGTAATTGGAACACTGACCATAAATCATGGAGGTAGCACATGTCTGTTTACAGCACTCCACAACAGTAGAGCAGTGACAAAGGACAGCAGTGCAGTTAGGATTACTCCATTACCATGTCTTCTTTTAACGACACATCTGTACAGATGACTCATGAGCCTTCTGTCCTCTGGTTTTCAGATCTTTCCCCAACAACTACTGGGATAAGTTTGTGAAGAGGAAGGTAGGTGTCACTGGTTTTGTAGATCTGGGGCTGTATTCACAAAGGATCTTATCTTACCACTCAGAGTCATCTTTCAATCCAAATAGATAGAGAGATGGACAGATGGAGGGAGAGAGAGAGAGAATTCCTAATTCTGAAGTCAGAAAAGTGTGGGAGGAGGGCGTTTCTATTGGACCATCCAACAAGCTCTTCTGATGGAGTATACTGGCCCCTTTAATGACTCAGGTGACTCCCTCTGACTCCTCTCAGATTGAGGAGCTACATTCAGCACTAAAATGCTTTGTGAATCACTCTGAGACCAAAGGTTTCTCCTAACTATGGCAGTTCTGAGCGACTTTTAGCATTAGGATGTTTTGTGAATACGGCCCCAGAATAATCTCTTACAAGCACCTAACAGTCATAATCAATGACATTTTTTAAGTCCAGTGGATTCTGAAAGTGAATAACACAATTTTATTAATCATGGTTTGATTCATCAAGTCAAGTCAAGCTTCATGACTGGGACAACATGGCTTAACTACTCCAGATTCAGGTTTTGGGAGACACTTTCTGAAATGATATTATTTTCATTGATTATATTTAGGTGGGGTTTAAACTACAGCAGTCATAAGATCCAGACCAGTTTTGACTACGGCTTGTATCGCATCCATAAGCAAAAATTTGACTGACTTTCTTCTCTGTAATCAGTAACATACAAGATTACAAAAGAATACATCACTACATGAAATTAAGTTTATCTTGACAGAGGGAGCTGTGTACCACATTTAGCTTTGTCTCTCTCTCTCTCACACACACACATGCACATACAGTCTCACTCGCTGCATCACTTGCTCTGTCTTCCCAACTCTTTTCTCTGTCTATACAGTTATGTCTCAGAAGACATGTTTTCATAGACATGTTATGTGGCTATTTATGTCTCAGTGAGCTTTTCTTCCTCCTGATCAGCTGTGCAGTGCACCCATAAATCTCTCCACTTTGGTGAACTGACTCTCAGTCACTATTGCAGGTTAAAAAGCAGTTATCACAATCCAGGCAGCCCTGATAAATCTGTATAGACAGATTTATATCGGTATCAACCACATTTCTCCTGTAATTCTGGGAGGGTTAAATTGAAAATAAACCTCCTGTTAACTGAGCCTGTAGCTCCTCAGGGCTCAGTGGTTGTACTGGGCAGCTCCTTGATGGAAAGGAACATGACACCTTGCCGTCTGTCCCTGCCAAGCTGAAGTTTAATCTTAGAAAATACACATTTTGAGAATCTACTTGAGATGTTGCTCCACTGGAATGTGTTTCAAGAAGTCCTGCTCTTCTTCAGGTGATGGATAAATATGGAGAGTTCTACGGCCACGACCGCATCAGTGAGCTGCTGGGAATGGACAAGGCTGCTCTGGACTTCAGCGATGCTCACAAAAAGAGAAAGCCCAGGAGAGACAGCTCACTGGCTGCTGTGTGAGTATTCTCTGTGAGAGTGTGTGTGTAGAGACAAGCATTTATTAATAGTTGCCTGCACACTAAGAGCTTGATTTTAATTAATTAGCCAATTAACCCGATTAACACCCAGATTTTCGCTTAGTCATCCAATTATTTTATTTTCCGTATTTACTCTATTTTGCTTCTATTAAGGCATAAAAATGTCCGCAGCATTCCATGGTGGGCTGATCAGAGTTATCTTATACTGAACAGGACAGTCAAAGGGCATCCACCATTTCAAACCTTTTTTTGTCTAATAAAAAGTGTTCAGGTCACAACCCTTACAGCATAGCAACTATTAACCTTCCCTGGTCTGCATCTAAACAAATGTTACATGTACTTATGAATGAAAGAAGGAATGAATGAACTGAATTTTATTTAACAAGACATCAAAATTTCCAGTGAACAGCCTCCAGCTGTGCTGGTCATAAATCAGCCAAGGGGATCTAATATGTGAAATCAACAATAGTTATCATCCACCCCTGACTGATACAAGGTTTTCTTCCTGAACTCTCGTGCATTCATTAAATAAGTTTCCAATTTAAAGTTCTGTTTTTCAAACAACCAGTTCAGATGATGTGAGTCTTTCATATACAGCAACTCACTTGTGTCCTTTATGTCATTAATCAAAAGTTCACAAAGGGCAGTAAAAAGCAAAGAACTACTCACTTTCTATTTCTCCCAGATCACACAAAAAAAAAGTCCTCTGGCCAAATGGTGTCACACATGATCGTCCTCTGTGAGTCTCCTCTCCCTCTGTCATCAGGTTGAACTCCATTGATGTCAAGTACCAGATCTGGAAGCTGGGGGTTGTATTCACAGACAATGTAAGTATGTAGAAGCACAAAATCATTCACCAGCCATGTCTGGCTCCATCATGTGGATTCACTGCAGAATTTCCTGTTCACAAATAACAGGAATAAATTAAGGTATTACTACTAAAACATTAACGTATGTGGGCTTTGATTTCCTGTCAGTATACGGTTTGTGGATACTAAAATATAAAACCATTGATTTCCCATCCTTGTAGACATTTTCTGACTCAAATAAACCACATTATAACTACATTACACTGTATTCTTCATATTTCACTACAGTTACCTTATACTGACTTATTGAATAAGGTTACTGATGTGGTTTCTAGCAGGTAGGGGAATATTTAGGAAATTATGTATTTATTACCTGTGCACGGACATCAATAAAAACTACAATCCAAAAGTCCGGGATCATTTACAGTCTGTAAAGCTAGCACATTTTTATGAAGTGATACACTAACCTGCACCAGTGTTAAAAACCCATGTAAATGTTGCCACAAATTGAACACTGATATGTGCAGCTGTCCACATACAGTATATTTATAATAGTCACTACCTTGACTAACCTCTCTTTCTCGCTCCTTCCCTGCAGTCCTTCCTGTATCTGGCCTGGTACATGACCATGTCCGTCCTGGGTCACTATAACAACTTCTTCTTTGCCGCCCATCTGCTTGACATCGCCATGGGCTTCAAGACACTGCGTACCATTTTGTCCTCAGTCACACACAATGGCAAACAGGTAAACGACTACATACACAGCTACAGTATATTCAACACAAATACAACTGCACACATATTTCAGCACACTTGTACTACTACTACTGCATGTAACACATAGCAACATAGACATAATATGTCCCAAGAGTCCTGGTAGACAGAGTGACCATTATACACGACATTCCATACATTTCGACCACATTTCGATCACCTTCCACTAGAGTGATTGATGTTGTGTTGGTCTTGTTTTCTCTGTATCCAGACTGTGTTGTGCATGAAGGCAGCCTTGTCTTTTCTCCTGTCTTCCAGCTGGTGTTAACAGTCGGCCTGTTAGCAGTGGTGGTGTACCTCTACACAGTAGTGGCCTTCAACTTCTTCAGGAAGTTCTACAACAAGGGTGAAGATGGAGAACTGCCAGACATGAAGTGCGACGACATGCTGACAGTGAGTATGAGAAGTGAGCTTTTAGGTGCTCTAGTGTCAGACACAGGGATTAAAGCAAAAAAAAAATCTTCTGACTGAAACTTTTTTTTCAGCCCGAGTCATTTTCCCCATCTACAATTTGTAAAAAAGGTTACAGAGGAGGATCTCACATCAGCCCTCGACACCTGCTAAACAAATAGCACAATATGTCAAATTCAGCACCACCACAAGCATAACCTCTGCTGCTGTTCTCTAATGCACACATCAAGTTGTAAAAAGGCTTTAACCTACACTTTATTTAAATACTCCACACCAATATGCATTGGCTTTAGGAGTGATAACTGAAAACAACGTGCAGTGCAGCGAAACCAATCTAGTATAAGATCATTAATAATGACGAGCTATATTTGTAGATCGTGTGGTAGCCTACATAGATTGTCTGCCCATACAAATCAGCTACCTATCACCTGGAAGCACGAAGTCCTGTAAAACCCCCCCAATCCTTCAGATCCTCTCTGAGAATCCAATTGACAGAAATCCGTCGTGGCGACAGAGGACTTTAATCCCTGCAGACACATTCTCAGCGTACATGGGAGCAGGAACAAATACCTGAGATAGAAAAGATGAGGCTAACTAACATTTCATGAATGAGCTTGAAATGAAGGATGAAAGGTGGGTTGTTTCAGTGTGGTGAGATGTGAGAGTGTTGTTAAATGTTAAGACCGTGGTTCGACTTGCTGCCTCTTAGCTGCTGTTCAGTCTCATCGCTCTGGGCAGAGGCTCACTGCTGCTAATGTCAGTAAAGCCTGTCTCATTGAAAGTAGGAAGTATCCTGTGGAGCCTGTCAGTAAAGAGGAACCAGCACCATTTATGGACAGAAAGTCATGGGTCAGAGCTTTTAGTCTGACAGTGTTCACCCTCAGGGTCTGTCTGCGGTCCAGCTAATTACACTGTCTTTTTTTGTAAGTTTCTCCTCCAGACATCTGTTAGCTTTTTAGGAATAGCAACAGTGCGTGTGACATTAAGAAAGATGAATTTCATGCCACCAACCTGGGGTGTTTATCAGGATGCAGGTTCAACGTGCGGCTCTCTTTGGGTACAGTATCTTATGATCCTGGATAATGCGATCTGGAATAGAAAATGGTTAACTCCAGTATGCAGCACCATTGTGATTTATCCTGGTTGAAAGTGAACCTGCTTTGTGATAGCTGCTAACTGACTGACATCTCACTTCATGATACTGGCATTATACAGTGATAGCAGGTTTATATGCTTTTTTAACTTTCGCGGTGTAACCCTTTACATTTTCATAAAGTTTGGAACGCAGGTTAGCTTAACAGGTATAATCAGTTACAGTAGGAAGCGTAACCGTGTGTGACATAAGTCAGATATGTAGGAAAAGCTTGTCAGTGATGGAGGGAGGAAACAGGTAAAGACAGAATGAATTACAGCTGCGATGAAGCTGTTCACTGCTGCCAAGCCATCTGAAAGAAATACTATATAAGGCCTCTATGGTGTGTGTTTCCTGGGGGTGGGAGGGGGCCTTCTGTCACCCGGAAATTTCAGGACACACACACTCTAATCCCCTATAGTCAGCCACCCATAGCATTCCATAGAGCTCTTCTGTTTCCTATTAAGGGGCTGGGTGGCAGCTCTGCCTGGTCTACAGGAAGGTGACAGGGGCTTAGCGGGATGGAGGGATAGACTGCTGAAGGGCCACTGCCCCGGGCAGGTTTTTGCTCTTTCCTCTCCTCCCTTTATGTGAATAAATCCCTTACAATAACACTGACAGCAGGATGAGAGGATCTGAACTGATCTCTCCTTTTCTGTTCACTTGTTCCTCCCTTAGCCTTCATATTTCTCTCTCTGTACTGGGCTTTTCCCATCTTCTTACATACACAGTATGTCTCTTTAACTTTTCCTCTTCTTTCGCTTTCTTTTAAGTGGTTGTCTTTTTTGTACTTTGTTGCTCAATTTATGATGGTCATACTACAAATGTTCTGTGTAGACAACCTTTTACTGTTACTTTTACGGTGACTGGGACATATGACCATATGACTGACTCAAACCTGACACAGTAGAAACATTTAAGTCCGCTTATGTTCAGGTATATTCAGGTGTGATTTATTATTTTTGGCCGTTTGACATCATGAGCTTCTGTAACTAATACTTGCATTGTTAAAAGGCAAAGAGACAAAGAGATACTGACTATTGGAGATCCTACTTTGCTTCTTTCTTGTTTTTTTACTGAAACCAAATACATATATACAGTGTATATATATATCTTTTTTTTAAACCTTTGTTTAACCCCTTATCTGCAATTGTTAAATGTCACTATAATTTAGTGCAAAATAACAAAAAAGGTTTGTATATTTTATCACAATATTTCAGCGAAGCTGCTGTAAATTGTCAGTGTTAGCTGCAATAAGCAAAAGTGTCACCATTTCAAATCTAGCACGTTAATTCCCCTCCCCCACCCCCTCCTGTGTCTCTCGCCCTCTGTCTTTCCCAGTGCTACATGTTCCACATGTATGTAGGTGTGAGAGCAGGTGGAGGGATCGGTGACCAGATTGAGGACCCAGCGGGTGACGAGTATGAGATCTATCGCATCATCTTTGACATCACATTCTTCTTCTTTGTCATTGTAATCCTCCTGGCCATCATCCAGGGTGAGAGATCCAACACACACACACACACACACACACACACACACACACACACACACACACACACTCTGTAAAGAAGGTGGAAACCCATGGAGATAACTCCCTTTTGTTGTTATGCTGGTTTGTTACAATTATCAAAACTGTCAGTAGAGCTAAAACTAGTCCTGAACTGCCAACATCGTAGTCTGGGATCCATATCTTGAAGCCATGCCCTCGTAGTCATGATCATGTGTGTTGGAGGGGAGAACACGTGGAATGGGCTTTTGTGTATGTTCGTACATCAGGATGGTGTGACATCTGAGACATGAACAGTGAGCTTTGATGTTGGAAGATCGAAGCCAGAAGGCATAAAAAGATGCTCCTTTTTTCAACAATGTTCACATTTGCCTTTAAATGTTTCATCTTTTTGCAGTAACACTGTCACCTCATACATGTAGCCATGAATAAATGACATGAGCAGTAAATGAAGGTTTTGTAACAGACTTTAAGAATCAACAAACCTCTGTGGAGCAACTTATTTTTCTTAACTGCATGAGTCTGAGTGAATTGTTGAGCTTATACCCTGTCCACATGACTGTATTTAAAATATAATTATTTTTTATTCATATTTTGGGGGAATGCAGATTTTTAAAATTAAAACGTATGCTGGCACTATCTAGGGACGAGGCCAGTTATCAATAATTAATAATAACAATCAGAATGATCATCAGGTTTTTTGCATTCTCCATGTTAATCTGACACTAAATGTGATGTGTGTTTACCTCGGGGTCAACGTTTGTTCCAATGTGTTCAATTCCAAAAATTAGAGATAGTCTCAGCCCTGGCACTATCTGCTCAAATGAAGAGGAAAAGCCTGAGCAACAGTCGGAAGCAGCAGTCTCCTGCGCTGAGTACCCACATTTTATTTACGTCCAAATGGGGCTGAGCTACACCTTTTTCCAGAAAAAAATGTACATTATGGTCTCCAGGAGTCAGTTATCTTGATCAGTTGCATAGCTTCACACAACACTGCTCACTGAATGTTCGAGCATTAGATCAATTGGCACAATTTGGTGTAAAATTCTGGGCATCATATGGCAGCAGGACTTTTCACAGCAGACACAGGTCAAACTAATAACATTAATGATGACTCTGTTCCATTTGTGTCCCAGTAACCCATGCCAGTGAACCAGCATGCACTATGAACCCGACGCATCATTAATAACATTATAACAACTGACATACAGTATTTTGGGCCTGTATTGTGTTTTTGTTTTGTCTCTTTCCAGGTTTACAACCTGAGGGCCAAATATGATATCGTAAGCTTTGTAAAGGCATTATTTTAAGGTTGCATTTAATATTCTGCCTTTGTTTCACATAAACCCAAATGCAATTGTGTGACGACTATAAAGCACCTTTCTGAATCTGAATAGCAAAACAGACTCATATAGACCCGGTACTATTAAAGGTGTAGTCTGCAATTCTAATCCAATATACTTTTTTGTCAAATTCAGCGAATATCTCCTCACGGTCCGCTAGCTGTCCGTTTTATTCACTGTATCTAAGTCACACATCAGCTGAATTAATCTGGCTTACTGCAGCGGTATGATCCCAAAATAAACAGATTTTTCTGTGATTTAATTGCAGTAAACGGATCAAAAGGATGCTGAAATAACTATATCGTGATGCCAACTTGTAAAAAGTCTGAATTCATGCTTTGTCAGGTCTGTCCGCAAGACGACAAACAAACAACTTTTAACATGCTCGTTTTCTGAATGGAGTTTGGATCGATCAGGGCTCTCCAGAATCGTAGACTCCACCTTTAAAGGTCTATTGGGTAAAATAATATACTTGTGGTTTGCAGGTGGTTGTGGTCCAGTTAGTTAACCTCAAATCATGTAGACTTGAGCAGTAAAAGATTGTGGGCCAGGCTGTTTAACTTCTACAGCGTCTGTGGTCTTGAAATTGCAGGGCTGATCATCGATGCTTTTGGAGAGCTGAGGGACCAGCAGGAACAAGTGAAAGAAGACATGGAGGTGAAAGGACACACACGCTGTTTACCACTTCAAATAATGCAGTACTATACAGCACATGAAGGAAGGGCAAATGCTTTGTGTAATGACTTAACACTTAAATGTTTCTCTTCCAGACCAAATGTTTTATCTGTGGAATAGGCAATGACTACTTTGACACAGTGCCACATGGCTTTGAAACGCACACGCTACAGGAGCACAACTTAGCCAACTACCTGTGAGTACACCTGGAGTTTGTGTGTGTGTGTAATTGTACCTCTAACATAGTGTTTTATAATAGGCACGGGGGAGCCATTTCACCGTCCCTATATTATAGATATTATGTGTATGCAGTACACCTGATAGGAAGACTCAGCAAGCGCTGGGCTCTCATTGGTCATTGCTTTCGATTTATAACGACTGGGAGTTTTTTGAGCGGTGACACACAATCATTTAAATACTAGTGTGGCTGTTTGAGGTTCTTTGTACTCAGTGAATGCAGGATTCTGGGAGCTGATCCCCAAATGCCCTAATGCCACTCAGCCACATGCCTAGCATGACGTGTGGCTAATCTTTTGGTGTGCTGATGTTTCTGTTGCAGTTATGTCAGAACACTTTGTCAGTGCATGGATAATGTGCAGACACAGTCTATATCCAACATGATGGTGATAACACTTCTCCGCTGTATGATTTTGGAGATGTCTTCCTTTGAGACAGATCTAGTAGATTTGAGGAGATAGAGATTGTAACTCAGAAGAGGTCTGGCTGACATTTGTCAGAGACAGTGAGAATTTTGTCACATTTTCACTTGTCCTCCCCATTTAAGAAATAGGTCAAAAAATGGATGTTTTCAGCTTTATTTTTGCTTAGTTTGCTTTAGGAAGTGTTAGATTGGTGTATGTGTGATAATATTGTCAGTGGATATGTTTTTCTAATAAGTGTGTGTGTGTGTTTCAGATTCTTTGTGATGTATCTCATCAACAAAGATGAAACAGAGCACACAGGCCAGGTAAACCAGCTCTTTTCCCTTTCTAGCATACATAAATAAATATACATGACTGTGATACTGTAATGTGGTTGGTACGGCTCAGCTTCAAACTTTTCTCCAGTATTTCTGATCCTTGATGTTGGTTAAAGCCTCAGTATGCTTCAAACAAAGTGCTTGTCGGATCCTCTAACAGCATCTGAAACCCATGTCCAATGGTGGAATATGGGGGGGGGGGTTGTGTCCAACACGTTATGTAACTTTCCAAACACACACTGACAGACAGCAGCCACTTTGTGCAGCCATTGGCCCAGTGTGTGGAGGTGTGAAAGTGCGCAGGATTTTAACTCTTTTTTCATTCTTCACACAACTACTTCATCACTTTTCATATTCACAACTGAACGCTACACAAGAATGTGGTTGAGGAGAGACTGTCCCAATAGTTTGCATGCTTCCTCACATCTCGCCCCTCTGTACGACGGCAGGCTTGTGGCCCTGCCATTGAGTTTGGCCATTCGGAACAGGTAGAAACACTCAGACGTTGTTGTATGATATAGTCTGTTTGAAGCATACTGCGGCCTTTAGTGTTTGAAGCTTACACTGCTGTTACTAACCTCAGTAGCTGACAGTGTAGATGAGTCACGTAGGCTCCAAGTACATCACATGGAATGTCTGTCTGTCTTAAAGGAGTCTTACGTATGGAAGATGTACCAGGAGCGTTGCTGGGAGTTTTTCCCTGCTGGTGACTGTTTCCGGAAACAGTACGAGGATCAGCTCAACTGATCTGTTCTTGGAGCAACAGACTCTTCTTTCATACTGTAACCTGTTCAAGGCCCTCTCCAGCCACCTTCCCTCTGCGTATCCCTCAAACCTTTCTCACTGCTCTCTAAGGAGTCCCTGTTCTACCAAACGGCGGGTTCTACACTCAGCTCCACTTCCCAGTCCAGGAGGAACCAGCCTCCCCTACAGGCCCCGCCCTAAGCCTTCCTCCCAGCTCTTCCTCATCCGGACAGTCAGCTCGCCAGCTCTGCCACAACTTCCAGCACACTTTGTTTGGAATGCTTCTAAGACTTTGTACATAGAAAATATCAGATTATATGCTGTACAATATGTGACTGGTGGCACGTCAAGGTTTTTGGCTCAGATGATGACTTCTTTGCCTCATCTTATTCTACATTCACAGTAACAAGCAAAAAATACAAAGGAATAACGGAGCAAGGGAAAAAGGAAGGACCCAAAGATGGACAGAGGAGAAGAGTAGAAGGAAGATAAAGAGAGAATTCCTCCTGAAAGACTTTCAGGACAGTGATTGATACACAAAGAGCAGACATTAGTATGATGATGTTTACGACTTTTCATGTGTACAATGCACGTTGCATGTAGGTATAGGGGGTGGACACAAAAAAGAAACACCTCTACAACCCTGCTGTAATCCATCTCAAGAGCTTTGCAATAAATCTGACCTTTGAGAAGCTTACATGTCAGCTTTTGTAAAGGCTGTCCAAGAGGTGATGATTTGATTAAAGGTAACTTTTAAGTTTATGGTACGTGTCAAGTGGGAAGATATAAGGTGCCTCAACATAATGATCTAATCCGACACACCACCAAACCCAAGTACCACGAGTTGAATCAACACCTCTGTGACTCTGTCAACAAAAACTGAACATCCTGATCTTCACAAATAAGGCCATTGGACTGGATTGAATTGAAGTATAGTTTACAGATGTTAATATTGTGTCCACACCCTGTACATGCCAACACTGTGTGTGAAGGGCTCCTTAACTAAGTGTTCACATTGCTAGCTACATGATCAACAGTCCATTTTGTTCCGGTGGAGCTGAGTGACCTGGAAACTCAGCCAAAGTACGGATGTCAGCAGGTCATAATCCTCCATGAGCTTGCAATTTATCTACAACCTTTTTTTTTTTTTACATTACAAAAATAAATAAATGTCCCCAAAACTATGCTTGCAAAATGGTTGAATCCATTATTGACAGCTTTGGTAACTCTGAATTATTGTTTTTCTTTAATTTGATCTTTTGCCCCAGTAGCAGCATGGCCTTAGGGTAGAGATGTCTGTCTGTCTGTCTGTCTGTCTGTCTGTCTGTCTATCTGCCTGTCTGTCTGTCCAACACTCTGGTCCAGATCAATACATGTGGACAACTACTGGTCAGGCTGCCATGAAATTTTAACTTTATTGACCACATGATCCAACACAACCATCCAGGCAAGCTTAAGGCTCTAAGAATAACTAATTAGTTAGCATGTTTGTTCTGTCCAACAGTATTGTGGTGTCATCGCAGTCTCTAGGTGTCACTAGTGGGGCATTACACTGTCTTTTTTCAATGAATGCTACTTAATTAGCGCTTGCTCGGTACATTTGTTAATCAGATTATGTAGTTTTATGAAAAGCAATACCAAATCAGCAAAAAAGTGATTTATCTGTTTAAAACTTTACAGCTGCAGACAAAGTTAGTGCGTGCTTGTTAGCTAAGAGAAATAATCAGCCAGACTGGAGCAACTCATCAGACATGTTTCCTGCAGTGGGAATGCACAGCGAGGGCAGGCTGAGGACAGATGATCATTGTATGGATGAAAGTCGAGGGATGGGACACAGGAGGATACAGTGCCTTACTAAGCCAGGGGTAAGCTATGCAAGCTGGAGGAGGAATGTCAGAGAGCTTCACATGAATACAATGTAAAGAGAGAGGACAACACCTAGAGCTGAGTGACTGGCTGTTTATGAAAGATATGCCATGTGTGAGCACTATAAGAAAGTAGAATTAAAAGGAAGAGAGATGGAAGAAGGATGGAGAGAGAAATTATTGGAAATATAAAATGACTGGCATGTCTCACTGGTTCTGAAGCAGTTTTGGTGCAGTAGAAATATCCACATTTCAAATTATTAAAATTTTGCTTGTACAGTGCAAATAGGGGTGTTACAATTTAAATTCAATACGACTGAATCAATTCTGTTTGATTATGCAGTACTGTATTTTATTTCAGTTTAAAATGACAGCAAATGAGGTCACACTTCATCAGGAGTGCAAATTGAGTGCGGATGTCCAGCAGCAGCTGAACAGAGTATCACTGGTGGTAGTGTTGTAATAAGAGAGGAACCTCCACTCTGCTCATACGGAGTATAGTGTTGTGCCACTTCTGGCTTCTTAAACAAAAGCATACAATTCTTTGAGGTGGCTCTATATACACTCAATTGCCAGTGTTTTTTTAATTCATATGTCCAGCTAGCTAAAACTAGTGCAGTCTAATACATGAGTCCTGCAATAAATTCTTCCTTCCCATTTTGGAGGACGCAATATTTGATCTTCCCTCACTGACATAAATGGAGTGGAAACATTTCAGAAACACCTCAGTACAAACAGACAAACAATGGCCTATAGTAGGATTTCTTGCAGGATTGTTTGATTAGACCGTTAGTATGTATGTTGAAATACAACAAGCTGCAGAACAAGCTACTGTACATACATGTGCGATGGCTGTACCAACAGCGGTTTTCCTGACACTTAATGGTATTCATCGTTTATGATGCTGCCATACCACCAACTTTAAAGATGGATTCATCTTGTTACTTTAGCTATGTTTCAGTACACACTCTGCTGCAGACACACATACTGTATACATTTGTCTTGTGCCATATCAGAGTCAACATCGAGAGACAGAAATCCATCATCCATGGCAATATGTTGAATTGTATGTTCATGTTCTTCTCTTTGGTATTTTAATTGTTACACCCCTCACTGCAGAACAGGACACTTGACCGGCAGTGTTAGAGGTGGAAGATAAAGTGCAAACCTTCCATAGTGCACATTTCATGACATGAGTTTGGACCTTGTAGGATTTGTGTCAGACTGCACAGAGAAGGGCCAAATGAATGATAATATCAAAAACAAAATAATGTATTTAAAGCATAATTATTATGGCAGTAGCATTTCTTTTTATTTTCACTGATTCATTCCTCAGTGATATGAAGTGTGCGTTGATTGAATGAATGCTCCGAGCTGGCAAATGTTCAACAAACATGTCCTGGAAACATTTTCAAACAAGGATTGTTTATCCAATAGATTTTTTTTATTGGTGATGATCTTATGCAATACAGCAAACAGAGTTACTCTTTTTGTATAGACATTCTCCAAAAA
>NTHP01000422.1:130697-199328 GCA_003416845.1 Oplegnathus fasciatus | reverse complement strand
AAAAAAAAAAAACTGTTTCAGAAAAAAAAAATGCAATTGCATGTTTATTATGCGGGTTTAATGAACAAGTATAACGACAACACTAAATCTATGTCACCCATAAATTGTTTAATAAGATTATTTAAGATGAATTAAGATTTCTGTAATATTGTATTTAGGTGTTGTGGGCTTTATTGTAACTCTTCAAGTCATTTGCCACAACTGCATCCTTTTGAAAAAAAAAAAAACAGTGGTTCCTGCTTTTCTCTCATTTAACCATTTCTGTTTTAATACGCTGCGAGTCAAAGGTTTGTTGAAGTATCATTTGGTTTGAAGCTCCAGCTATAGCCCAGGGAGTGTGTGGGAGGTGACTGACCATTGTAAATGTCAAACAAAGGCAAATCAAATAAAAGCTTGCTTAACTTTCTCTCAGATTGAAAATACAATTATTTATTCATTTATTATCTATTTATTTATTTATTTTATTTACTTAACAAATAATGCTAAGGGAACTGAGGTTGCTCTGTTAAATTAGTTTACCACTTAATCTTAAAGGTGCAATATATATAAATATATATAAATAATATTGTATTGACTCTTTGCACAAACCCGCCATTACAGACATGCAGGTTTGGCTGAACATTGCCAGGCACTCTTCTGTTTCAGCTATCAGCTTTCTAAACAGGTAGAGGTGGTCGTATTTTGTAAACTGTCTGAGAATGCAACACTTTCCCAGACTCAGCATACACTCTGCACTTGGTTTGGTTTCTCTAAAGCTCAAGTGACCATTAGAGAGGCATGTGAAAGGTTAAGTGAACTTAAGACTCTGAAATACTTGAAATACAGTAGTGATGAATTAGGATCATGTTTCTTAGACCAGTAAGCTATGAAGACCCAAAGTGTTTCATATTAAACAAGTAAATAAGACATTATGAAAAAAATATTCATATGAATAAATATAGACGCAACGTATAATACAACCAACACATTTTTAAAACTCAGCTCATTATTATGGAATGTAGAGCCAGTTTTGTGATTGGCAGTCCACTCATTCAGACCAAAGCAACAGCCAATAGACTTTGTGATGAAAAATGGAATTCCGAAATAAAACAGACTTCAGAAAGGACATTTTCAAATAAAACTGCTGGGATACAATTAATAATTTAATATCCATGATTAAGAGCTGAGTTTAAAAAAATGTGCTGAATTATTTCACAATTTCAAGGTTTTATACATTTTGTCTGTATTTATTTATTTATTTATTTATTCATATTTATTTTATTTGTACGTGTGACATGATGTACTATAAAATTATATTCCATTATAGAATTTGCTTAAAAAGACATGGGGGCGTTGCTATTGCTATTGTTGTAGTTTTGTTCATGCTCCCACTAGGGGCTTCTAAAGAGCCGTCTTTACTGATTGCACCTTTAATGTTGAGTGAGGATGCATGAGTGGTTTACATGTATGATAACACAGTGGATGTTATACTTGGAACCAGCCAGTGTGGGTGTTATTGTGTATATTGCAGTGTGCTCATTATGCCATGCTGATGTCATGCCTATTTTTAAGTTTTTTTTGTCTGTTTGCTTTCTAATTGCAATACCACATCAGACTGAATAATGCCATTAATAGGTGGTATTTTGCTAATGCAAAAATAAATAAATATTTTCCATACTTACCACAAAGGGGCATATTTAGTTTGCCACACAGTAGTGCATCATGTAGACTTTCTGAGTAGGCCATTACTACTTCTGAGAGATAAGTGTGTAAAGAGGGGGTCTATGAGTAATGAATGGATTTGCATGATTTTGAAAATAAAACTTTATTTATTAACTTGTGAAGAGGAGAATATTCTTAATTCAACATTTTTGAAGTGTATTCCTGTTTTGTGATTACTTTTCATATAGAACATACTGGCAAAGGACACAATTACATACACATACACGTTTGATCAACTCATCACTGACAATGTCTCAACAAATAATAAAAGCTTTATGAAGCCGGGATTTATTGCAGGGCTGTTGTCTTGGATTCCATTATGTTTAGGGCTCATTATTTTAAGCTTTTATTTTAAAAAATGTGGCAAAGTATCTGTTTGTTTTGAAAAATAATAATAATGTTTTAAAGGTGGATAAAAACATCACTACTGTTATGTAATTTACTATGTAAAAATTGGATTTTAAAAATAGTAAAATGGCTGCATTTTGATATAGCGCTTTTATCCAAAGCACTTTACAAGGCTTTTGCCGCTCATTCACCCAGTCACACACACACACACACTCACACACCGATGGCAGCAAGCTACCACGCAGGGTGCTGGTCTTTTTATATTTAAATATATTTGCAGCACAGGCGCTGTAGTTTAGCCATTTGCTGTTTCCCTTGTACTTATTTTGAGCAACTAAGGTTCATAATCAAGCAATAATCAAGCAGTTTCTCTCTCGACTTTCAGTGGACACATTCGAAGCTGAGTTAGCTGCAGAATGGACTTATTTAGGCTACTGTTAACTGTGGTTAAATGCTAATGAAAATCGGGTTTAAAAATATGTGTATTTTTCAGTAAATATTGGTAAAGCTATTATTTGTATCTGTCAAATTCGCTGCAATATCTGTATTATTATACTTTATCCCAGAAATGAGCGGGGTCTTTGCTCGAAGATGTTAGAAATCATCTAGACTGCCTCATTTTCTGTGTTAAATTATTTTCTACTGCTATATACAGGATGTATGAGGTTATCTGCTCACATAATATACAAAAACTGTAACAATATTTGAACCGTGTACTGAAATGAATCATATAATTATCTGTATTTGAACCGTACCGCTAAAACAAGAAAAAAAAAAAAAAAGGTAAATCTAAACTGAGTCCAAATAAAGGCTGTGTAATTGTTAATGGTGGAAGTGAATAATATACATTTAGTAATGAGGAAATGGGCCACAGTGCACGATTTTGATTGTATAGACTGAGATATATATATATTATAACTGATTAAACATTAGCGGTCATGAGGCCCTTCAATACAGTAACATCATTTTCTGCAATGGCAGAAGGCCCACTTTCAACATTTGACAACTATTTGTTTACATTGTTAATACTGACACTAGACTAACATTAGGTTAGTCTAAAGTGTCTATGATAAAAAATGAAAATATCTCTTGGCCATTTCACAGACAGTCTCTAACTAAAGTTGTTTATTAGCTTTATTTGAATTAAAGTGGCTTCTCAAGAAGTCTTAAGCACAAGTCATATTTTCATCTCAAGTGGACCTAAAAGCACATGTTGACTGGAATATTTTGCAGACTGAAAAAAAGGCATGGGCGCTAGGGCTGTAATTAATAATTATTTTCATTGTCGATTAATCTGCTGGTTGTTCACTTGAATAATTGAATAATTGTTTGGTCTTTAAAACACCAGAAAACTGTGAAAAGTCCAAGCTGACGTCTTCAAATGTTTTGCCTTGTTTTGTTCAACCAACAGTTCAAAACCCAGAAAAATGTAATTTACTATAATGTAAGAAAAGGAAATGCAGCAAGCTGAGAAGCTGGAATGATCAACAGTTTACCATTTTTGATTGAAAAATGACTGACTTTGGCTTTACTGGGCTCTACATTTTAAGTGAGAAATACACACCAAATGATTAGACTGTCCACAGAGCAGCAATACAAAGGAACTGTGGGGAAAACTGGCAGTGTGGGGACACTGGATAAGCCTGAAATCTGGGGCTGGGGGGTGGGTTGGTAGTAACTTAGGCCAGACTTAAAGCTGCTTTATGAAGCAAAAATGAGGATTTACTGAAGCGTCCTGCCTTAACTGGTAATCTTGCTTTATTACACAGCCCTCAGCTTTACGTGTCGGATTAACAGATGCAGTAGAGGATTTGCAAACTTCAAGCTAGAATAACTTTCACTTTCACTTTTCAGTACTGTCAGAAGAACAACAGACAACTATTACTAATATTCTGACATTTTGTCTTAAAATCATATTTCATTTTTTCTGTTTCAGGCAACAGACTATATGACAGACACCAGGAGATGTACCTGGCTGCAGCCTGCAGAACGGGGCAGGGTTCAATGTCAAACGTTTAATCCCACCCACCGTGGTTTGATTGGATGTAACTGTCGAATTTGGACTGTGATTGGATGCTAGCTGTTTATGAGGGGTTTGCATGGACGTGTTGTGTAATTGTTTGTAGGTCTAGTTTTCTCCACCCAAACTCAAATACACTGTAGTTTGTGAAACTTTATTAGATAGTGTTCATGTAGTTGAACTAAACACTACATTGGCGTTGGGCTTACATTAACAACAGGCTTACACACTCACACCAACCCTGTCACACATCGATAGTCTTGTAGCAAAGGTCTACGTTGTGGCCACGATCCCCTTTGGATGAAAACAAAGCAGTAAAAATGACTGGAACCCTGTGGAGGACGAGTAGCGGCACTGTGCTCATAAACTTATATATCGCGTATTTCACTTCCAACAATAAAATAACTCACACTAATAGTTTGTTCTTGCTTCCGAAGGAGAAACAGGTAGTAAAAGTGGAGTTATGTGGCCTCATGCTGTCGGAGGACTGGCTAAACGGATCTGTGAAGCTAACGACGCTAGCTCTATGAATGGAATCTAATGGGGAAACGACTAGTTCAGTGCCAATTATGTTATCAATTTATGAGGTGTATATTATGGATGTCTGACTTATCAACTCATGGTCCAAAGTGATCATTACGTTTAAAATACAAAACAGAGAGTTTACAGACGAACAGTTCCCTTCATAACATTGTGAGCTAAGTAACGTATATTTATCAGCAGGCTGGTGTTGTTTAACCCCGCCCAAACCCAAACCCAAACCAATGAACTCAACGTTTAACCCCACCCAAATTGGACACTTGTGCATTTTTGGGATTTATTAATGTACATTACCTGTTTTTTATATTCTTAATCATTATACTAACAAATTTCTGTTTAAGATTATTTGTTTATTTTCTTGGCTTTTAGTGTATGTTTAACATATAACCTACTGTTTATCATTGTTTATCCATCACAGCAGTCAGTGATCCACAATAATTAACTGCAAATGGAACACTCTTGCGTTACCCGTGTATATATAACTGGATCACAATCAATGCGGACTTGAGTTCAGAGTCTGAGAAAACACATTTTAAAAAAATAGCCATTTCTGGCGTCCCGTCAGATGTCTGGCGGCGCCCTGTGGTCTGATGTCCCACAGGTAGACTGCTAAGTGGTTGGATGTGGTGGTCTCACTGCCTGCAGAGGAAGTCACCTTCCAAGTCACACGCCATGATGGAATCCTGGAATGCTGATGACATAAAGACCCTGCGGTTTGCAAACTGGCAGGGCCAAATAATGGCCTCTGAATCTGCTGTCTAATTCTCTCCTAGTCCATCGAAAAAGTCTGACACAACCGCTTAATGTGGATAAGTAGCTTAATCTTGAATTAAGTCGTTTTAGACTTCAATATAGTGACATTGGCAACATTTAAACAGCCACTGAGGGTTGCTACAGAGTGTACTGCAGTTTGACTCTGATGCATGCTTAAGATAAAATGCCCAGGTTTATCCATTAAAGAACTAAAAATGATTTTCAGCTCACCAAGCATTAATGAGACATCGTCCACTGAGCCAGTTTCACGTCTGATCGAATGAGCAAATAACCAAAAATCTCCAGATCCAGCACCTGGTTACTGTCTCTATCTGTGCCCTGATGATATGAAGACTTCACCCAGTGCTCTGAGGTGTAAATGCATACAAATAAACACAAATCAATACAGCTGAAATGGCTCCTGCAGCTGAAGACTTGAGACACAGCTCGCCACCCTGCTGCCTAAGAATTTCATATGGGTGTCTGTCGTGCTTAACATAATCAAAGCAACTGCTGTTATGGACATGGTACACAGCTGTCAGCCACTTAGGGATTTGAACCCTCAGTCTTCTGATCCAAGGCAATGTGATCATATGGTAAAATTTACACAGTGATAGCTGAAGGCAGTTCAGCACGATCACAGTATCAATCCCAAAGCCTACGTGCTGTATAACCACAAACAGCACAACTCAGCACAACACTAAAGAAACAGTCACTGGGCCATTTAGTTTCAAAGAGGCAGTGCTGACAATTATATAACTATTTGCGGTGCGCACTAGAGTGACATTACAGTAAACAGTTAGTTGAGAGGCCAATTAATGGAAAATGTAGTTGGATTATTATGCAACCAGACAGTGAGCCAAAATAAACAGTCTGGCTAATGTGGACATGCTGCTGGGAGACAGCCCATCACCAATCATGGACATGATGCAAGCATTGTTTCTCTGAAGGTTAAATGACAATACAGCAGTTTTTCAGGATGAAAGATGGAAAAAGAGACAGAACTCAAGGCTCAACGACATAGCTGCAGCTGTATTAATAACTTAATAACCGCTAAATAATAATAATAATAGCTTTACATATAGCACTTTTCAAAAACAAAGTTACAAAGTGCTCTACAATAAAACAAGAAATATAAAAGGAAATAAAATCCAAAATATAAAAGATCAAATGAGATTAAATGAAAATCAAAACAATTATAATAAATTACCATCTGTTAGGAGAAAGCAATAAGATAACAATTAGTTTTAAAAGAGGACACTGACTTTGCCTGTGATCAGGACAGCAAAGGCCTGGTCCCCCTTTAGTGACAAGGCGAGATTTTAGAACGGAAGCGGAGCGGAAACCGGCTTGAAGGAAGTAGGCAGAAGATCTAAGTAGGAACCTGATCGTGCAAGGCTTTAAAAAATGTTACAAACTGTAACAATCACAGTACACAAGCATTAAATGATAAAACTTCCTAGCTCACTAGCCCCGTTCGGATGAGACAGTCCCCTAGAAAAGCTAACACCATGTCTACACAGGAGGCAGGGCAGCAACAGCAGCAGCTTCTGTCCTCCGTCTGCGTCTAGGATGTGTTCAGGCACAGTATTGAGTGTAGCTCACCCTCATTTTGACAGCACTCGGGGCACAATACACAATCACTGTAGATAGAAGAAAACCAACTGGAAGAAGAATAATATGCTTCGGGTCACATTTATGCGCAGATAAAAACGCGAGCCGTTTCAAGGCGTTACAAGGTGTAGATGACTGGACTGTTTCAGTTAGAAGCATGTAAGGGACAATTCCATTAAGCGGGTTAGAGAAGGGCTGTGCTCTGCACTTTAAAGGAGGTGGGGAAGTTAACCAGATGTACATTTGCCCAACCAACCAGTTGGTCCTCATCCTTTAAGTCTTTTCTCTTGTAAAAGTTACTGTTTGAAAACACCTTTTATTTGCTGGTTATTCATTTATCCATCCATGCAGTTGGAATGAACATTCAGATTATTACTGTGGCTGTATGAGGGTATTTAACCTCTTCTGTCCCTGTCACACTCAGAGGGAGGAAATTGTTTTAATAGACTGATCTGATGTGAATCTCCTAAACAACTTAAAATTTGCTCGCAGTGTTTCGTGGTTTATTAAACTGATTTTAATTTCTTGGAGCAGAAAAAGAAGTGCATCTTTCTCTCTCTCTCTCTCTCTCTCTCTCTCTCTCTCTCTATGCGTGTTTCACCTCATTCTACTGCAACCTTTACAATAATCGGGGGGCATCAATTCAGACTTGTGTCATGTTGAAAGTGTTACAGAAATGTTACTAGGTCCGACTTAGTAACATGCTGTCATGACTCTGGTGCTTATTCAGACATGAGACCGCCATGTTGATATGCCATCAGATTCATGTAAAGGGGGCATGTCTGAAAGGGGTCTGAAAGGAGCTTTAGAATGCTCATAGAGGCATGTGGGTACAGGAGAGAGTGTGACACAAAGGGTGTCCTTGGTCCCCCAACATTCTGGGTAGGCATGCACAGGTTGTCACACACTAGCCTTGAGTGATGCCATAATGGCAAGGCATGTAAAACAGTCTCAATGTTGTCGACCGCAGGAATCATGAGTTCAAAAGGAATAACAGATGATAAGAAGAATCAAGAGTGACAATTTAAAGTTTACCTCCCTAAGCTTGGTTTCCCCCAAGAATTCCTCCTTGCAGTGTCTTCAAATAAAAAAATAAAATACTTACACAATGTCCATAACACATGTTGTATCTTACATTCTAATATTCAAACCCAATGCTCCATGTTTTTATTCTTGCACATTTCTTGTACATCATTTTACATACATTTCAAATTCAACCTGACATATTTGGCATGTTTGGAAACTTAATAAGATCTTGACTGCACAGCATGAGTTTATAAAGAGGTCAAAGAAGGTAAGTTAGAAGAAGAACATGTTATGTACATACAAACAAGACCTAACCAGGGGAAAAACTGAATGGAGTATATAGCTTTGGCACTACTTACTTTTTGTATTCTTTGCTGTGTACCTGTGTGACTTACCTTAAGGACTCAAGAAGGACTCTGCCTTTCATTGAGTTCATTCTTAGATCCAATGTGTTGGTAACCCAAGTTAATCACCTTTATAATTCACCTTGTTCAGTGAGTATTGTTTTTGTGTAATCAGCACTGTTGTATAGCTGGTGATTTCATCAAAGCACTTCACCTTCACTTCATTCTAATTCTATTCTAATCGAGGGTCCAAGGACAGAGGGGGTCGTCTGTAACGTAACGCCCCTTGAGGAAAAATTGTGATTTATGATATTGGGCTAAATAAATAAAATTGACTTGACTTGACTATTGTCATTGCATAACAGAGTGCAAAAGCTGATTTGTAACTTACTTCCTTATTGGACACTCACTGGTCTGTGTGTGTGTGTGTGTGTGTGTGTGTGTGTGTGTTTGGGGTCATGAGAGTCTGGCCATTGGCTTGTTCCAACACACTGTATAAGAGCGACCAATTATATGTCCTTGTTTGGTCAGCGGAGCTCCTGAAGAATTCATCAAGCATCTTTTACCAGTAAATCTCCAAATGTAATGTAGGAACTGTGTGACTGTGCATGTGTTTGAGTGACTGTCAGAATGACAGAGAGGAAGAAACAGAAAGAGACAAAAGCATACAGGGCTGGTCTTCGTTTGCCTGGGCCCCCTTCCACCTCTAAACCATCCAATTACTCCTCTACCTTAATAAAACAACTGATATCACAAGTGTTAAATGAACATGGGCTTCAAAACACACTACCTTTTCATTTTTGTGTTTTTAATAAATTGCAAAACATACCAATAAGAACTACGATATATCCCGGTCGGTCTTAGTGGGTAATCAAACCGAAATCAGCCCTGCATTAAAACAGCTGATGTGATGTCTGAATTTGAAGGTTTATCAGACGGCAAACCACTGCATAGTGGTTTATGATACTCACTGACATCATTTTACAACTATTTTATCTTTTGTTATGACAAGCTAAACAGTAGAAAAACTTCATTCACATTACAAAGTAATCCACCAGGAATGCGTGTTTGCATGGTTGTGACTAGCCAATGCAGCATCTTGCTGGATGACGTCACATTGTGTTACGGGACTGGTCTCATTCAAATGAATAAGCAGGCTGCGTTTTTTCACAGCAGGCTAATGTTGGTCTGAACACGGCCTTAGTCTACCCATATGAAGGCGTGGATAAAATATTCTGTCTTAGTACAGTATAACACAATAACTGCAGCCTCCAAAATGACCACAAAGTTGAATCAACATCTAACAGTAAGACTGTAGACTGCAGCTGCAGAACCTGCAGAACAGGCAGCTCCTCGACCATGGACGGACTGGGAATGAAAAACAGCCCTGGACTTCCTGACTCAGACTGGCCCACCAAAACCCCCCCAGCGATACACCACCACCCACACAACCCACACCACACTTTATGTAAACAACATTACTAAACAATATTTATGACAATAACTTTAGTAAAATAGATAGATAGAACAAGAGGAACATGTTGCTCTGAGGAGGAGGGCAGATGTACTATCCTCAACCTGGATGAGAAATTAGTGTAATGAGTATATCAGTGTAATATTATAACATTAAATAAAAAGCATAATGTTAATATAATAGTGTAGTGTTAGTATAATATTAATATATCAATTATATAATGTTAGTATATTCATATAAGTACATATAATAGTATACTATATGCCAGAGCCAAATGGCCATGCGCCACTTGAGAGCATCGAGACAACGGCACCATTGGAATTTCTATGCATAGATTTCTGGACAGCAGAGGATTCCAAGAACCGCCCTGTCAACGTCTTGGTCGTGACGGACCACTTCACCAGACTGGCACACGCGTTCTACTGCTTTCTGCTACTACAGCTTCCCCGAGAGAATACACTCTGATCAAGGCCCCAACTTCTGAGTTGACTGAGTTGATAATGATGATGACACCCGTTCCCCACAGGTAGATGTCAGCAGAGCACACCTTGACGTTTATGTACAATAGCACCACACATGAGACTACTGGATTCCCATCATTCTACCTTATGTTTGGTCGGGTTCCCCACCTACCTGTTGATGTTCTGTTCAAATCTGCTCTGGAGACACGACGGTGAAATCTCGTTCTCACAGTACGTTGAGGAGCTGAAGAAAGATCTTTGTGAAGCCATGGTACTGGCGGAAAAGCGTGCCAGTGATGAACAAAAGTGCCAGGCCTACATATACAACAGGACAGTCAAGGGAGTGGAGATCGAACCTGGCGACAGAGCTCTCCTAGCAAACAAAGGAGAGAGAGGCCACAAAAAGTTGGCAGACCGATGGGGGGACATGGTTTATACCGTGGTCAACAGGAACCCCCGGACCCACACCTTTGAGGTTCGTGATCCCATCTTGGGTCAGTCAAAGGTTGTCCGCCGTAACTTGTTGCTCTGTGTGAATTTCCTGCTGCCTGAGGCTGATGATAGTGCCTCTCCGATCTCTTCCTTTGCTTCAGATGAGAATGAAGCTGTGGATCTCTCCACTGAGCAATTCACACAGCCTGACTGTGCAGCGGACCATACCACCCGTACTCAACACTGGATCTCTCAGATTCCTATGGTGGGCGGAAATCATCTGTTCGAAGTTCTTGTGCCACCTGCAGTGACCTGTGTGATGAATGATGACTGTGAAGATATGTGCGTGACTGGTTCGTCTACAGCTGGAGGTGTCCCCTCAAATGTCCTAGTCTCTGGTGATGGCCTGAGCTACCAGAGTAACCCAGAGCATGTTGGGCCTAACACTTCTCAAACAGCTGCATCTGGGCTATGTCCCGAAAGTGTTACAACTGTTAGGTCAAGGGCTGGCCGTATCGTTAGACCTGTCAGCAGGCTTATCCGTACTATGAACGGTCAGAAACTAATAAGTTGAAGACATGGGCTAGTTCTTTATTCAGTGTGAATACAATGTGTTAGACGCCCTTCCCAGTGGATGGTTGAATTTACTTTTGCTTCCTTCCATATCTCTGAGTCATGCCATTGTAGATGGTCAGTCCGAGTTTGAATTGAATGCGAGATTTTATGTCATCAGTGAAGGGTTTGTGATAAGCGCTGCAATACCCTCATGAGTTCTTTATTGAATGGCCTTATGGCTTGACGAGGCACATTATTTTTGTCTGTGTGTAAGTGTTCCTTATGAGGTATAATGGGATTCATTTGGCACTTTGATAGTGTTAATTCTACATGGAACTAACACTATGCATTGTATGTGTTTTGGAATTTTGCCGAATTCAGGGGATGACAATGTAACACGGTTGTTATAGATTGCTGAAGTTAATCAAAATAAATTTCTATATTCACTCAGTATTCTTTTTATTTTGCAAGCAAGTTATCTTGTTATTTTATTATTTCCTTAGGAAATAGTTTAAAATCATATCTTTGCCTATGCAAGGCTCCTTTTATTTGTTTTATTGGAGCATCTACATGTGGCGGGTGGAGATAACTACAGTTATCAGAAGTCATTTCAACTACGGTACATACTGACAACAGCTCTGTGATTTGTTTCAAATACTTATATAAGTTATAAGTTATAAAATAAGTTATAAAATTAACTTCACCAAAGTGTATATTAAATGTATAGTCTAGTCACGTTTTGTGACTGTCAGTAAGTTGTCATTCTGTGTTTCTATTGTTCGGTCGAGTGAAATAAGCTTGCTAAGTCTGTTAACTTATGTAGCGGTTAGCTGTATTGCGCAGCTAATGTAAAATGGCGACTGGTTGGTGGTGATGGTGAAACATACAGCTCCTGCCCCTACAAATTAGAATAGGAATACAATCAGCACACTGAAGCACACTCATGTGTTTGTCTAACAGGTATATTTGTATGTTCTGTAATGAGAAATGTAGTTCTAGGGATGTTAATGATTAACCATTCATTGATTAATTGCTGTTGAGAATTTAACCAATTAAAAATGTATCAACCGACAATGTATGTTTTGTGTATCATTTCTCCAGAGCTCACATATATTAACTTTATACCACAAGAGGATGTACTTCACCTTTACAGTTCAGAAAAACCACTGGTGCAACAAAGGAAGAAGTGATCACTGGGAAACGGTGATACAAAATGAAGAGGGCAAAACGTAGTCCATCATGGGAGCATTACTCTATAAAAGAGGGCAATGTTCAATGTAAATATTGCGACACCGTCTTAAAATACAGCTCCAGTACAATGTGAGTGTTGTACCACCTGAAAAGTCAGCACCCAACGGTTGCAGCGCAAGTCGAAAGTGGAACACCATCCTCCCAACAAACTATCATGTCGGTGTTCTCTAGAAGAGGCTGTAGTAATGTGCGTGCAGAGGCAATAACTCAGAGGCTTTCTTTATGGTGGAAAAGGACATGATGCCTATGGTATACAAGAGGGAGTTTGTGAGCTACTGAACTACACTGAACCAGGATATCGCATCCCCTCAAGTACAATTACTAGCCACGTTGAGAAGCAGTACGACAAAAAGAAAGGCAAGCTTAAGGCGCAGTTACTTTCAGCCAACAAGGTGGCTATAACAACTGACTGTTGGGCTGCGTTAACTGCAGAGAGTTACACCACAGTTACATGCCACTATATCGACGAAGATCGGCATTTGAAATCAGCAGTCCTGCTAACCGAGGCCATACCAGTCAGACACACAGCAGACAACAATCTGAAAAGTTGAACGAGGCTGTGCGGACATGGAGGCTAGCTGGTTGAGTGACAGCCTGTATCCATGACAACGCCAAAAATATCGTGGCAGCAAACAATCTCACTCGTGCTAACTGGCATTCTGTTCCATGCTTCGCGCACACTTTACATTTGGCCATTAATGATGGATTTGCCAACTATGTGCACCGGGCTATTGCTGCAGCTAGGAAGCTGGTGAGGCACTTCAGTCAAAGCACCGTTGCTACCACTGGAGAGCAAGCAGCAACAAATTAAACTACCAGCTCAGCGGCTAATACAGTCCTGCAAAACAAGATGGAACTCAGTCTGCCAGATGTTTGAAAGACTGCTGGATCAGCGCTGGGCAGTAAAGGGTGCAGCTGTCCAACTGAGAGAGTAACACACTTTAAAGTGCAATTTCATACTGAAATTGAACAAATGACGAACTCTGATATGCATCACATTTGATACCATGAGCTTTTTCAGATGGTCCAGTGTGCAGGCCTCTAATTGAAAATTTGGGTATGATCGTCCACCTTTACAAACACAAAATATCATCAGTGCACTGAATATAATTTGTCAAGAGGTGAAGTATAAAGAGAGAAAAGCACAGGGAAAAGAACAGAGCCCTGAGGTTCTCCATATTACACATCAGAAAATTTTGATGTAGTATTATTACAGGACACACACTGTGTTCTTTCAGATAAGATAAGACAAGGCAATTTTATTTACATAGCACATTTTCACATAAAGGCAATTTTACATTAGAATGACATTCAAAACAATTAAGAAATAAAAACCAGAATAAAATCAATTAAGATATGATAAAATGAAATAAAATACATGAAATGAAATAAAATACAGTTACAGTGCAGTAATAAGTTGTAAGTCATCCCAAATGCAACAAAGGAAATAAAAGTGCAGTAGAGAGACCAATCAATAAAGGGCACAGGAGAACAGCAGCGTTTCAATTTAGATTTAAAGGAGTCTTGGGTTGGGGCACATTTGAGATCATCAGGAAGTTGGTTCCATCTGTGTGCAGGATAGTAGTTAAAAGCAGCTTCACCTTGTTTAATTCTGACTCAAGGTACTACCAGTTGACTGCTTTCTGAAGATCTAAGGGTCCTACTGGGTTTATATTCTTCAAGGAAATCAAAAATGTATTTCATTTATTTTGAGTGCTTTATAAACTAGCAGCAGCACTTTAAACTCTATTCTATAAGTAACTGGAAGCCAGTGTAAAAATTTAAGATCAGGTGTGATGTGCTCAGTTCTCTTGGTTCTTGTTAGAACTCTGGTAGCAGCGTTCTGAATGAGCTGAAGTTGTCTAATGGTCTTTTTGGGAAGACAAGACGAGAGACTGTTACAATAGTCCACCCTGCTGGAAATGAAGGCATAAATGAGGTTCTCTAAATCTTGTCTGGACATGAGACCTCTAATACATGCTATTTGTTTGAGATGATAACATGCTGATTTAGTTATTGCCTTGATGTGGCTGCTGGAGCTTAAGTCTATTAAAACACCAAGATTTATAACTTTTTTTTGTATTGATAACTGTGGAATCAAGCTGAGCAACAACTTTCATTCTTTCCTCCTTGTCACCAAATACAATGATTTCTGTCTTGTCTTTATTTAATTGAAGGAAATGTAATTGCATCCAGCTATTTACTCTAAACATTGATAGAGTGAGTCAAAGGGACCATAGTCACTTGGTGAAAGAGCTAAGTAAATCTGAGTGTCGTCTGCACAGACATCCCGTTTTTCACCGCAGACAAGCAGGTCTCTAATTAAAAAAATTTGGTATGATCGTCCACCTTTACAAACACAAAATCTGAGTATCATCAGTGTAGCAGTGGAAATCAATTTCATCACTGTGTATAATTTGGTCAAGAGGTGAAATATAAAGAGAGAAAAGCAGAGGGCCAAGAACAGGGCCCTGAGGTTCTCCATATTTCACATCAGAAAATTCTGATGTGGTATTATTAAAGGAAACACACTGTGTTCTTTCAGATAAGAAAGACTTTAACCTTGCAAGAGCCTGGCCAGCAACGCCAAATTGATTTTCTCGAAACTGGAGTATACAATGATCAGTGCTATCAAAAGCCAGACTCCAGTAATAGAAGCACCGAGGTGGAATCCAAATTAACAGTAAGCAGAAGATCATTCACCATTTTAGTCAGTGCAGCTTCAACGGAGTGACAGTAGCAGAAAAGAGAGAATATCCACACACAGGAGCACTAGAAGGCCAGCTCCATGATTGTACCTTACACAAGTGTGGTTTCTCCTCAAAGAGAGCGCAGTTTGTTTTTGCGGAAACCCAGGATTATACCAGGGACCTTTAGATCTTCAGTCTAACGCTCTCCCAGCTAAGCTATTTCAGCCCACATCTATGGAAATAAGTAATGTCACATCGTAGGTTGCTGTTACCGAAACCCGGGATCGAACCAGGAACCGGAGACCTGTAACACTCTCCCAGCTGAGCAATGTCGGCCCACAACAAGGACAGCTAGTACTGTCACATTGCATTTCATTTACCAGTCTGGTACGACAGTCTGAAAGATGCAACTGTCCCACCAAGAGAGTCACAGATTTTGAAATGCACTTTTGACTGTTGGATTTCATATTGAAGTCTGATGTGTTGCATCAGGTTTGATGAATTTGAAGGCCCATCCAACTAAGCTTAATCACGTAATAAAATCTTAAAAATGAGATAAAATTAAATAAAATACATGAAATAAAATAAAATACAGTTACAGTGCATCAATAAGTTAAAGATTTAATCTCGAAGATTTTCATTTAAATAAATGTCTCTTAGATCACTATCTATCGCTGAATGATGCAACACAACGGTGACTGAGCCTATGGCCCACTGATGAAAGCCTGCAGCATTTGCAGTATTACAACCAGGGTGTCGGGAGCGACTTCCCCGGAAAAATCACAAGCGGCGCACAGTTAGACTTTTAAGAAGAGTTCTAACGCAACAGAGTCGCTCTTCAACTCACCTGTGTGTGAAGCAGCGTACTATTGTTTTCTGTCTCTGCCTGCGTTGTGAGTAAATGGTTACTATGGCTGAACAAACAGAGAAAAGGTTGATGACTAGAGATGAGGAAACTGAAACTGAGACTGAAGTGAGGTCCAAAAACAAACCTGCAATTACTGATTATTGCCATAGGTGCCGTGAAAGGAAACGAAATGAAAATTCAGGATTACAACTTTAAGTAAGAGAAATGCTGTGGTAGCTCTCTAGCATCTCATATTCTAACGTTGGGTCCACTTGATTAGTCTACTACTCCAGCATATACTGCCGGGTCACCAATGTGCTTTTACATTAATTTGATGGCAAACTCCACCCAGCTGATGTAAAAACAGCATACGCCAGGATAATAATCAAGTGGACCCACTCTCGCGCTGTGAGTCAAAGACAGTAATAGACAGTGACTAGAGTGGTAACGTTACTGGTAGAGTTTTACAATAGAAACATTTAAAAATGAAGAGTCGTCAGCAACAACAAGTGTGATGAATTGAAAAGCCATGTATTTTGAGTTACAGTGAAAAGGTATGTACTCCTCATCATAAAGAGTACTAGACACTGGACTTCAACATAAACAAAGGCTAACACATTCATTTAAATTGATCTTGATGAAACTATTGACAGTGTGTGACTTCTTAAAATATATATATTTTCATATTTTGATACATTTCTTATATGTTGTGATTAAAGTTGCAAATGGAACATTATCTGCAGAGAGTAAGACAGCTTTTTCTGATGTATATTTACCACTTTTCTGGCAGAATGACTGAATGATTATGATGCACGTAGACATGCAGAAAATGGTATTCACATCCTTTTGTTTATATATATATATATAGTATATACAGTATGTATAGTATATATACAGTATATGCAGATACAGTATAAATAGTAGGCCTATTTCTACAACTGTATTTTTTTTTTAACAGGTGATCAGCGTTGTCCAAGTCTAGTCAGGCTTGTCACATCCCCTTGTCATAAAAAATCTTACAATTGCCTCTGTCATGTAACAGCTCAAGTCTGAGAGGTTCTGCTGCAGACTGTAGCAAAGCAGTTGTCAAAGGCGGAGCTGGAGGTTCCAGTCACACACCAACTGAGCAGTCTGAGCCACAGCAGAGAGAAGCATGCAGCATTAACAGAGCTGAGCTTACCAGCAGGATATCATATTGGATACTGGGAACCAGAGTGGACTGGTAAGTGCATTTCACTACACTAACTCACCATTTGGCTTTTGCTTTCTTGAATTCTGAAATACAATCAGTGCTGCAGGGGCATACATGGTCATACATATAGACAAACACAGACAGTCAGAACAGCCATAACTTCTTAGGAAAATACATGAAATTCATTAACCTCATTCACAATTTCATGATGCTTACACTTATCAGGGTTAGGGTTAGTATTGTATTTTACTGTATATACACAATACGTTTCTTTTACAATAAAGCATATTTGCAGTTGCAAATTAGTAGAATATCATATATAAGTTCCCAATAAGAAACCAAAATGATTTTATGAGTAGCCCATGGGTTTCTCAGTTTATGTATTAAAGATGTTGACAGTCACAATTTTGCGCTGATATTTGGTTTGTAATTGAAAGCATTGCAAAGCTAATGTATACAGTGAAATACCTTTGGCTGATCGTTCCCATTATCCTCACATGAGTGTCACATCAACTAATTTCAGTTAAGGCCAGTATTCATTTATTTTCCATGCACGCAGAAATACTAATTTGACAGCCTAGGAGGGATATTTCCTTATTTGGATAGGTTTACATTTTTTCAAGTCTACCTTAAAACATTACTAACGTGCCCATATGTACATTGAAAGAATTATCTGTGGCTGTGGCTCCTATCAATACTGGCTCTGAAGTGATTCCTAAAGCAATTTTAATGTAAGAAATGGGGCATAACATCTACAATCTTCCCGTGCAAACTACACCTTCTTAAGTTTAGTTAAACCTAATAGTTACACAAATGAAGTGGGTATTTCCTAAAATCTTTTTAGTACAAAATTCCCCTTTTGTGTTTCCCCAGACAGTGTTGTCTTGCTAGACTGTAACTTTAGAAGAAATCCACTTAATTTGTCTAAACACAGACTGCTGAAGCCTCACATTAGCTTCGGCTGAACTTTACAAGGCATTTTTGCTTTGAAGGAGTGCCGTGGATTTTAAAATGCATCATTTACATTGACATTGCTTTATGAACTGATCTCTTGATGGTCAGTGTGGACTGGAGGAACAATCACAGTGACCAATAACTCTTTCAATGTAATGTGAGTATTGTTTTAAGATACAGTTGACAAAATGTGAACAATCCTTTAAAATGATTCTCTTCAGATTACTCTCAAGAATTCTGTCAATATCATTTTTTTGTCTGGAGGCTCTTCACTGTCATTAGTGAACTGAAATTCAGATTTTAAGCTAACAGGAACAACCCATGCCACTTGTTATATTTAATTATCCCACCTTTACGGTCTTTACAGGAATAAGAAAAGTCATTCATTCTTTTGCCCATTGATTTTCCATTTTTCTCTGGACTTTTTTTCTTGGTGAAATTATTTTCCATACTGTACAAGTGTTACATGGAATCGTAAAGTAGGAAAGAGGCTATAGATAACCCACTATAAAAAATATCCATGGGATTTATTCAATTTGTTAAATGTGTATTTTTTTGTTACGTTTTTGGTTGATTTTTCTATGTATTGTTTCATGGCACCCCAAAGTTTTCAATATTTAATGAATGAATAAATTAAAAGTAAATGAGTAATTCTGAAATAAGCCATAGCCATACGAATACATTCTGTAAAATATATAAATGTAACAATAATGTGTAATAGTTAAAGAAAATATTAAAAGTTAACTCATTATTATGAAATGTTATTTCATAGCTTATTTTCATAGTAATTGTCAAAAGTCACCTTTTATTTCATAATGTTACTTTTCATGGCAGTGGTATTGTCACCACCCTCTCACCTTTCAGCCAATCACATGCCCCTTGCCTCTTTAGCTTCCAAGCTGAACAATTGCTACCAGATTTCACCAGTCAGCTCCTGTTGTGTCAATGTCAGAGTAATTCTGGATCAACTATCTAGCTTCTGCTGTAAATAAACACAATAAACAGACGCAAAAACATACGTGACTGTCTGAAAGGTGAGGTGGCGGTGACAACACCACTGCCATGAAAAGTGACATTATGAAATAAGATGTGTCAGTGGGAAAATGTCATTATGAAATAAAAACTGAAATTTGAAAAAAGTGTCTATAAAGAAATAAAAATGGTACCCAACAGATATTATGAAAATGAATGATGGAATAACATTTCAAAATAATGAGTTGAATGTCTTCAATTATTTCACAAATTGTTGTTTCATTGAGATATTTTACACAATTTAATATGACTATTTCATAATTTATTTCTTATTTATTTGATATTGAGCCCTTTGGGGTTCCATATTGTTTAAGGTGTGTTTTATTTATTTGTGTTGGAATGTAGCCCTTCTGCTAAAAGTCTCAAACCTATCAAACCTTTCTCTTCTCCAACATCATACATCAGAGCTAAAGGCACGGATTGAAGACATTTTCTGCAGAGACATGATGGTTCTGGCTTTAATTAGTACAGCCTGTATTAGTAATGTCATCTATTCTTTACAGGCTATGCTAATCTATGCCAGAATCAGCAATGCAATGGAAGCTGAACTCTGCTGGAATATTTTTCCACTTCATCTAGCACCATTACTCCAATACACCGATACATGTTTTCAATCAAAGTTCATTCGGGTGCTGTGACTGCACTTTTTGTTTGTATGTAGTTGTCTGTAGATGTTCATGTGCAAAAGTGCTGCACAAACCAACAGAGAGACTGTCACCACTGAACAGAAAATTTAACAAATGAAAACATCTATGTCAGCTGGAGGCAGCCAACAACATCAGTCAGACAGACTCAGGAGATGCCATTGTGGATAGGGGACTCATACCAAGAATACAACGAAGACCCTCTACTGGATGCGATGATCGGTGGAAATTGGTGACAGTGCAAGAAATTAGAAGAGAGAACAGAGAAAGAACGGATAGAAAACTTTTGAGAGATAAAGACTGAAGTTGGAACTGATGAAATTCATGCTTTAAGTGTGAAATGTGCTAAAAGTTTAGGATCATTAAAATGTGTAAAATTGCAAAAAAATAACCTGTTTATTGGGTAGAACTGTAACAACATACAGTATATAATCAACAAAGTTGCTAGTTCTAAAATCTAGCAGGCCCAAATGCAGAAACTTGGACAAATATTTCCAAAGGTACTTTCAAACCTAACCTGTTTAGTAAAATGACCTCTGGTGCGTGAAAGCAATGCAGACCAACCACAAGATTGCATGACAATAGATATATTATTTTAGCAAAAATTCAAACTGCTATTAAATCCATCTGCTGATTGTGAATTCTTAAGAAAGTGACCCCCATTTCTCTATGCGATGTATATCCCATATTTATAAAGATTATTTTGTAACCCGAATGTGTGATGTGTGTGTGGGGATTTTCCCTGACACATCAGAAAGAGAGAAGTTAAAACAGTTGCACTTATGTCCTGCTCCGTCTATTTTGGCAGTTCCACTGCATGACCACACAGTAATCCTCCCATAGTACTGTAGTAAAATATGCCTCAGTTTTATCCCTTTTCTGTTTGTCACTCTTTACTATATATGATGTCCAGTAACAGTCTCAACTATTAATGCTCAGAATCAGTTATCTCTTTGTGAGCTCTTTGTGATAGAACATGAATATACACATAAAAAGTCTGAGCTTGTGCAGATTTTTTGGTCCCTTTTCTCCCAGTTTAGAATGCCCAATTTCACAATGCACCGTAGTTCTTGTCACTGCTTCTCACTGTTGGCTGTACCCAATTACCAACCCACACCATTCAGACCCCTCAACCAACCAATGGGAGGTGCTGGCAGTGTAGTGTATTGTAGTGTATTGTATTGTAGTGTAGTGTAGTGTAGTGCAGCAACAAAGATGAGAACCTCAAGCCAGAGGTACTGCTACTGTACTCCTGTTGTTTGCTGATATATTTTATCTGTGGGATATGTTTCACAGAATGTTATATCATATAACTCCAGTATATCATCTCACTGGTTATGGGATAATGCTGCTTTTGGGGCAAACACACTGTAGGCTTTGGTAAACAGGCTTTGGTTCCCTTGATTACAATTTCTGAACTCCTGGGATGTGACACTGTGGTGACCCAGTTAGCAATGATGGCAATCTTCATCACCCACACTTACAGTAAGGTTTACCTTGAGTTCTTCTATGTCCTCATAGAGTAAATTCAAAGGTAGGACCAAATGTTGGAAATACAAAATTGCATGATTACAGCTGCAGTAACGACTGATTTTTGACTTGACCGCAGAGTTAACCCGGAGTTACAGTACGTAACTGACAGCCTAATCCGTACATGCTTCACCCTTTAAGGCTATCGCTAGTGGGATAAGGTTCGAAGCAGGATGTGGTCCATGCATGCCCCACTGGGTCTGTCTGGTACCCACAAGCACAAACACACACCCACTTCTCGTGAAACAATAACCAGTCCACACTCCGTCAATGAGTCACAGGTGGCACAGAGACAGCACAATACCTGACATTACCTGATAGTGGAGAAGTATTAAATCAGAATTCGCAGAAGAGAATGAAAGGCAAGTTATCTGTCACTCAATGTCATTGTTGCCCTGTTTACGGAGACTCAGGCACTCATTTCATGATACGCCAGACTTCCCCAGAAGCAGATAAGTTGTTGTTGGCTAATGTGTGTACTGTTATTAGATCATACTGTGCTTACAGTCATCATGTGATAGTTAGCTCCATTGGGCCATTCTCCAGATACACAAGCTGACAGTTCTCTGAGGATGTAAGCAGAAGACCCGCCCCCGCCCCCGCACGTGTGTGTATGTGTGTGTGTGAGAGAGAAATGTAACCAATAACACACTTGGTGAAAATAAGTCTTCCAAAGGCTGGCTACCCCATCCTTCCTGAAAGGTGTTGGAGTGAGGGTTAAAATTAGATTTATTTTATAATTTATGAAATATTTATTCATTAATAAACCGCTCATGAAGGACGGGGTAGCCGAGCCTTTGGCAGATTAATGTCCACCAATGTCCAATTGGTTAGTATCATCTTACAGCATATTATCTCCTCTTATGTAGGCATTATAAATAAATTAATTAACTAATTAATACATTTTCTCACAAATAAATGTATTGTTCAGTCGACCTGGTAGACCACAGAGACCACTATGATAGACATTTGCTATTTCTGAGTTTATCAGTGGGAGACTGCTTCTTATGGTGGAGTGCAAAAGATGAACTGAGGAGTCTCGCAGCCTGAGGAAAGAAGCTGCTCTGGAGTCTGGTAGTACGACAGCGGATACTTCTGTATTGCTTGCCAGACAGCAGCAGGGTAAACAGGCTGTTGCTGGGGTGGATATTGTCTTTTAGTATCCTTCGGGCTCTACGCAGGCACTTTACCTCAATAATATCACTGATGCTTGGTAGATGGGTACTAATGATGTTCTGGGCGGTTTTAATCACCCACTGCAGAGCCGTCCTGTCCTGGGCCGTGCACAAACCATGCCAATTTGTAATGTTTCCAGTCAGGATGCTTTCTGTTGCTCCTCTGTAAAAGTTGACGAGAACTTGGCATGGGTACTTTGCTAAGCTCCTTGGTTTTGCTGACGTTGAGCAGTAGGTTTTTCTCTGTGCACCACTCTGTAAGGTTGTTGATTTCCTCCCGATATGAAGTCTCATCATTGTTTGATATCCGACCAGTGATGATGGCATCGTCCGCAAACTTCACAATAGAGGTCTCTCCATGTCTGGGATTGTAGTCATGGGTGTACAGCGTGAACAGGAGGGGGCTGATATATACCAGCCCACCAGCCACCAGATTGTCTATTATGGTTCCTTGCCATAGCAGTCCAGTGCTTTTCCTGCCTGTTTTTTTGGACCCCGGCCTGCTTATTTGGACTTTTTGCCTGTTGCCTAACCCTAGCTCTGCCTTGTTTGCCACAGACCTTGATTGATTGCTTGCTTGTTCCCAATCTCAGCTTGCTACTCAGACTCTGCCCTTGGCTCTCCCCGCCATCCTGGTATTTGGTGTGTATTTTTGCCTGTTACCAGTAAACTTCTGATTTGTCTGACTCTGCACCGATCTGTCTTTGAGTTATGCATTTGAGTAATCACCTGCTTACTGAGCAATGACACCGTCGGTTTTTGAACTTGTGAAAAATAAGATGTGCCAAATTTAAAAGCTACAACTGTTATTTCAATCTGTCAGATACATATTTAATTAACATTTAGGTTAAAAAAAAGTATTGGATTGGCTAGATTGCTGATACAGAGATCAGCAGATACTCAATATTAAGTCAAGTCAGTTTTATTTATATAGCCCAGTCTCACAGCACTGTTACCTCCAAGCACTGACAGACATGCAAACATGACAAAAAACAAAAATGTAGAATGTAAAACATAAGTGGGAATGGATCCTGGAGGACATTAAGCAACTTCAGGTGTCGCCCAATAGGTAGGACCTGATCCACACCACCTCCTCTCCACCATGGAGACCTGGAAAGAGGACAGCAGCATTTACACAGATAGGAGAGACAGACAGGCACACCGACAATAAGAGTGGGAGAGACACGCACAGCTTAGCGGCTTATAGGAAACAAAAACAGCAGAGGGTTCGAGAAATACAGTGGTTATCAGAAAGTTTACAGTTTTTTTGTTGATTTCTTGTCAGCAGGACAAACATGGACTATAAGTACTAATGTTAATAAATTCATTGAGACTGAGACCAACCCGCTGGAAGTAAGGTGGTAACAGGTATGAGGCCTGAGGTATCGAAGGTTAAGCACTAATTAAAAGCTAAGGCAAAAAGATGAGTTTTCAGCTTAGATTTAAAGGTGTCAACAGAGTCGGACTGTCTGATGTCAGCGGGAAGATTATTCCAGAGAAAATGGGCCCGATAGGAAAAGGCCCTGCAGCCAGCTGACTGCTTTTCAACTCTGGGGACACATACGAACCCAGTATTCTGAGAGCGGAGAGCTCAGGATGGGACATGAGGTTTAATGAGGTCAGACAGATAAGAAGGGGCGAGCCCATTTACAGTTTTATAAGTCATGAGAAGCACCTTAAAGTCTGATCTGATAAGGACAGGGAGCCAATGATGGGAAGCTAAAATTGGTGTATGGTAGAATCTTCTAGTTTTAGTTAAGATCCTAGCTGCAGCATTCTGAACTATTTAAAGACTTTAAGTACAACCTGACCTCACAAAAATATGTGAAATGACCATGGCCTCTTAATACCGCATTACGTGGTGGTGGCACATAATGTGTTAAAATTACGTGACACCACCACATAATGAGGTCGTGGTCATTTCATGTATTTCGAAAAAAAGGCTAAAACTGCATATAATTTGGCCAAGAGGTGAGCTATATAAAGAGAAAAGCAAAGGGCCAAGAACAGAGCCCTGAGGTACTCCATAGTTCACATCAGAAAATATTGATGTAATATTATTATAAGAATCATACTGTGTTCTTTCAGATAGATACGATTTTAACCATGTGAGGGCCAGGCCAGAGACGCCAAATTGGTTTTCGAGACGGTCTAGTAGTATGCCGTGATCAATGGTATCAAAGGCAGCACTGAGATCCAGTAATAGGAGCATCGAGGTGGAATTTGAATCAACAGTAAGCAAAATCACTTTAGTTAGTGCAGTTTCAGGACGATTTTTATTTAATTAATTATTTGAGTTGAAAGTTGCTGAGACACAACTCTTTCTGATAAGAAAAAGATGAGCTGGTAGGGGGTCAAGGATACAGTTAGTTGGTTTTGAAGCTAAAACCAGTTTAGACAATATCTCAGCTGAGATTGTCTCAAAATTTGTAAGAACTGAGACTAGCTGGAACCAATTCTGCAGAGGTAGCTGGAGATGAGGAAGTAATTTTGTATCTTATCTCATCTATTTTACTACAGAAAAAATCTAAGGAATCATGAGCCATAAAGGGTGAGCAGCTGACTGACAGCTGTTTTTGAGTAAGTTTAGCTACAGTGTCAAAAAGAAATCTAACGTTGTGCTTATTGTGTTTCATCTGTAAACCAAGGTGTAGATTATGCTCAAGCTTTTTTTAAAGGACATCACTACCTCTTCATATACAGTCAATAACTGAGCCCTGGTTAATATCAATATGAATCGTGGGTCTGAGCATGTCTTAAAAGGCATTGCTGTGTTTACAATGCAGGCTTAAGGTATATGTGTTTATGCGACTGTTGTCTGTCTATTGTTGCAGAGGCTCAATAATTACAGGCCAGCTGCTCTCAGCTACAACCGCAGAATGTGCGTTTGTTAGAATGCCCTCCCTTTGTTCCCTCAAGAATTGATGTCAAAAATGATTCCTGAGACAGCTGATCAGCTTACTGCACTTTCATGCAAAAGGTATATGTATGGTTCTCACAAATAAAAAATACAAGGTAGCCATTATTAATGGCTCACTCATAATAAATGCAATAGCATCCAAGAGCCACAGGTATCCAATAGCTTACAGCTTGGCCACAACACACAAGCTAACAAACTAACGTGAAACTAACAGTATCCTAATCACAGTGGGCTAATATAACCTAGGACTTCGCTAGAAACCTAAATAATCATTAAGAAAAACTGTATGCATCATTGGCAACATTATATACATAAATTACAAACGGTAAGTAACTGTCAAAAGTATATGCATAAACGTAAAGGGACTATTCGGTGCCGATAAATGACGCATCTTCACTACTATTCATGTAGACTGTAATTACAGAATCATAACAGAGGGTAAACAAGATGGAGGAAGCTGTGGTATATGTGGTGGTTTTGTGGCAGGGATCGGTGGAAGGTGTAGTAACTAAGGACACTGCGCCCCCATTTGAGTTGCAATTCTTTCAAATGGTAAATTGTATTGTATTAAGACTACTGAAACTAGATCTAGGTTTGTAGTAGAACCACATTTTTTATGAGGGCGGGTGTGACGAGATGGCACGTGGCAGCCTTGTGAACTAAAAACAGATCCATTTGATGAACATCAATTAGAAATTAGTACACAACAGGATGATGAACACAGATGGTTATAGCTTGATACTAATATCAACACATTACAGTATCAAAACCTGTCCTGACCAGTAATTGGCGTTCAACATATAAAGTACACGTGCCTGTGCCCATAGTACCTTTTGCTCAAGTTTAACACTGCCTAGGATGGTAATATGTGCTCTCTTCATAACTGCTCTCTCCACTGATTGAAATAGTAATTTCATCTTTGAATTAAATGACTCTACTTTTTTGCCCCAAATCTTTTCTAAATATGTAGAAAAATGAAGTTTTTGTATCTGAAAGTCAATTTTCTCCTCTTTTCTTCCAGATGTCCATTAGTCATCATGAACTTGACCTCCAGCTCTGATTCTGTCAACTTCCTTACCAACAGTTCTCCTGGTATGAGAGACCAGCCTGATACCACCATCATAGCCCAGCCTGCCATCCTAGGTACTGTCTACAGCCCTTAGTATCTTTACAACAACTAAGTAATGGAAATATTGTGAAGTTTTGTGCTCAGTTTAAATCATCTTTGTAAAATCTTTCAATAAAAGGATATGCAGTGGGGAGCAAGGAGGACAAAAGAGCTTACACAACCTCCCCAATATCAAACAAATTGTATATACAATCAAGTATAGTAAAAAAAAAAATCAGGAAGACAGGATGAGAAGAAAAACAAATCTAGTAAGAATGAATAAATGAAACCAAATGAAGCGCACAATCAATAAAACAAAAAGAGGTAAATAAAATAAAATGGATAAACAAAGAATCTAAAATGGACTTTAAAAGCTCGTAATGATTTAAGCCAAAAGTTGCTGAGATAATGCAGATGTAGAGCTCTTCAAATCTGCTGATAAAAGATTTGTAGACTTGTAAGGAATTCTCTGTGATTCTCTGGGACAGTAATTGTAGACTCTCCATATCTCTGATCAAATTTCATGTTGCCTTCTACAAAATCTATAAGAGACCCGATCCGTAAGTGGTGCCTTGAATTGTTTTTTGTTTTTTTGTTTTTAATGACTTGTTTCTCCACATCTTCAGGTGGCTCTTACCAGGAGTTTGCCATATTATCTGACAGTATTGGTGGGTGGAAGCAGCATAATGTCAGTCAAGGAGGAAATTTCACTGATTCACCAGTTAACAGGACATTAATGCTGCCAACAGAGGACTTTGACCCATTAGGAGGACACACTATCTGGCAGGTAACAATCTGCTGTGATTGTGACTTTTTTTGTCATTGCGTTAGTTTTAGTGCTTTAGTGACACTGTAATACAGAATAAGCCATCAGCAAACCATTAATGGACATTTTTTAAGTTTTAGATGTGTATAAAAAAAAATTGACACCTCATATGGCTTACTACTACAGTTTTTGCCACCTTAATGTGCAGATATAAGACATGTGTACACTGCAGTTTTAAAGCACTCCAGAACACAGCAGGCAGGGTAGTTTTGTGGCCTCGCTGTGTAAATTCCATGGCTTCAGTAGTGAGGAATTCTAACCGCCAGACAAACATTCAGCTGTGCTCTTCACATGGCTGCTCCAAAGCTCCAGGGAATTTATGGCTCATTTGAACCAGTCGCTTACAGTTGGTTCCAAGATAAACTTTGTGTCTATGGAAAGCTATGAGACTTGTCTAAATTAATTAATGGCTTGATTCTTTCTATGTTTAGGCATCCATCCATCAGTTTTCATTAAAACAAGTTTATGTTTAAGAGAAAGATGCAAATAATCAAAAGCTGACTGTAGATTTGTAATGGCCAGATAAAGAGATGAGCATGACTATCATCTGCATTAAATGTCCGTTTTAGTGTGATAGGCAGAATTTGTTTACTTTTTATTATTCATATCAATGGTGAATTGAAGATGACCCATAATATACCTATGTGGGACACCTATAGTAACTTTAACGGCACTTGATTCGAAATTATTTGAGTTCTTCCCGACATGTAGTCATAAAATTATTGAATGTAATGTTCATCTAAACCTAAAAAGGATAGTAGCGAGGATAGGATAGTAAAATAATAGTGTAGCAGACTGTTGACTAATTGTCCAGGGCACTGACAATATAATTTAGTACAAGTAAAGCAGCAGTTGTTGTGCTGCTGCTGTCATGACTCCTGAAGTTGTAATACTTGTCTTCAGAAATGCCCACAGCTGGAAATTCAATAAAGACGCTAAAATCTTTTGTAAATGTGTGTCAGCCCATGGTTAAATTTTTAAAAATTAAACACAAACACCTGTAGATGCTGGAATTCACTAGAGGCTTTCTCAGCATTAAGGGCTTTGCTTATTGCTAGAGGTCTGCCATTTTCTTATGCATAATAATAGTGTTCCAGACTGAGTAAGTTATAAAAGCATATCTTCCCCATTTATCCTGGTGGTATCCAGCAATCCAAATAATTTCTGCTTGACTTGATTTCTGTTTTTGTTTTGCTCATTGTTGATGTTTTGAAAGTTGACACTGTTCACACTTGAGTTGTTTGAGATTTTGAGTCATTATAACAAAATCGGTAAGAGTATCTTTGTAATTGTTATGCACTTAACCACCCTCTTTGGTTCTTTTTCTTCTTACCTCTTCATCTTCAGGTCATCATAATTGTCTTCCTCACTGGATCACTTTCTCTTGTCACTGTTGTTGGCAACATCCTAGTGTTGGTGTCATTCAAGATCAATAAGGCACTGAAGACGGTGAACAACTACTACCTGCTTAGCCTAGCATTTGCTGACCTGACCATTGGCACACTGTCAATGAACCTGTATACCACCTACATAATCATGGACCAGTGGGCTCTGGGACCAGTGGTCTGTGACTTGTGGCTTGCAATAGACTACGTGGCCAGTAACGCCTCAGTCATGAACCTGCTTGTCATCAGCTTTGACAGGTAGCAGAACATGATTTATTATATTTTTTGTTGATAAACTTAACTAAAATGAAGCTTAGCCAACATCATGTATTGGTGGTACTACCCTCATGAAAAACCGATATGATGATTTCTTAAAATGAAACAGGACACCTGTAAATGCTGATATCTACTGGAGGATTAGTTTGTCGAAGGGGTTATTCTGATTGCTTAGTAGGCGTCCATTTTCTGATGAATGTACAGTGTTCTGATATTGAAAGGATCAGAGCATTCAAATCACAAAAAGCATATATTATGATGGTATCATGTCAAGAGCCATGCAAAACAGGACATGTATATATAAGTCCCTTGTGTATAATTTCTGACTCTGTTGACAAGTATCAAAAAAGACAATGTGATATGAATAGTAGTGCCCGGCACAGTTACAGTTACAGTACAGTTGCCTACTTTCTTTCCGTGCCCTCTCAGGTATTTCTCTGTGACCAGACCTTTGACCTACCGGGCCAAGCGTACAACCAAGCGGGCCATGACCATGATTGGATTAGCCTGGTCCATCTCTTTCATTCTCTGGGCCCCAGCCATCCTGTTCTGGCAGTACATTGTGGGTGAGCGAACAGTCCAGCCTAATGAGTGCTACATCCAGTTCCTGTCTGAGCCCATCATTACATTCTGTACTGCTATAGCAGCATTCTACTTGCCAGTAACAATTATGGCATTCCTGTTTTGGAAGATCTATCAAGAGACAGAGAAGCGTGCTAAAGATATACAAGGTCTTAAGGGATCTGGGTCAGGCAACAGCCCAAACCAGGCTCAGAATCAAGGGGGTGGTAGTGGAAGAGCTGGTGGAGAAGGTGGGACTAACAGTCAGGATTCGTCTGCCATGCAGCGCCAAATTAGCTCTAAAAGCTGCAGCAGCTCTGAACTAAATCAGCTGGCTACAGAGAAGAACAACAAGGAAGGAACAGGAAGCAGAGGGAGGTGTGGTGCATTCTGCTTCCAGTTTTCATCACTGCTGCCAGGTCGCCATGCATCCAAGAGGTCCGTCAACACCACGACAACTACGGTGGACGAGGCAGAGCAGAGCAGCAGTGACAGCTTTAACAACAATGAAGTTGGTGCCTCTGGGGACCAATCAGGTTCAGAAGAGGAAGCTGATGGTGCAGACCCATCAAGGCCTCCAACAGGTTGGACATAACTGCACTAAATGGTCTTGTTTGCATGATATATATAAAAATAATACAAATATACATTATGTGTAATCTATCCATCTATCTATCTATCTATCTATCTATCTAGATGGTAAGAAAAAAAAGATGAAGAAAAACAAGGATAAACAACCATCAACATCCAACAAAAGTCGAAAAGGGTCACAATCAAACCCTGTCACTTCATCACCCGCTGACCAATCACCTGCAGCCATCACCATGAAAGATGCGGCGATGGCCAAACGCTTTGCCTCTAAGGCTAAGACAGAGATCAACAAGCGCAAGAATGAAAAAAAGGCAAATGAGAAGAAAGCAGCACGGACACTCAGTGCCATCCTGTTTGTCTTCATTACGACATGGCTACCATACAACATCATGGTGTTGGTCAACACTTTCTGTCAGGACTGTATACCAGAAACTCTTTGGGCACTGGGCTACTGGTTGTGTTATGTTAACAGCACAATCAACCCCATGTGCTATGCTCTGTGTAACAAGACCTTCCGCACAACTTTCAGGGATATTTTGATGTGCCAGTTTAATCAAAAGAAGAAGAAGCCTAATTTTCATCAGAGGAAGGCTGTGGCTTTCAAGAAAAAAGACCCAATGTAAAGTACAGTGGCAAATTATTGAATGCATCTGTGTTTAAAGATGTATTTTCTGATCTATATTCAGAGTTGGAATGCAGCATACAAGCCTTCAATTTCAGGGAAAAGATCCTGAGCTGAATTTTGCTAACTAAAACTAATTCTACCCTTACAGAAAGTTTTGCCAAGCTAGCAGAGAGGCCAAAGGCCCATGTCCATGATATCTTGACAGCTATTCATGGTTCGAGAGCAAAATTGCTAATAATTTGGTGACCCCTTCAGCTCGTTTTTTCACATCGACCGCCATTTTGGGCAATGACATGTTTTTGGTGGGCCCATGAAGTTTCCTTTCAGGCAACAACGTACACTTGTGCACAGCAATTATCAAATTCTAATAGAAAGAGTCAAATAGAATTTACTAAGAAGGTTCTTGCTCCTAGACAATACACTATTTTCATTTTGGATACTCCCATGAGCTCACTGCAAGTGCCACCCTCAGGCCAATTTGTCAATTGCAGAAGAAATATCTCACAATATTTGGCATGAAATTTTACGAAATTTTTAAGACAAAATGCTCTAAGTAGATAAAACCTTTTGATTTTGAGTCTCAGAGGACCTGCCGTCAGGACGGACTTCATATTTATATCCCAAATACTGATGGGATCCAACAAACAGCAACATTTTCAGTATGTTTTTTGTTTTAACATTTTGTATTGGGGTGTAATGAGCCTTGATGAGCCACTAGCAGGGTTTTTTGAGTTTTCGGATACAAATCTAAGCAGAGATGTATTTAATTATTTTCTGCTCTAAGAATAGAATAATACAATTATAGTTTTGTGTAGTTTAGGAAGTGCACGTATTGAACGATGTAAAAGCCTTGTAGGATTATTTGTCAAAATAAAAGCAACCCAGCTTTTGTTTGTTTTTAATACTGATGTTACCACCAGGACAAGTAAGAGCTCAGCGTACATACATTTGATTGCACCTTTTTATTCTAAATTCTATTTTAAGTAGGGTATTTACATTTCTACATTCAGTGAAAATAAATATAATTACCTCACAGTTCAGTGTGTGCCAAGAGTTCCCAGTAATACACATAGAATGAGAAATGCTTATTAAAGGTTTGATAGTCGGTTTACTGTCTGTGTATTAAAATATTGCTTTGTTATAAATGATAACCTGGATGTCAGCTATGACTTACGGTCAGTTGCCAGTTTATTTGGTATACCTAGCTAATTTGTCAAAACTGTTTTAGAGAGGTATCCGTTCATCTTTATGGTCATTTTGTAGGCTGTAGTTTCTGTTTCTGTTTAACTGCATTATATTGTTTTGAGAGGTGTTTCTAATATTTACCCAACCCTCACTGTTATAAATGGGGTGCATTAGTTTTGGTTTTAGACTGCATTGTTTTTTACCTAGGTCTACCAAATAAACTAGCAACTAAGTGTCTATAACATAAAAATACTCTAAATACACTCTTATTCAATATCTCCACCGTAGTTTAGTTTAGAGATTTTAAAATCTGTCTTGCAGTACCCTGTTGTACCCTCCAATGTGTTGTCACCTGAGGTTTTGACACTTATTGACACAGAATAAACAAAATCAGTAATAGAATAGAGAGGTTTTTCAAGTATAGAAACCACCAATGAGGACATAGTAGATTCCTGTTGATACCTTGGTTGAGTCCGGTGGTCAGTATTGAATTATTATTATTCAGTAATGTAGTGCTTGTATGAAGCTGCTCATAGCTATGTATTGTCAGCTAACAAATATAACACTGTGTGACACTGACCCTTATCCCATTTGATTGTCTGTACATCTGTGGAAATACTATAGAATAGTTGGGTGTTCATAGTGAATTATAATGCATTTGTAATGCTTCATGACTAAACTCATAAACACACTTAATACTTTCTGATGAAGTAAGGACTCATAGTATGCAGTATCATAAGTTATCATTGTATGTGTTAAGTAAAGTGTACATATTGATGCATCTATAATAATGCATGCTTCATCATAACGTTTCATTGTTGGTGGTAAGTAAAGTGTAATGCAAAAAGAAAGTGAGAAACATCGCCCTGCAGAGCCAGAGAGCCCCCGCAGTTCCGGCACGTGTGTTACATGTTAGCGCATGTGAGTCCACACAACGTTTCTAAAGAGACGAGGAGAGCGATCTCCCACAAAACATTGTAAAAGTGAGATGGGAGACTGCAGTTTGAAGCGTTCAGCTGAAGGCATTCACAACCATCAAACTAGCTAGCTTTAGCAGAATAGCTGGCAAGCTAATAGCTCCTAGCGAGCAACAGCAGGCACCGCTGTGTCTGAGGGTGTGTGTCTGTGTGTTTGTGTTTGAACTCAGCACTCACCAGAGACTCCTGTACTTTCTGTTATTTTGCTCAAATTTTTTTCCCCCTCTCCTCTGTACATTTCCCCTCCAGTCAGCAGTCAACATGGTCGCAGAAAGGATAATTACATTATAACACCCACAGTGGAGGTCGGCACCTCCGTGGCTCACTGCTGCAGACAGGGTGAGAAGCAAGAGTGAAGATAAATAAACTCGGAGCTCTCCTCCTGCCAGTAAATGACTCCGGATCAGAGCAGAATCTGGTGTGACTCCGGGTGTTTATTCCTTCAGATGCTCCAGCTCTGCACTTCTCTCTTCTCCAGAGCTCTCCGGCGCTCAGCAACTGGCTGTGGGCAAGCAGCGGCTGAGAGAGCTGCTGGTCAGCTCCACCCGGTCCTCCCCACACAGCACTCTGCAAAGCACTGCGATATGCGCAATTGTTTCGCTCAAGTTCAATATTTACGTATTTATTGTTATTTATTTATTTACTATTTATAGACGGTTTTGGTTAGTTTTATTTTGTTTCTGTCGAGTTTGAATGAAGTCCATTTGAGCTCGTTTGTTATGGTCTGAGATGCTGTGCTGTAGTGCGACAACTACTGGTTCCGAATGTCATATATGGAACCTTTAACTTCATGTTAATATCTTAACTAAATGGAAGGAGTCTCTGTCTGTCTTTCTGCCCTTCGATTATCTCGACAACCGTTCATCCAATCGACTTCACACTTGGTGGGTGTATTGTATTGTATTGTATTGTATTGTATTGTATTACTTTACTTACCACCAACAATGAAACGTTATAATGAAGCATGCATTATTAGAGATGCATCAATATGTACTTCACTTTACTTAACACATACAATGATAACTTATGATACTGCATGGACTATTATAGCATACTATGAGTCCTTACTACAGTTGATTGTTGAGGTGTGTATAGGTGAGTATAGGTAGTCATAATGTATCATAAGTCCCATCACTCAACCTCTAGTTTATAACTAGTCAAGAGCATCCATAAGACACTCAGCCTGGACTTCATATCTCATTAAACAATTCAATTACAATGTACATAAATTAATTAAGGTTTAGTCATGACCACCCCTCTTTATCTCCATAGAGTTGCGAAGGAGCCCCATTTGGGATTTTACTTTTAATGACAACTGCAATATTACTGAACACAGAATCACGGGAGTTTCGTGGATAAATAAGCGATACTACATGGTTATGTTATGGCCGTCGCTTCTAAATGTTCCAACTTAGTTTCTGTGAAATCATGTTTTTCTGTCCAATCGGTATGTCAAAATAGGACTAAGCACTACAGTACCCATGAGCCTCGTGGACCGTTACTATGGTGAAGATGCCAGCTGAAGCGACAAAATGTATTCAAATGAATTCAGTATCATATTAAATTGTACTCAGATTGGTGGCTGTATTTGGCAACAGAAGACTGTAGCAACGGCCCACTTTTCCCATCATGCCTAGTGCTGGACTGAGTAGTTTGTTAAGTTTGCTGTGTTATGTTCCAAAATACAAATGTTACTTTTCGTTGGTGTTTGTAATGCGTCTGTTCAGAACATAGTGGTTTATGTTGGTAATTGTCATTTTTGTGCTGGTTTATAGTTTTAACCATTAGTGAGGTGGCTGTTACATTTCTTGACACCGGCTGTATTTTGTAACCATATGGTTGAATTTTTGTTTCCTGTGTTGAATGACAGTAATGAGTTGACATCTCACAGAACTGCTTTCTGTGTCTCATTGCGCATTGCTTGCTACTACACTTGATACTACAACAATGTTTTAGTTACATTTTCTGTACAATTAAAGAAATACTCTCTTGCTAACTAGGAAATGTGAGTAAGTGAAATTTAAGTATTTTACTTTACTTGACTTTACTATTTTTAAGTAAATATGCAAGTATGCAATTTAAGTTAAATCAACTGGGCATTTAGTGTATTGAACTTCAGATAACAATTCCAGCCCTTCAAGCATTTAAGTTAAATTCACTTAAGTTTTCATTACACATTACTTCATTTTTTAAGGCAACCGGTTTCCTCAAAGTAAATTCAATTTTTGCGGGCTTACAGTGTATAATTCATTATAAGTCACATCTATAAGGTTTTATGACTGTTGATATAGTGCATCAGAAAGCATTATGTGTGTTTATCAGTGTAGTCATAAAGCACTATGAATGCATTATAATTCACTATGAATGCCCACATAACGCACTATAGATATGGTCTTCATAGAAAGCGTTACTGAAAAAATTGTATGCTTTTCTCCTGTTTCCGTAGAACCATGAACAAACTGTGCTCTCCCTGTGTATCTGAGAAAGTCTTATGCAATAGAAACCACAACAAAATGAATTCCTTTCAGCTTGTTGCTCTGTTGAGTTTTCCTGCTGGGATGATTAAACATATGTTTAAATGAAAAGCCCCCAGCACTCTCTTACACACTCACTAACTGGACCCATGTTCCTTGTTTTGCCAGATGACATCAAACACTACAGAACACACCATCCCTTTCTGATCCACTTCTGCTGTTGTCACAATGACAATGATATGAGAATATTTCCAGGAGTTACTGTTGTGAGAGATTATATACAGGGTTTTAAAAACAAAGAGTAAATATTTTGCACTTGTGTTTTTATTAATGTGTTAAAGGTTCTCTGTGGAGTTGCGGACCTCTAGTAGCGCTATGGAGCTGTTTTTCTATGAGTGGGTGCCCGTTTTGCCAATCTCTTGCACATGTGCACACACAGGTGACATGATATACAGTCCTCCCAATGGTCACACTGTTCCACTGATCAACAGGTGGCGGTAACATGCCAGGATGTGCTGCATTGCGCCAATAAAGGCAGTGAAGGAGAAGAGCGCAAACTAGTAAAAGTGGATGTAGACAATACAGGATTTAAAATACTTAAGAAATTCTTTTATGAGGAAGGAAATGCACTGGACATGTCTGTTAGACCTCAAGGACACACACAAGGGTGTTTTGGTGAGTAATTTTTGTTTGTTTACATGAAAACTCCACAGGGCACCTTTCATTAATGTGTGCTACTCAACTCTGTACAAAACTTTCATTTTTTGCATTGATGTTGGCATGTATAGCTATATGAGTTGAAGAGCAATAAAATAAAATGTATAAGCTTTAACATATTTACCCATGATTGCTGAAAATATTTTTAAAGATACAAAGATTCTGTCGTGTTGTGTTACACTGGTATGTCACTGTAATAATGGTGCAATAACGCCATCATGTGGCTTCAAGATTAAACTGCCAAATTGTTTTGGATTTTATTTAATGGCTAGAGCTAATTCTGCTATACACATAACATTCATGAAAGATAAAGATAAAGTTCATTTATGAGAGCAATTTGTGTTTGAAATTATTGGAATACTTATTTAATAACAATAACTCAAAATAATATTTACTTTTTCTACACAATAGTGCAAAACTTGATTCATGGAAAAACATTTTCACCACACTGCAGTTCATTTTTATGGTTTAGAGGCAAAGAGCAGTAAATACTACACCATAATATACAATACTATCATCTTGATATCGTCTTGACATATTGATGAGTCAGTTTCTGTGCCACCCGGTGGAGATTTTACATCAGTTTCTTTCGTTAAGGATCTACCAGCGATGAATGACAGGAAGGGTGGATGAATTGTTGTCTTTGGCTAAGGTACCTCCAAAATGAGTTCACATTAAAAATGCATGATTCTAACTAAACCTGTTTTTAGTCTGAGTTTAGGCTCCATTGTCCTATGGGTACACTTTCAGGTAACGCGCTAAATGCAGGATGCTGAACTATGATTTGCCTAGCAATGGCGTGCAGCTGCATGGTCCATATTGCCATTATGAATTGTAGCCTTATGCTGGGCAATCTTTAGGTTGTATTTAATCTTATTCAGCTTTGACCATTCTACGCAGATATTTGAATGTACTCGCAACTGCAGTGGTGCTTAAGTTGATAAATAACTTAAAGATGTAGTCTACGATTCTAATCAAAAACAGTTTTTGCCAAATTCAGTGAATATCTCCTCACGGTCCGCAAGCTTTCTATTCTGTGTGTGTGCTGAAAAAACAGTCCATGTTCGTACACAGCCCTGGCTCTGTAAATGGGAAACAAACAGAACGACTCAGGTAGAGCCGCCAACCCAGGTTGTCAAATACTGAAGCTTTAGCCGCGTTTCCACTAAACACTTCGGTATAATATGTCACAACTCGTGTTCGTGCACAGGACAAACTAATGCTGTGTGTTACTCGCGCGAGTTTGAAGGAGCACTAAAGTAAGGGGTGTATGTGTTTGGCTGTTGAGTTTAAATATCAACAAGCTTTCTCCAGAATCATAGACGACACCTTTAATGCTGAATTTTTGGACTGTGCACAGCTATACATCAGTATGTTTACTTGCTGACTTACTTGATTGTTAACTTGCAGATATTTCAACTACTCACAACTATATTTTTTAACTAAAACTGGCACATTTTAGCGCTACTCAAATGGACTATTGAGAGTTATAGAGAAACATTAGTGGGTTTGGATGTCATGGATGTTTAGATCTAACATCAATTTTTACTTTTACATTGTATTGATACAGTACTTTCATGATGAGAAGAGTTTATATTTTTGTGATAGCATTTTTTTGGTTGTAATCACTTTAAAATATAAAAATTGGGTGTGGGTCATTTGTCACATTTATTTTCTCCTCCTTCCTGTATATATTTAGAGTGACAATGGTCAGCTAGGCAGTATTTTTTCAAAGGTCATGAACAAGCCATGGCTGAGTAGAACTTATAATTCATTGAAAGTTACATCTATATTTGTCACATTTATTTTCTCCTCCTTCCTGTATATATTTAAAGTGACAATGGTCAGCTAGGCAATATTTTTTCAAAGGTCATGAACAAGTCATGGCTGAGTAGAACTTATAATTCATTGTATGTCACATCTATAACGTTTTATGACTGTTGATATAGTGCGTCAGAAAGCATTATGTGTGTTTATGAGTGTAGTCATAAATCATTATGAATTCATTGTAATTCACTATGAATGCCCCCATAATGCACTATAGATGTGGTCTTCATAGAAAGCGTTACTGAATAAGTACTATTTGTGTTTGTTAGGTGTTAAACAGAAAATGAAGGCCATTTTGGACTTTTGAGAACCCGTATCCTGCAGTGAGACAGAGAGCTGCATAAGAGGTCCCTTTATTGAAATCTAGCCCACACTTAGCACTATGGGTAATGTAGGCTGGAGTGTGTATAGGAGGGTGTACTTGACCATCCCCACCTCCAGTCCCAGCATCTTTATTCCTCTCAGGTCTTTTTACCCCTTTTCCCAGCAGGCATGGCTTTGTGTCCCCATCCCAGTTGCTCTCCATCTCTCCCAGTCTGCCTCCCTGTCAGAGCTCCACTGAGCATGCAGTGCCTGCGTCACTCCTTTCAGCAGATGGAGAGGAGGAGGAGGGGGAGGGTAAGACAGAGAGCGAAAGGGGAGGAGGAAGAGGGAGCTGTATCCCTCTCTTGCATCAGCGTCAACATCACAGCACGGCAGCCTCCGTCACCGGAAAACGAGGAAGATCGTCGCACAACAGAGCATAAAAAAACACCATCAGCAGCAGCTCCTCCTCCTCCTCCACCAGACGTGCATCCAGAGATTAGGCCAAGACGGTTCTTCATTTCCCAGGCACAGGAATCTAAAAGCTCCCTCAGGCAGGAAGAGCTCTCCCAGGCATGACCTGAAAGGAGAGGCAGGAAGCCATCAGACGCTCTCCATCAACATGGGCAACCAGGAGGCTAAGCAAAAGAAAGCTGCAGCAGCATCGGGTAATGGAAGCTACCCTTCACTGGATGAAGGATGGAGAGAGGGAGGAGGGGACACGACAAAAAAGGGAGGAAAGAAACTCCACGGTAAGCATGGAGGTAAAGGAGCAGGCAGTGGTGGAGGAGGAGGGGGGGTGCATGGCACAGGACCAGGAAAGAAGAAAAACAAATCTGAGTCCAAGTCCTCTGTTTTCTCCATCCGGAAGAGAAAGAGCAACCTGAAAGGGAAAGGGGACACATGTTCGTCAGTAACAGGCTCAAAGGAGGACGTTTTAGCATCTCAACATGATGAACTGGACAGTACAAAAACACCTGAAATGTCTGCAGATGAGCTGGGACAGTCAGACATTGAGGTTGCTCTCCCTGAGAAGAAAAAGAAACCGGAGCAAGGGAAAAAGGATGGAAATGGAGGAGAGGAGAAGGAGGAGAAGCAGCGTAAAGCCTCGACAACAGCAACATCTCCCATAGAGGATGGAGGGCCGAAGGGAGGGAGCTCGGGGTCGGACACAGATATCTACAGCTTCCACTCAGCAGCTGACCACGAGGATTTGCTAGCGGACATCCAGCTCGCTATAAGGCTCCAGCACCAACAACAGCATGGGGGGGTTAACTCAGTTGTCGAAGCACAGGGAGGGGGAGAAAGGGATCTGAGCTGGGGAGGAGGAGAGGAGAGGAGGAAGCAGAGTAATGGGGTAGTTAAATTATCTCCTGAAGTGCTTGACCTGACCCCAGAATTAGAACTGGGGTCTGATGCCCTGTCATTCCTTGAGATGGGAACTCTGTCTGGCTCTGTCAAGCACACAGACCAGCCGCCAACACTACACCTCCCCATCCACACAGAGGTGCACGAGAGGAGGAAGGAGGAGGAGAAAGAGGAGGTGGAGCATCCGGAGCTAAATGGGAATGGACAGGGGCAGAGGGAAAGAGAAGCCTCTCTTTGTGTCGCCACAGGCACAAAAGACCAGCATGCTTGGGTGCAGCAGCCCCCTCTCACAGCCATCACCATGGCTACTGCTGGGGGGGCAGCAGTCAGCCCAATCGCCGTGACAACCAGTGGTAACAGCTTCCCTGATCTCACATTTGACAGTGCTGGGAAAACCCCAGGGGAAGAGGAGGAAGCAGGAGGTGGAACCCTGCAGGAGAAGGAGAGAGAGCCCGCAGTGGATGTGCATCTCAGTCCTCCACCCACAGACAGCCACAACAAAAGTCCTGAACCCACCGAAGGGCTGAGCTCAGGGACCATGTTTGAAGAAGGTGAGGGTCACTTGGGCTCGGGTACCAGTGCAGAGTCCCTTGAGGACTGCCAGAGCGCTGAATCCGAATCCAACCACTCTGCTGCCGCCAGCACCAGTGCCTCCCCCTCTAACCAGCAGTGCAGGAGGAGCAGCGTGTGCTTCACCCCACTGCCTCCCCAGGAGAGTCCCACGTTGGCCAAACGACTCCTCAGGTCTACCCAATCCTCCACCTCCTCCAGCCCTGTTGTGAAACCCTACCCTCCCATCTTCCCCTCCTACATCAAGACCACCACCAGACAGCTCAGCTCCCCAGGACACTCCCCAGCCCTGTCCCCCTCCCACAGCCCCCTGTCCCCACGCAGAGCCCACCATCACCTCCACAGGTACCTGTGGTGTTAGAGCATGCCAATTATGATGTTAAAGTCTTTGCTTTTGTTTTACCTTTTTTCTAAAACTGTGTGTTGATGATGAATCCAGCAAAACACTTTACATACAGCATGTGAGCAAACAGGACTTGACGTCCTGTCAATGTGCACCATTGGATTATAAAACAAACAGCAGAATTCGCTCTCTAATAATGTTAAATGATGAAATTGATGTGAAACAATGTGGGGTGAGTGTCCCTCACACTCACGATGGTCATTAATTAAGGTTGCAACAGCAAAATAAGTTCAGTGATGCAGCCTGAGAGAGAACAAAAGAGAGTCTTCATCATAACATCTTTATCATAACATTTATAGCTCATCTCTGTACTCTCTTCTCTCCTTCTCTCTCTCCTCGCATCAGGTGCCAAATATCACACGCAGCTCTTTCCGTAAATATCCTGTCATGTTGTTAATGTAAAAGCCACCTGTCTGAATGACAAAAAGCCATCACTTTAACAGAAGCAAGCAATGTTCCGTATTCCATGTCTGAAAAGGGCTTTACAGTATACTCATCTATATTGCAGGTATTTCTGCAAAGCATTCAATAATGTTTCAGACTTCTACTTTCCTGCCTTGTCGACTTCCAGAAAGCCATTTGTTTCCATTAATCTCCATAGTATTAAAGTCAGCTTGCAAAGGTAGAACATCCCCATGATATGCATGCATATGTAAATGAATGGAAACCATTGGCTGCCTGAAAGGTACAAAAACAAAAATATGAAACACCACAACATAGGCCTACTTTGAAAAATAGTCTGCATTAAAAGTGCAGGATTCATACTGAATAGGCTACAAAATGCAAGAACACTGGGTTGGTCCTTAAAAACTATTTTTATTTTTATTTTATCCATGTTATTTAATTGTATGAGTGATCTACTTTCAAAGTAAAACTAGAAATGGAAATGTTGACAGGACAATGGCTGAGGGTCAACAAGTCCGTAGGCAGCGCTCTCGAAGCCTTGCTGGGCCTCTGAGTCGCTCTGCTGACTGGACGGAGGAGCTCGAGAGAAGGCTGAGGAGCAGAGAGGAGGATGGAGGAGGCTCTGGAGGCTCGGGAGAATATCTGGTGGGCTACAGAGGAGGCAGCCAACCCATCTGTGCTACCAGAAGATCCTCCTGCGGACAGGTTTCTACCTGCGGCTTTCAGGACATCTTCACAGGTGAGTACAGAGCGGTTTCAATGAAGTCGATGAATGTTGATTTCTGGGGGCAAGACAAAAAAGAGACTCAGTGTAACAAGTGTGCATTAATGGCTCTGAGGACAAAAGAAATAGATTGTATGCTTTGAAACTTGGATGTCTTCTGATTTCTGAATCTCCAGGAGAGCAGCTAGATGTCAACATACAGAGGATGACAATGGTCATCTAAAGCTCTAGTAGCCTCTGGCAGGATATATACAATGTAGAGAGACTCAGCTGTTCCACCTCAATAGTTTTGGAGCAGTTGAATAATCTCCTGTAGCTGAATCTTGTGCTTACAGTAACACTGAGGTTTCTATACCCTAAGGTCAGTGAAAACATTTAAATGGATTCAATAAAAGATCAATACATGGCAAGCATGACCTCTCTGTTCACATTAAAAATATTTAGCTAATGCTCTAAAAATAGATGTTGTTGAGCTTTGGCATACTGTAGATGGCATTTTGCCATCAATAAATGCATGAAGGTATGTTTAGTCGGAGACAAGCTCAAACTTTTTTCATTGATCTTTGTCTGCTCATGTGCTGCTCCAGCAAAGTTGGTCAGTAGTCACATTTCACTATCACACAAGTATTTGGGATTACAGTAAACTTTCAGCGGTAAACTGATTTCTTTAAGGGGAACTCCACCAATTTTCGGCATCAGTGTGTTTCCAGGTGTCGGGTAGTACTGCTGCATATGTGAAAAAGTTGTATAAAGCCTTTAGTGTCTCCAGAGAGAGCTGTGTGAAGTCTGATTAATGTCCTCAATTGATGCCACTAGCCTGCTCCTCATCTCTGCTTGAGGCTACATTAGCCACCACTAGCATAACACAGACTGAACTCTTGGTCAGTCGAGTTGCTCTGTGGGTAATGCAGGCAGGTGTCAGGTTTTAACAAGGAACAGGAATGTGTGGAATAAATCTCCGGTTCTGCTGCATCACTTTGATCCTCTTTTTAAAACTGTCCATCGTGAATCTGACAATGTTACAGGAGTGCGATGCTAAATCTGTGGAGTGCTCTTATAAATGTCATATACATGAGAAGCCAGGTTTCCATAAATAGACTACAGGATTATAGAAACCTGATTTGCCTAGCTACACTTCTGCTGGAGAACACTGATTTCTTGGCCATGTGCATGTCTAACCCAAGTTTCTATTCGGCTTAGCAGTGGGGCAGGATGAAAGGAAAGATTATAACCTATAGTGATACACCCTTGTATTCAGAATAATTCCATCCAAAGTCTGAATAAAACTGAAACTAACACTAACACAAAGTATCTGCTAGAAATCTAAATAAGTCTGAAGAAATTGACTATTTGTTAAATACAGACACATTCAGGTAAAAGCTCTGCTTTCACCACAGAGCCTGTCCTCTGCACTACAGTGCATTACACATGTCTGATTTTGTGTGTAACTTGTTTTCTCAGAGTAACCTAGTTTCTTGTGTGCATGTAAACATACAGAATGACATCTCTTCCCTGATCTTGGTCTTTGTAGTGCAAATTCTTACACATTGGAAACCGAGTCACTCACAGTATAAGCTCGAGAAATCAGTTTTCTTCAACAGAATTCTACCTGTGTTAGTCCATGTCAAAACCAAGGTGCTGTCACCTATGGGTTTTGTCATCCATGTGCAGTATAATAGACAGTCTGATCTCATTATGTAAGTCCTCTGCTGAAAGCTCTGTCACAGTTAAATTTGTGTTTGGTGGCGTATCCAAGGAATTTACAACTTTAACGAAGCCCTGCTTATGTATCTCACACCTGTGATATTCCTTCAGCTTCTCAAATGTTGTCTTGGCATTCCATCTTGTTGTAGCGGTAATACCTTTGCATGGCACAGTGTGACAAGTAAACCTGTTCTTTGCACATTACTGACATTTGAAGTCTGGTGGCCAAAAGCATCTCTAATTTCTTGTGGAGTCTTAATTGTGGAATTTAGCTACAATTGTTGGTATGTCAAAAAGTAAGCTTAAGGTTTTCCTTTGAGTATTTTGGAGAACACACCCATACCAACACGGTGTGTGTGCACTAAGCAAAACCTTATACACACTTCAACACTGCATTTGCCACAACGTATACTTCTTATTCTGGCTTGATCATCTCAGCTTGCTGGTTTTCACTCCACTTGTGAACTCTTTTTTATATATATATTTTCTTTTTATTTGAGCAGAAAGTCAACAGATACGAAGCATCTTACATTATACACTTTTGTTTTTGAAACCAAACCAAACCAAACAATTCAAATCAAACAAACAAGCAAGAACAGAAAAGAAAAAATAGGAAAAAACCCAAGAGTCTGTGTGTACAGGTAGCAGAGATGCTCTTTTACCTGAAATCTGTTCTTTATGGGTTGATAAACTCAAGTCTCAAAGCAAAAGCGAATTTTTCCATTACAAAAATGTCATGCATCACATTAAACCAGTCTGCTAATGTGGGTGGTCCTTAACTTGATTTTTTTGTAATGACTTTTTTACTGGCGACCATTCTAAACATGTATGCTTAAGAAAGCCAGAAGCTGTTGTGGCATCTTACCCAGGTACAAGATCTGAAAACAAAATCATTTTAAAAACTTTTTCCATGCTATCTCTGATTGTCTTCCAGTAGTGGTAAATCCCAGAGCATTCCCAAAACACATGGTAATGATTTGCTCTCTCAGTCCCACAGCCTCTCCAGCATCCTGTCTGCCTCTTCTTGGACTGTAATTGACAATACTTTTCCAATGAAACTCTCTCTAGGACAGTGAGTTGGTTGATTTCCATTGCTTATCGTTTAAGTATTCCCACTCCTCCACTGATAATACAAAGTTTCCCTCCCTTTCCCATTTTTCTTTTATGTAAGATGTGTTCACCTCGCTTAGCTCTTGAAGGCCCTTGTATAGTTTAGAAATAGTTGCATCTAGGTCAGCTCTGTATGCCGAAATACAAACTCTTAATATACCAGTTCCGGATCTGGATTTTTCCAGATCTTCTTTAGTAAATATTTTACCAATATGATGTCTCAGCTGTAGGAATCTAAAGAAATCCTGGCTGGCCAATCCATATTGTTCCCTTAGATCTTGGAACCTTTTAAGTGAGGATTTCTCAAAGAGATCCAAATAATTATTCAGATCTCGCTCCTGCCATGTTTTGAAATTTGCATCCGGCCTGTTTGAACAAAACCTGGATCGTAGGCCACCCAGCAGAACAGTGAATAGGGCTTCTTGGGCCCAAAGGACTTTAACCACTTCAAACCCGATTTTGAGTGAAAGTTCTAGCCATGGGTTGGGTTTTTTCCCCAGGTGGTGTTTCCATTCACTGTCTCCAATAATAGTCTGTAGTGGGACCTTGACTGAGCACTGGCATTCAATTGACGGCTAGACACAGCAAGAGGGTTCTGGGTTTGAACCAACCGGCCGGCTGGGGCCTTTTTATGTGGAGTTTGCATGTTCTCCCTGTGCCTGCGTTAGTTTTCTCCAGGTACTCCAGCTTCCTCGCACAATCCAAAGACATGCAGGTTAAGTTAATTGGTGACTCTAAATTGCCTGTAGGTGTGAATGTGAGTGGTTGTCTGTCTCTATATGTCGGCCCTGTGATTGACTGGCGACCTGTCCAGGGTGTAACCTGCCTCTCGCCCAGTGCCAGCTGGGATTGGCTCCAGCACCCCCACAACCCTCTAAGGATAAGCAGCATAGATAATGGATGGATACTTCGTAATAAGTTTTTAGGCAAGAGAGTGCCAGACCCCGTATGTCTCTAGGAACCTGGAGGGTCTATCTAACTCTTGGTTTCTTTCCCTGCCACAGGAATCTAGAAATCCACTTGTTCCATTCTACAAATTTCTTATCTGGAATATCCACTGGTAGTGTTTGAAACAAATATAGCAGCTGTGGGAGAACTTTTCTAATGTTAGAAAGCAATGGGTCAAAGGCTAGCCTTGTTAGGTCCTTTGGTATCTGCACACCTAGATACTTCATACTGTCTACCACCCTGATGGCATATTTGTCTCTGAATTGCTGACTGGTTGTATATTTAATTGTTAAGAGCTGTGATTTATGAGAGTTCAATTTGTACCCTAAAACTGATCCAAACTCTGAAAGTGTTTGCAATAAGGCAGCAAGAGAGTGGGCTGGGCGTGTCAAGTAAACCAGGACATCATCTGCGAACAGCGCTATCTTGTGTTCTCCTGCCAGTGAAACCAGTGAAGTATTTTATCATTTTGCCTTATCAATTGACTCAGACGCTCTATAAAGATTGCAAACAGAAGGGGCAACAGCCATGCTCCAACTGAAAGGACCCTGACCCATTTATTTTTATTCCTGTTGGAGCTTGGATTGTGAAACTTGGATTGACACTTATGCAGAGTTTTATATTGAAATGACCACTTTACTAAGTCAAAAGCTTTTTCTGCATCCAGACCCAATGTGGCTGCTTCAATTCGCTCCTGGTTTATCTGGTGAATCACATGTAAAGTACGTCTGATGTTGAGTTTGGCGATGTTTTATGAAGCCTTCCCTCTTTGGGATAACTGTTACAACTGTGTCTCTCCAGGAGGGGGGTGTCTCCCCTTCCTGTAGCACCCAATTAAATGTCCTCAGCAGTAGGGGAGTTAAAGGTTCTTGAAGTACCTTATACCATTCAGCTGTGTATCCGTCCGGCCCAGGGCTTTTATTGATTTTGAGCCCAGAAATAGCCCCACTTAATTCTTCCAATTCTTCACTTGTAATTGCTTCCTTTAGGGCACATTTTGAGTATGAGACACTGTTGGGAGGTGCAGCCCCCCAAGCAGAGATGCAGATTGGTCATCGTTATTTAATTTTGGCTATGTTTCAAAACTCCTGCTGATTTCATATTCATGTCACATTTTATTCCGCTGTCATGGGGATCTCTTATCTTGTAAATAGTTCTCTCAGCTTGTTGCTTTTTTAATCTATAGGCCAATAATTTTGTTGATTTACTACCCACCTCATTATATTTCTATTTCACGAACAGAAAATTTTTAAGTAGTCTCATGATTAGATATTTTTTATTTTAGTTTTTATCTGTTGCATTTCTTTGGCAAGATTTGGGTCCAAAGTTGTTTTGTGTTCCCTTTGTAGCCTTTTTAATTTTACTTCTAAATTAATTCATTCCTGTTGTCTTGTTTTTTTTTCAATGTTTTAGCAATTATTTCCCCTTGTAACACTGCTTTGCAAGCATCCCAGAGAATGGGGGGAGAAACCTCACCATTATCATCCCTCATCTCCTCCTTCATCTTCCCATTTAGTATAGAGGAGTTTAGCCTCCATAATGAAATCCTCCTTTTAAAATGAAATTCTATTTCCATCTGAACTGGACAGTGGTCTGATATGTACATTACTCCTGTACTGCATGATTTAACTATATGCGTATCTTTGTAAAACATTAAAAAGTAGTCGATTCGAGAGTAGGCACAGTGGGGAGATGAAAAAAAGGTCAAATCTTTTATTGAGATGTGATTCACATTGTATGATACTACCTTAATTAAGGCTGGTGTTATTGTATTTCTGTGATGTTATCTTCTGTCCTGTCTCTAATGTAACCATACCCCTATTGCTATACAAACATATAAAGAAACCCAAAACTAAATTAAAACTTGGAACACGATGTTGAAAAAATTAACACAGAAATGACTCCCTGAACTGAGGTCCTATTTGTGACCTTGTTGGGGCTGTTGATGGCTCTGAGAGATAACCTTCCTCTCCCACTAGGGGTAGAGGGCCCTCTGCATGGCCGCTCAACCGGGGGTTCACCTGTAAACTCTTGAGCAGTTGTCAACCTCTCTGCCCTCAGTGTATGTAATGTTCCAAAAGCATTAGGGATCACAGTATGTCCCTGTGAGCAGTCCCAGTACATGTAGGTACATGGGTTCATGAAGGGAAACCTTTGTATGAACACCTTATGGTCCCCTCTTCAGCTCTGGCAAACCAATCATTGCTGGCTGACATAAATGAATCACTACCGGTGTGTCAGTACGGGAATGTCGCCACAGACACCAGATTTAAAAACTCTGGTATACTGTGAAATACAGATTTACCTGCGGTGACCTGGCTTAATCAGCACTGTGTGAACTCATTTGGCAAGGGCTTGAATGTAACGGACATTCATTTATTTATTTATTTTTGGGGGCTGGGGGGGCATTTGCCTTTATTAGATAGAAACAAGTCGCAAGTCACATATGTCTTGTTTTCATCACTGGCTGTCCAGGTCGAACTCTTCTGGAGAAGCTGTTCCTGCAGCAGCAGCAGGAGGAGCCGGAGGAGGCTGAGAGGCTCTGCTCCAGGATCTTGGCTATGGGTCTCCTGCTGCCTTTCACTGACTGCTTCAGAGAGCAGCTGGGAGGCAGCACTGCCCACATCGCCTCCACAGCAACAGCCAAGTTTGATGTATGTAGTCACACGTCATACACATTCATTTTCCCAACTTTGTAGTTAACTTATGTTTGTTGTGAGTTGTTTTTATATATGGTTTTAATGGAGGCCTCTTCACAATGATAGGGGATTTGTGTTTAAACTTTATTAACATTTTAAACAATGTCAATAATGAATCATGATTTAATTTGTGAATTTGCTTTTTTCATGTAATGGAGTTTCAATGTAAATTCTCAAATCATCATTCAGATTGTTGTGAATTTTGTCCACCCTTTTGCACACACCGGTTTGTACTGTGATCTGCAAAGGTGGTGTTGCAGAGCCTCCCCACCACAGAAGCATCAATCAGCTTCAATCTTTGTCTCGGCCATTAGCGTTTGTAGCTTTGTAAGACCACAAGCAAATATATGGATCCATCCATGCATTAGCAAAGAAGCATGGTGGCACAAAAGCAGCTTGGTCTAATTGACTATAAGATGATGCGGGATGTGATGAGATGAGATGCCCAGATTTTGTTTCCATACCTGTAAGACCATATGCACATTTATAGATTTTGAAAATCTCTAAGTCCATATCAATTCTGATTTTATTGAAAGTATTAGCGCCATCTCCAGTTTTTTACTATCTTGGTTACAGAGTTGATTGGAATGAGTGTCAAATGGGCATGAAAAATGTCAGAAAAAAATGAAAGAGTTTTATTTCTCCAGCATGACCAGCTGTATACATGGGCAGCAGTTAACCAGCCGACTCACTCCCTGGATCCTCTTGAGGGGAAATTACCAGGGCAGCTGAAGGGCCCTTGGCCTCCAACCAAGCCAGGCGGAGACAACAGGAATGGACTCAAATCCACAGAGGCAGGTAAGAACAACGCTTACACATGCTCTATACTTGTATATCACAGGCTGGCTAGTTGACAGGGCTAATGCAGTCTTTCTAATTTGTAGTTCTTATTTTTGTTGTCAGTAAATAACTGGCAAGATGCTGAGATTTAAAAGTGAAACTCCTCACGCCTTGGGATTTCTTCAGAATCTGTATCCATTGACAACCTTTTTTAACTAGTATTGTGTTGTACCCACTTTTCATGTATTAAAATCTGTTCAGGGTTTACAGCATACAGTCTGTATGGATGTGACAGCAATGGGAGAGCGGTATCATATGAAGCTGTGTTGGCTCTAATATCATCCAAACTGGCCCCTAACCTTTGTGTTTGTTTCTTTTTCCCTTTTTTCCTATCTTCATCTGAATGGGATCTTCTCCATCTTCATACTTTGGCACTTTTAGAGGACAATCAAGGTGAGTGACAATTTCTGTATATCGTGGTCTGTATTTTTGTGCTGACTCAAAACCAAGAGAATCTGCAAACACTAGCAGATCGACACTGTTGTTAGGTCCCAAGTGAAGATTTGTCCCCCTGTTTGATAATATAACTTGAAAAACACAATTGCAGGCAGCCTGTGCTGTTTTAGTGGCTTTTGTTAGAGAAGATGTCCACACAGACTTCTCCAATATCATATAAAGCCAACAAAACAAAAAGATCTGACAACACATTCTGTAGTATAAAATTTGCTGCTCATACATTATTTCCTAAATTTTAAAGTGTGCGTCATTACACTGGGACAACATGGTGACAGGGATTTCAGTGTCTTAAACATTCAATAAAACTTTAATGGTACATAGTTTGTGTTTGGCAGCACATTTGGAGTGTTAAATATGACACTCAGACTATATTCAAATAAGTTGGCCATACCCATGTACACCTACAAGTAAAACATGCACTTGCAATAAGCTTCACTATGATATAGCCCAATTTGTTCATCTTATATTTTTGTTTTGTCTCATCTAAAGTCTATATTTGTCAGTATACACAACAACAACGAATGAGTCACTCTCAGTGACGCAAAGATGGTTTAGACTCACACAGCAGAATCATTTATGTAACCCTTACTGCATGCTCCTTGTATCTCAAAGGTTTAAAAACACAAAACAACTGCACTGTTTTCATTCATGGTATTGTATTTTGTGAAGTTTTCTACTAACATGCTCTCAACTACACTGTCCACTTTAATTGGGGTTTTCAAATGTACATAAATATCAACGTAAATACTCTCAAAATCTTCACTGAGTGCCACAGATCAACACATCAGTGTCAGCAGAGAAAATTTTGTTTTCTGTCAGTGATGTACAGGTGCAAAAAAGCCAGACCCGGCACTGATGGTCTGGTCAGAAAGAGCTGAAACAGACTTAAAACTTTCCACCAGAGAAAGCAGCAAAATGCTGCTTTTCAACCTGGTGTTAAGTTGCTCTTTAATAAGGACCATCTACAGCTAATTGGCTCTAGCTAGATATAGCTAGATATTCCAAGATCTGATTACAATTACCATTTATTTTCATCCAGTAAAAAAGTGATGATGATGCTGCTTACTGCACTACTGCTGTTGGCTATGTCACTGGAAGATACTGGTACTGAGTCAAATGGCCATCAGTCAATCACAACGTGATGCCAGACCTAACTGTGGTTTATGCTGTGTATAAATTCGATCAACCCATGTAATATGTGACTTCACACTTTCATATGTTCACAGCTACCTACACAAGACTTATGAGCCTTCTAAAATGAGTTTCTATTGTACTGTATTGTGCTAACCTGCTGATGTGTCTGTTTGTTCAGAATACCATGCAGCCAACTTGGATTTGAGGCAACAACAGAAGGAGAGCCAAGAGGTCAGTTGCTTTAATTGTCTCTACTTAAAGCCTGAGGCTGAAATTATTTTTAGCTAAAATGTCTGCAGAAAACAGACTGGTATGTAGAGCACGTGATAGTTAATTCTGTACAGTGTTGTGCAAAAGCTTGTACAACCCTTGAGATTTTCCACATTTTGTTGTGCTACAGCATGATCTGAAAATAAAACTATTTCATATTTTTTTCTCTGGCTGTACACAGTATTTTCTGTTGCACTGAAGTAAGAAAAGACTCAATAGGGAGTGGGAGTGTGATGGATTTGAGTTAAAACATGAACACACTGTAGTGCAGAATTTAAGGTTCAGTTATAAGTCGCTTTCAGTTTCGATGAGCAATATTTTATCCAAAAATACATGGGAGCACCTGTCTACTATCTGAGAAGATAAACATTGATGTTATGCTATCACATGAAGAAGTTCTGTTTTAATTGTTAATTATTAATAGTTTTAGTCCACACTAGATTTTGGGAGGGGGGGGGACATAGCTCCACTGGCCTCTATGGGTTGAAAGATATGTCTCTACAATGGTGTAAATTTTATATTGTATTTGATTGGCAGTAATATATTTTTGTAACATAACACCTGAGCACATATGTATAGGAATCTGTATTTGTAGAAGCCTGAGAGACTCACATTTGGGCAAAACACCCCCGTATTCTGGTTCCATTGGTGCTCTCACTTTTGCCACAAATTTGGTACAGATATAGACATATCTAGGACATACAACCCAGAGCTGTGTACTGGTCATAGGAAAATGTAAATTGCAGTCAAAATACAATTCATTTAGAAGGAAACATTAACTGTACAGTACATGTAATCTAATAGAGCCAATCTAAAAGTGTACACTTGTTGTGATTTTCTCAAACTAGAATTTTTTCTTTATATATGACTTTATTTTCATAAAATTCTGATTTATTTACATAATATCATTACTTTTTCTTGTAAAATATTCACTTTATTTTCATATTATGACTTTTTTGTTAAGATGACAACCTTATCTCATATTATGACCTTTTGTTGTCTTGGAAACGTACAGCTTAATTCTAGTAATACTGTGACATTTTTCTTAAAATAATAACTTAATTTTTTACTTTTATTCTCAACTTTTCACAAATTCTCAAACATTATAAGTTTATTCTCAAAATCTAAATAGTTTTTTCCCCACCAGAGTAGCCTTAGTTCTCCGTCGTAGGTTTGTGTTAGCTAAATGTTTGTCCTATATGTGTCTATAGCCTACATGTATCCTCAGTGGCTTTGTTCGGTCCCATGGAGACAGTGTTTATTTCAGAGAGAACCTACAGAATCTGTCAGTGATAGGAAACTTTAGATCAAAGATTTTTTCTGAGGAAGATTCTTCATTTGCTGATTCCAATAAACATATTTTACTAAAAAGAGAGCTTCTTTAATTTTTGTCACACCTCATGCTTCTCTCTTCTTTGCAGGAGGAATTTGTCTTTCCTTCGGCAAAACTGAAGGAAAAACATGTCAATGTAATCCAACAGCTGGAACAAACCATTGAAGACCTCAGGACTAAGATTGCTGAGCTGGAGCGACAGCCCCCTCTGCTGGACAGGGACAGTATGAAACCCACCACCTCCACCACAGACAGGGAGTGTGGAGGAGAGGAGAGCCTGCTGAGGGCTGTATGTGACGTTCACTTGCAGACTGAAGCAGCTCCCACTCTGGGCTGCCTGGAGGTCAAGTCGGTGCAGACCTCGCCCATGGATGACAGCTTTAAGTTCAAAGTGCCTTGTAGCGAGCCGGGTGGAGTGAGCGGCTTCCTGCAGCCTCCACCCAGGCAGGACGGTTTCCAGTGTTCATGTCAGCTGCAGCCTCCTCCTCCACCTCCACCTCCCCTTCCAGGAGGAGCAGTACCTCCTGATCCTCTACCAGGACAGACTGTGGCACCTCCTCCTCCTCCTCCTCCTCCACCATTACCAGAAGGCTCTATGCCACCTCCTCCACCTCCACCTCCATTACCTCCTGGTTCAGCAGTTCCTCCACCACCACCTCCTCCTCCATTACCTCCTGGTTCAGCAGTTCCTCCACCCCCACCTCCTCCTCCACTGCCTGGTGGTATTGCTCCGCCCCCACCTCCTCCTCCTCCTCCCCCTCTCCCTGGTGGCGTTGCTCCACCTCCTCCTCCATTACCAGGAATAGGAGGCCCACCTCCTCCGCCACCACCTCCAGGCTGTGGGCCTCCTCCTCCCCCTCCTCCACCAGGAGCCATCTGTGTTCCCCCAGCTCTTCCAGGGGCTCTGGGCTCCCTGCCTCCTCCTCTGCCGTTGGGGCTGTACGCTCTGGGTCTGACGCAGGAGAAACCACCCAGGAAGGCTGTGGTGGAGCCTCCTAGACCCATGAAGCCCCTTTACTGGACCAGGATCCAGCTGCACAGCAAAAAGTAAAGATAATGTTGTGTGATGTAGCAAGAAGTCACAGTTCAAAGACAGAACACAATACTTTTTATTAGGATACATTCATTGTTGCTTTTGGTCTGCACATGAGATTTGATAACAACAAGAAGGAAAATATAGAATGTCACCAGACTTCTCTTCTCAGAGTTAAAGCTAGTTTAGTGTTCTGGTTCTACTGTAGAGTGAATGCACAGCAGTGGTGTTTATGAACATCACTATTTGCATTTGTATCCATATTTTCTAAGACAGAAAAATGATTTGCATTTGTGTTTACATAAATCCAGAGATGAGATTTTTTGACAGCTCCAGACAACTGAACATGTACGTCTATGTTTACTTGTTGTGTGCCCGCTGGATTTGTTTTTCCCAATGTGCTGTTGTTCAGCATGTGATATATTTCACAGCCTCTTGCCTGCACGTGAATGAACCCCCTATCTGATATTAATATTATGTTCAGTGGTAGACTTTTAAATGAGTCCACATCCTCAACTACATTCAAACTGCCCAATAATAAGGCACAGTAACTTTGGCAAAAATAAAGCAAGATATACTGTCTACAAGTTAATTTCCATAGTGTACCAGAATGATTCGAAACCGACGGCTGCATGGAAGGCAGGGGAAAAGAAATTCAGTGATCTACAAGAGTGTGACATGCTTTAGAACATGTTGAGTAGTGATGTAAACAATATGATTTGAGGTAGTTAAACATGCCAAACCATGTTCAGTCTTTAAAGAACAGAGCAAAAGTGATTTTCCAGAGTGTTTTCTTATAAGGTACCGAGCATTAATAATACTGAACAAATCCAGAAAGATATGTGTATAAAACACATCATTAGTGAAGTAAAATAATGCATGACTGGCAATAATGGAACAGAGTGGTCTAGGAGGGATCAGTATGTAAGAGCAGTAGAGCCTTTAGTCAACACCACTGGCCTCTGTAAGTTGTACAGTTTCTTGTGTCTCGCATGATCAAAGTGGTGAACTGAACACATTCACACCTTCTACAAATTTGTGCAAAATTGCAACACCTTTTTAAGGCCAGTAAGACTAGGGGGGATAATCACACTTCACTGCTGAATCATCTGTAAGTGCTCTTTTATGTTTCTCAGGGAGGTTTCTTCTTCGCTGGTGTGGGAGAATATAGAGGAACCTGAGGTGGACTTTGAAGAGTTTGTAGAGCTGTTCTCCAAAACAGCTGTGAAGGTGAAGAAGCAGCCCCTCTCCGACACAATCACCAAGTCCAAGGCCAAACAGGTCTGTGTGTTTAAGTGTGTTTTTATATTTACGAGTAGTATTGTCACAATTATGAGGTCAACCTCAACCAATCATAGATTTTTAACTTGTTCATTTTTGCATGTCTTTCTTAAAGTTTGATATGGCTTACTATGTTTTCTATGAATGTTTTCTAAATTCTATTCTGTAAATAAAATGTTTGATGAACTGAGTTTAAATGATGATATCTGATCGCACTTCCATCATATATAAAATTCATATATATCATATATCATACATATCGTATAATGTTGTACAAAGAATGCTCATATTCGTGTATGTCAAAATACAAAGACATTGCACTGTGCAGTATTTTCATATGTAAAGTAAATAATTATACATTCATAAATATATGATGAACAACTACTGGCTAGATTGCCATTACATTTGCTGTGAATATTCATGATCCTCCAGAGGATGATTTCTAACCTCTTGCAGAAGCTTGGGTATATTTGTTCCATCCTACACACGTGTGTTGCAGTGAGCCTTCAGACTTTCAGTCCTGTTAGGATGCTGTCATTAATTGTGTACATTATTTATCTTTTACTGCAAACTGCCAACTTTTATCACTTTGACAGCCGTTTTTACAGTTACAGCATAATCTTTGGTACCATATCAGGCTGTGACACGCAGGATGTGCTGAAATGGCAAAGCTGAATCTGAGTGTTTGAATCTCACCTCACATCTGTGTGATTTCTAGAGTGTGAAGCTCCTAAACAACAAGCGTTCTCAGGCAGTAGGAATCCTCATGTCCTCCCTGCATCTTGACATGAAAGATATCCAGCATGGTGAGTTCATCAGTTTGTTAGCTCTGGTTATTTGTAATAGCTTGATATTTACGTACAGTTTTACAGGGTTCTTATTCCTCATGAAATATCATAATTTAGACAGGGGTATGTCACACAGGGTACACTGGGGAAAAGATCTGTCTCAACAAGTCATTTAGTCTCACCTGCCTACTTATTTACCTGTATATATATTTAGTGGATGGATATTCATCTAATTATGAACAAAATATTTTTTCTGCTATGTGGTACATTTTTCCATAACAACTGGAACACTGGATATAGTAACATCATTGCTATAAATTGCCATAAATCTGTTGACTGTACATTTTGCAGGATTTAGTCCTCCAAAACATGTTTATGTGTGGTGCTCTGTGCTTGGAGCCAGTTTATCATTTTATGCCTTTTTGGATATTTTGTTTTGCATATAATCACAACATTTTAGCAGAGAGTCAGTGTAGACAAATATCTGTTTTCCTATCTTTTTGTTTTTAAGTAAGAATGAAATGGACCCATGACCTAAACACAGGTACAGGCTGAGCTTTGACTGTGATGAATCATCACATACCTGTCTTTTTTCTTGGTCTTCATTGTTCTTTCTGTTTCTACATTATTTTATGTTTTCCTGCTCCCTCCATCTTAGTGTATATGATTAAGGAAGAACATTATTACTGAATAGAGTGGTCATTGTTAGCACTTGTGACCTGTGACCTCTCCCTCTCTCTGTCTTTAAGCCATCCTAAACTTGGACAACACAGTAGTTGACCTGGAGACCCTGCAGGCCCTGTATGAAAATGTGAGCAGCACTCTTCTTTGTCTGACTATGATAGAATCAGAATCAATCAGAGGGCTTTGGGGGCCGTAGGGGTCTGGGACCCTTAAAGCCCCAATGCCTAAGTGCCTGTTTGACCCTGTTGGTAATCCAGCTTTCACTCCAGATCAGTGGTTGTGTACACTTCTGTGTACAGTCTGGGCATTTGAGTCCTTGTTTTACAGTTTTCAGAGGTACTTAGTTACCACCAACCTAAAGGAATGTGCTGGCACTGACTGCTCCTATTGTCCATGCTGACTCAGACTTTTGAATACCCCTGTTGTGTACTTTCTACTGTTATGATGAATTGTATGAATGTGGACACAGGTGGAGTCAGTCTCTTGTGTCTCTCCCTCAGAGGGCACAACAGGAGGAGCTGGACAAGATTGAAAAGCACATCAAGACCTCAAAAGACAAAGAGAACGCCAAACCTCTGGACAAACCTGAGCAGTGAGTTTGTGTTATTCCTCTGACACTTGAGCACTTCAGCACACATAAAGGTGAATGTTGCGTGGCATTCTGTGAAGACTGTAAAGCTGGTTAAAGACATGAGTTGGATCCAAAGCAGCTGGTGTTCTCTCTTGTGTCGCAGATTTCTCCACCAGCTCTCCCTGATCCCAAACTTCTCTGGCAGAGTCTTCTGCATCCTCTTCCAGTCCAGCTTCTCTGAGTGCATGTCGTCCATAACGAGGAAACTGGATACACTACAGAGGGTATGCAAGGTGAGTCAAACGTCTCACCTGCAGATTATGCAGGCAGAGAATGGAGGCTGTTGGAATAACGAGGTAAATCACCTTGATGTCTGTCGTAAGAAAGAAACTTGCTTGGTACTCTTGAGAAGAGAGACTTGATTACACTGTGACTCAAGACACTGACAGAGGAATGACACCCAACCTTGTGGCAGCACCGCTTGGACTTGAAATGATTTGAACTTTAACCTCATTTGCTGCTAATTTTTCTCCTATCAGATTACAGCTGACTGAGAAGCTAAAACATGAAGAAACCTTCTTTAAAAGAAATCAGTCTAATTTAAAAACAAGCACAAATTCAAATATATATATTTTTATTTGGTTGAGTGAGATGAGAAGATTGATACCAGTACTTAACAAACAGACATAAGGTCTGTGCATTAATACATAATTGCGTAATTACAGAGCTGGAGGAAGTTAGCCTGGCTTAGCATAAAGACTGGAAGCAGGGGGAAACAGCTAGCCTTGATCTGTGTAAGGTTCAAAAATACACCTACTATCACCTCTAAAACTCACTAATTAACATGTTGTATGTAGTTTATTTAATCTGTATTCACACAACAATTTGTGATTTTAGGGAAGGTCACATGCTGGAACTATTTCATGACGAACAACAGTTTGTCCACCCGCCCAGTAACAGCATCTACGGCTATAGCGCAGGTTGACATATACAATTGGTGAGCATAGATTTTGGTTTAACGATCTTTAGAGCCGTTGGTAGGTGTATTTCTGAACTTTGGATGGAGCCACAATGCAATAAGTATTCACTCAGCAGTCCTTGCATACACAGCAGATAAATCACATATTAAGTTTAGGCATTGAGCAGAGCTCTCAGCAGTGACACTGACCCACACTTGAGCTGAATTTGAAACATTGTGCTGTCTCTATAAAAGTTTTTATTTCATGTTAAATTGAACAATAGTTTCTGGGGATCCTCTCACCCACCTCAACAACTTTAAATAGGCTGGGTCCTACAGTTGGCAGGACCCCTCCCCAGGGTCTGGGGTCTGCCACGGTTAGGCCCAGCCAGAAAACTCTCCTAGCCCCTCCCTCCTCTACTTCATCCACTTCACCCTCAGTGGAGCTCCGGTTGCAAACACCACCTGCGGCTCCCACCCCCCCAACCTTAACCCCTCCAACTTCCCAGCTACCACACACACAACACAACACAACCACACAGACACACGCACCAACACACTCACATGCTCATATTTAGGCACATTAACCCCTCTCATCCCAACCTTCATTCCCTGAAAGATCATCGAGAAGAACTCGCTTTTTTGTTTGTTTGTTTGTTTGTTTTTGTTTTTGTTTGTTTGTTACCTCTTCTGTCCTACCTTCAAACACCATGTTTTGTATCACTTTATTGCACAATAAAAAGTTTAAAAAAAAACAAAAAACCAATAGTTTCTCGAGATTTGGTGTGAATGTTTCCAACGACACTTTGCCTGCCACCTATGGAAAGAATCTCTCAAATTTGTAGGATTCAACTTTTTAGCATTTTTGTCAGTACTTTGTGTCATTCTTCCATTGTGTTTTCTCCCCACCCTCACTTTGTATCTCTGACACACCTCTATTTCCTCTGTAGGCGTTGCAGGACAGTGAGACAGTCAAGCAGGTTCTAGGTCTGGTTCTGGCCTTTGGTAACTACATGAATGGTGGTAATCGAACCAGAGGCCAAGCTGATGGCTTCACCCTCGACATCCTGCCCAAACTCAAAGATGTCAAGAGCAGCGTAAGTAAAGAGGGAAAGATGCTGAAACTGATTAAAATGCTGCTCTTCTACCCTGTTACCACTTGATATGAGTGAGTTGACATGGGCAATCTGAGCTGGATCATGCTCACAACACGTTTTACTCTTTATAAGCAGGACAACAAGGGTTATTAAAGCGTTATAATTACCTTATAGTAGAAACTAGCAGTGACATCTCGCCGTGTCAGCTGTAAATTATGCTGTTCTCAATTGCAAAGATGTTTGAACATTGTTGTGGAGCAGATGTTTTCACATTTTTGTGAAGGTAATTAAAAGGAGTCCTGCAAAGTTACACTTCATCATGTGTCAAAGCAGTGATACAGTGACTGACAACTCTGTTTAGTAGTGATGTGTTTGGCTTTGCAGTTGCAAAAAAAAAATGCAATGCAAAAAAATGCAACTGCTAATTCAGCATTATACTGTATATACAGTAGGGTAAGACAGATGTGCTTATAACCACAAGGGTGTTCTTGTAGCTGACATTTATAAGTCAACGTCTGCTCTTGAGTAGAGGTTTCTCATTTCAAACATACAGAGCGTACGATTATTATTGCAACACTTCTCAAAGATTTGCTCACATTGCTCACATGAGACAAAACCACTGTTGTTAACTTTGTAGTACTAAAGAAGCACTGACTTTTCCACTCTTTTTCTTTCTCCACATGCAGGACAGCATGAAAAGTCTTCTGTCTTATATTGTTGCATACTACCTCAGACACTTCGATGAGGTAAGATTAGCAATTATACCCATACTGTAACTCTCGCCTTCTTCCATTGCTTAATTTGTCCCTATTTGTATACTCTCATGTCAGTCTTCCTCTCATATGAAGCTCATATTCAGTCCTACTAGGTACAACACAGCAAACCCAAGATAAGAAACACAGACATGCTCTAATGCCTGTTTCATATTCATTACATTGGCTGCCAGTAAACTAAAAATTATATGTGTGGTGGTCCTAAAACAGTATCAGACATTTATGATTAAATGTCCTAATTGTTTATGTCATAATTTTAATGTGTGTGTGTGTGTGTGTGTGTGTGTGTGCCTGTCTGTCCATCACCAGGATGCCGGTAGAGAGACGTGTGTGTACCCTCTCCCTGAGCCACACGACCTGTTCCAGGCTTCACAGATGAAGTTTGAAGACTTTCAGAAAGACCTAACTCGACTCAGGAAGGACCTGAGAGGTAATACACACACACGCGCGCACACGCGCACACACACACGCACACACACACACACACACACACACACACACATACACACACACACACAGTATAGTTTACATCATAGTTAGCCTCAGTCTTTGTGGCTTCTGCTGTCAGTTCACCAAATGGTAGCTGAGGGTAAAAAACAATTTCTGACGTACTGATTCACAAGAGTTTCATCTGTCTTGATTTTGGAAACACCTTTTACGATAAGTGGTTATTGATTTGGTGTGTTTGTACTCTATTTCCCAACCATCACTTTGCAACCCTTTCAGGTAATCTGACATCACCTCCAAACAAACCTACTCTCTTCAGTCCCTCCAGCATTTGCTCTTTTTACACATAAAATAATCTAATTCAGAGCCACTGTTACAATCCCAGGTCAAATACGTCTTCCCGCTACACACATCACTGAAAAGTCATCATCAGTTATCCTCAACAACATGTAACATATGGTCTCAGAGATATGAGCCAAACACTAATGTCTAATCCACAGAGGAGGATTAGTTAAATTGCAATATCTTAATCCCCAATATAATAGATGCAGCTCCTACCACCTGACTCTACCCAGTCCACCATGCGTAGCTATCTGCCACAGTGTCATTTTGGATACTACTTTTTGGAGGGGTACCATAGTTGGAGATTTTAAACTTCTACACATAGTGGTTTAAAGGTCTTTAAGCTATAATTTTGTCCTTAAAGCTTTTTTGTTTGCACCAAACTTACACAACATGAAGGCATCTGACCACCCTTGGTAATTATATATTAACGATACTGTAATATCTGTTTACTTGTATTTCCCATGAAATGTGCTCTTGGCTTGATTGTCTCCATTATTTCATCAGCATGTACGTCAGAAGTTGAAAAGGTGTGCAAGGTTTCAGATGAGGATAACCTGCAGCCTTTTAAAGACAAGATGGAGGACTTCCTCGCACAAGGTAACTTACAAAACAGCCCATTATCATTAGGAATTACTTTCACATTAGACAAATCGGCACCTAGCAATTTATGTGCAGTGCCAACCTTCAGTGCCAATGAAAGTGAGGGTGAAGAGGTTCACGTCCTGTCACAGACTTCAAATTAATGTAGTCAAGTTTTTTAGTAGCATAAACTTAAAGGTGCCCTGTGTTGTTTTCTTGTTGAGAAACAAGTTTCTGTTTACATTCAGCGTTTCTCACCAAAACACACCGTCTGTCTAACAAATGTGTTGAAATCAACTACTTGCTTGCAGTCTTATTCTTTGTTGTCTTTGTGGAGTATGTTTTTTTGCTTTGACAACTGTCAATCCGTTGAATCTAGCAGCTTGAAACTAGCAGCAGGAATGGGTATTGTGTGTGTACGTGTGTCTTTGTGTGCATGCACAATACAAACCAAGCAAGAATCCACTTGTAAAAACATTGTTCCATTGAACTACAAGTGGTCAAAAACTCCACAGGGTAACTTTAAACATACCATAACCACAGTTTATCTGCCATAACCACCATCTGTCCCTGATTTTAACTGTACTGTAGTTGCCATGCACAGATATTTTAGGAAGAAGTTATAAAAAAGAAGTTATTTTAAACATTAAATATTGACATTAAAAAATGCTGGCATTGAAAATAATCCAGGGTTTCGTTCGTTGTCAGTATTCTTGTGTGATGATACGAAAAAACAACCTACAGCCCATAGCCCATAGACCGCCTTTGTAAAAAAGACATCTGTAAAACCTTTTTGTTGACAATTGCATGTAAGGTCATCAATACCCAGAGTCCAGAAAAGCTATCAAATCAATGTAAAGTGTGGGACAGGCAGTTGGGTGGCAGTTGTTAAACAACAGGTACTTTCTCATTTTTCATCTTTGACCTCTTGTATTCTTCGTCCTTTCTCAGCTAAAAGTGAACTGGAGACCCTGGAAGCTCAACTGAGCAGCACTCACAAACTGTAAGAACAGCCACCTTTATCTGTTTTATTTCAACTGTCTACATCACTGAGAGCATTTGTTTTTGTACCAGTGAATACTGAGGAGAGCTGTGATCTTTACATATCACTGTGGTCAATACATCAGCTGGCCCATATTCCTTATGTTTAGCAGTTACAATATTCCACCATAGATGATGACTAAAGCCTTGATCATACTTCAGTACAGACATGCACATGCTTCTATACATCAGGGGTCTGCATACGCAGATATGTTCCCCACTAGAAAACAAGTGGCGACCTCCTGACAGCAAGAAGAGGAGCCCCTTTGTTTGTTGTATTTGGCTGAACAACATGAAACAGTCAACAAAAGAAAATGGCGTGTGCAAGAGCTTGATGAGGGATTACAAGACATACTTACAGTACACGAAACAAGCATCCAGGTTACTTTCCTATCACATGCACAGTGGGTGTGATTGTAGTGAATACAGTCTGTGCAGTCACAAATTTACATCACGTAGACCCCTGTGGACTCTCGCAGTCACGCAGACTTAAGCCAACAGGGCTGCTACTCAGGGGCCTCTGACCATAGGACAAAGCCTCTGATGGAGGCAAATATCACACAGCTACAGTAAAATAAAATAATAAATTGAATCTGAGTGAATAGATAATAGCAATATGTGAAATAAGAAATCAATTAAAAGAGGCCTAGAATGGGATTGTATCTTTGTGCTCGGCCTGACCTGAAAAGTATTATGACCAGTGCCTAACCAGTAACCTATGTGCTGTACCTAAGGCATCTTATACCATGACCACAGAGTCAAAAAAAGATGTGTGCATTATTTCCTGTTAACAGCACGACACTTTCTTATCTTGTCTAAATGAATACTCTTTGCAAGAAGTGTTTTTGTTGCAACTGTAACTAGGCAACAGTTGCCCCTACTTGTTGAGTAGTGAAGTAACATTTATTCCAAGTCGAGTTGACAAAGATGAGGACAGAACATTTTAATTTAAGAGTCTCTTGCCCCAAAATATGAATAAACTATGTCTAAGTGTTTTTGATTGCTGGTATTACATGTATCCATGGTATGAACAATATTTCCCTCCATGTTGTGAAAAAAGTACACAATGGTCATTAGAGAGAAGTAATTAGTCTTCTGCATTATTATTGTACTGCAGTTTGTCATGGATTATTCCTTTCTTCCATTATGGATTTGGTAGTAGTGGAAGAAGAACTTTACTTAAGTAAAAGTACCAACACCACAAGGTAAAAATACTCCATTACAAGTAAAGGTCCTGCATTTTAAATCCAGCTTAAGTATTATCAGCAAAATGTACTTTAAGTATCAAAAGCAAAAGTAGTTGTTAATACTGATGCATCATTCATAAGCAGCAGAGCTACTTTGAACTACTTTATATACAGTTTAGTCCAGTGGTTTCCAACCTATGGGTCGGGCCCCTTCAAAGGGTCATCAGATAAATTAAAAATGATAAAATAAAGTTAAAAATATTTTTAGCTCTTTAAGCCTCAAACAGTTATTAAAAATAAATATAAAGTCTAGAAGAGAAATGTGTGTTTGGTGGAACTGCTAACAAATCATAGACATCTGAAACATGACAAGCAGCCTCAACCAGACACCGCTTTATTGTAAGGGGTCACAACGCATTGTATTTTATAAATGTATAGGTAAAGCTGTCAGATAAAAGTAGTGGAGTAAAAAGTATCAAGTAGAATTAAATGTAAATATTTTAGTTAAGTACCACAAAATCGTACTGAAGTACAGTACTTAAGAGTAAATGTATTTAGTTACTTTCCACCACTGGGGCTTGGGCTTCATAGCATATGTCACAATATACGGTGTGTGGCAGGTTTTTTCCCAAAGTAAAGTTCAAATCATACTTTCTGCATCCACTTGGCCACAACACATGACGTAAATTTAAACCACAAGCACATCTGCTGTCCCCGTCAATTTTTGGTATATATCCGCCCCCTAATTTCACTTTTTTTGTTAACACATTTTTTAACCATATTTGCTTTGATTGACAGGTCTCCCAAGCTACCACACTAAACTGTGGTGGTTGCTGCTTGCTTAACCCCGTTCAGTTCACCCTTTTACTAGATTAGAGTTAGTAGTGTTTTTGGGCTCTAGTAAGTGACAAACATGCTTGCAAGTGTAAACTCAAATTCTAGCCTCAAAAAGACCATCATAGACATTACACCCATGTTTTTCCACAGTCTATAGGTCAATGAACATCATGGCTGTAGGTCCTCTGGTCTTCACAGTTACTCAAAGTGTGCAGTCACTGAAATGGCTGCAGAGTTTGGCTTTTTGGCTCCAGTGTCATATTTTGTCTCTACTCATGGATAAAAAGGGAATGTCAATAAATAAACTTGTGATTGTGTCCTGTCAGGTTCCTGGAGCTCACAGTGTTCTTCTCAGTGAAGGCTAAGGCAGGAGAGAAGGAGGTTTCACCCAACACTGTCTTCTGCATCTGGCACGAGTTCTCCTCTGACTTCAAGGACCAGTGGAAGAAGGAGAACAAAGCCATTCTCAAGGAGAGGTACAGTAACACATGCTGCTCTAGAAACTGCTGTTTTCTTTCTTTCTTAATTTCTTTAAAACCAAAATATAAATTAAAGATGTTTTATATCTTTATTGAACTGTCTACTTTAAATAAGCTCAAGTTAAAATACCTTGAATGCAAAGTTAAGACCAGCCAATTGATTAATGACATTAATCATGGCTGCTAAATTGGTAAAAGTGGTTAACTGTGTAAACATTGTGTGTTCTGCAGGTTAAAAGCAGCAGAAGAGTGTTTCCGACAGGCCAAGGAGAAGGCTTCCTACAGTGTCAAACCCAAACACGCCTCTGGCATCGTAAGTTGACCTTTCCCCCTTGTTCTTGTGGTTTAAGCAACCTGAAGGTCAGAGGATCACTCTGTTTATCTAAAGGCTGGAGAAGAAAAGCTCAAAAAATTTATATTCATTTTCACTGCTTCATAACATACTAAGTACAACTGACAATAAAGTCTTGAGAAGTATTAGTAACACTTTATTTTAAGTCCACCATATATATATAAACATGTAATAAACAGCAATGTTGCTGGTGGGAGCCACGGCTTGCCATCACTTGTAGAGTCCCTTGAACGGTTAATGTCAGGGAAAGATGATGTGAAATGTGCTACCAGCACTGAAGGCAGTAAACGTACAAATACAAAATTAAAATTGAAATGAGTTCTGAGCACTACTATCTCTCTGTCTCTCTGTCAATTCCAAAGCACCTGACCAAACAGTGGTTAACCTAAATGTGTATCCATTCTCATTTTAAAATGTAATTTAAGTTCTCTTGTTTATGTAGCTTTGCACTGCGTATAGTAAGATGATAGTCAGGTGTAATGCACTTAACCTCTCTGATGTGTCCTTTCCACAGAAAGCCAAGCTTGGCATGAAGATTTGACTTAGAGGACTTGGAATACGTGTTTTCCCAACTTTGGGCACCAGCAGTGAGTCAAAGACAAAAAATAAGAGGAGGACAGAAGAGAAAAATGAAGGGACAGCACAAATGTGAATGCATGTATGTGCAGCTGAGCGTACTCTGGACATATTGTTTCATTTATTTATTTTTTCCAGTTTGATCAATTTCACCTGCTCTGTCAGCCTGTTGCCTTACGCTGCTGTAGGACCACCAGGCACCAGGAATCATGTGTTGTTCGGATCACCACAACTCAGACACATCACATACAGTATACTTAAACTGGAATAACAACACACTGTCTTTGCAGCCTTTATGCCTACATTTGTAAAATATAGCCTACAGTGTCTAAGGAGCAATAAAAATGTCGACTTATTCCCCCTGACTTTAATCTCCATAAACAGACCACATGCTCAGAGAAATGTGATGTGATGAAGACTCTGTTTAAATTCTGACTGGCACAAACGATAATGACATGACTCACTATCACATTATTAAGACCGACTGTAACTGTCCTACTGGCCACATAGTGTTATTTAAATTCAGATCACAGCCATCACTTTCAGTATTACTGAGTCATTTGTTCGGCTGCCCAAAAAGAAAAAAAAATAATACAGGTCCCAGAGTTCTATAAAGTCCACATGTAGTAACTACTGGGAGCAGCAAACACACATTGGGCAGCTGTCAGTCATAAATACAACAGAAGAAGAATATTGGACGTGGGCTGATCTCATTAATGATGACATGTTTTAATAAAAAAAAGACAGTCCAGAGTGGCTTCAGACATGGTAATACTGAATGAATGATCAAATGTTGTTTTCCACATGACATGAAAAGAATGCATGCACTGGCATTTGTCCTCCCCATCACATCCAGTACATGAATCATTTCCTGTGAATCCCTGTGTAGGTTTGAAGTGGACTCCACTACATTAACATTAAAAACCAATGTGGAAACAGTTCAACACAACCCATGCCATAAATAGTATGAGCAATGGGGGCTGATATAATTAACGTTTTAAGGATTACAACATCAAACTGTTAAGCATTCAGATCCACCAGATCTGAAAGCTTGTTTGCAATAAGTTTCTGTGAATGTAGCTTGGGAACGATGGAGATAACTGCACAAGGACCAGGATAATGTAAGGCTGCAAGGCAAAACTCAGCTGGAACATTAACATCTGCATTAACACTGACGGATCTGGCTGAGCACAAATATGCACTTGGATGCATCATTTCATCACTTCTGTGTTAGGTTAAAAAAACATCAAAAAGTTTGAAACAGTATAAACCAGTTTTTCCTCCACTCTTACTATTTTCATCCAATCGTAAACTGCCCCATATATAAATGCTTTTGTTGTACGCTATAATGTTATTCAAAAACTGCCTATTGGCCTATTTTTTGTTGGCATAAATTATTCACATAAGTGGTCATGACCATTAAATGCGTTGGACAATTGCAACCAAATGTAGGTGGCACAGCAATCGCATAAATTTAAATGGCCATGACTCAGTGGTCACAAGTCTGACTCATGTTAAGTTGTTAATTTACCTTTGACCAAAGCCCTAATATTTAGGTACTCTCCAAAAAATCTGGTCATTATCAGATATCAGCATGATTGCTATGTGTTTTTTGATTGAAACATTTCTAATCATGTTTTATTATTAAAATCAAATTTAGAGAATTGTGCAGCATTGGTGAAAGTATGTGGGTAGGAGGTTTGTGATTGTTTTTTTCTTTTGTTTTGTTTTGTTTGTCTTTTTTCTTGGAACTTGACCTGGGAGTGTGAAGCATTACCAGCAAATACACTGAGCCGGGTAAGCTTACCTGTATAGAAATCTTGAAATCTCAGCAGCCACTGAAGTAAGAGAGAACGAGAGTGACTGCCATTGATTAGCAGCACTTGCAGACACTCAGCAATATATTCTGGTTATATAGTGCAAACATTACTGACAACAACTTCAAAAAGCTATGTTGAAAAGTGACACAGCCATGGACACATCCTCTTAAATGCCGCAGTAAATCGTCTCACCTCGATATGAGCACTCTCTACATGGTCTTTTACGCACTACCACAATGCTGTTTGTGATTCTACATTCTGACTGTCCAATCAGAGTTAGCCTCTCAGTAGAAAATCAAACTCAGTATGCATTTTTACAGCAGTTTTGATGAGCAGGAGAAGAATGTCACTGTAAACTTACATGTGTAATTTTAATGTATGTTCAATGATATGCCATATCATACCAGATATACCATAGGACGTGTGTATGTGTGTGTGTATGTGTGTGTGTGAGTTTTCTCATCATCGTTGATCACATATTTGTGGTTGCAAGCTATGTGGTGAACGATGTGTATATTGCATTAAATTACAGCTATTGAATTTTGTTGCAGAACTAATGACTTTATCAATGTAAAGTAATAAATTGTTTAAAAAATGATGGTAAGACACGTTTTGTGTTTCTTTCACTGATGTCCTCTTCTGCTGGCCGGCATGATGCTCTCAAAGTTCACTATGTTTTAACGGTTTCATGTGCAATAAATGTTTATGTATACATGTATATGAAGAGGATGCAGGAGTCTAGGAGCGGTGTAATTTATGTAAAATAAAGAGAATGAATTCTGCATTATTTTGGTTTTATGCAATATTTCATTGTGATATGGTCAAGGATGAGACTGAAAGGTCACTGTCCAGGCTGGGAGATGAATGAGGATCTCTCCTTTAAGTCAACAACAGTAACATTGTTGCTACAGAAGTGAGCAATAGTTCACTTTCTTGTAACTAAGCGTAGAAGATTGTAGTGTTTCCTCAGAGTATAGAGGATAGGCCACCACATCATGGTGCATTGCACTCTGGGTAGTGGTCGCGATTTAGGACACACCTCTTTGGCCCATTTCCAATCCAGCCTCTACACCCTCCCCCTATCCACTCTCACTCTGTTTGCGTGTTCGTGTGGAGGTGTCCACCACATTAAGTGTCATTCCAAACCAATTAGCCTTAAGCGGGAGTGGGTTATAAAGCCCTCCAACACAGAGTCTGCATCGATGCAGGCTTACGAGCCATACTTCTGTCAAGTACAGCACCTCTTTTGTGCTCGGGATGGAGGAAACGCCACAGACCTGCAAATGTGAGTTCCATGTGGTTATTTCAAAAAGGATCAGTAATAAGTTGCCTCACCTCAAACAGACATTTGATAGACTATTTCCATGCACACGTGACGGAATTAGAGGTTACATTGTATTTTGGAAAAAAACAAAGACCAAACCAGATTAAGAATGGCAAACAAAAAAATGTGCAACAAAA
>NTHP01000422.1:88325-107255 GCA_003416845.1 Oplegnathus fasciatus | reverse complement strand
GGGAGCCTTTGTTTGAATAGAGGCGACATTGCTATTAAATAGATTTTTTTTTATCTTTAAATTTTTTTTTTTTTGGATTATTTTATTTTTGACTCTTTTTTTTTTTACAATCAGATAAAATGTTTAAATATTTTAAATAAAATTTTCACTCTTATAAATCACCTCATAACCTGGCGATCTCGAGTAACCGCGATTGGACGATAGAAAATAGAAACGCTCGCCACCAAATTCAAGCCGCCACTTCAACTTAAAAACACAAAAGGCTCTCTTGAGCCAGTTTGTCCGTTCTGGGCTACTGTAGAAACGTGGCGGTGCAACATGGCGGACTCCGTGGAAGAGGACCCACTCCCTATGTAGATATGAAGGGCTCATTGTAAGCTAATGAAAACACAACGATTCTCAGTTTCAGGTGATTAAACACTAATGAAAACAGTTATATATATATTCCATTTCTGCCAATAGATCCCCCTAAATCTTACATACTGCTCCTGTAAAGGTGCCCTGTGGAGTTTTCTTGTGAACAATAGAAGCTGTTTCCATTCAGTGTTTCTCACCAAAACACATTGTATGTATCCTTGAGCTCTATCAAATGTGCTGAATGCATTTCCTTCCTCATTACACATTTGCAAAACCAAATTTAAGTATTTTAAATCCAATATTGTTTACCTCCATGTTTAATAGCAAGCAGTCTTCTACTTCACTGCCTACCATTGGCAGGAATCACCCACATGCACATTTGCGTGGGTCCTGGTGCGCGTGCATGAGACAAATACAGGGACCCACTCATAAAAGACTGCTCCATGATGCTACTAGAGGTCAAAAACTCCACAGGGTACCTTTTTAAGTCCTGATTTCCAGTTTTAATAGCTGATATTCCACCCTTACAGCAAAGTTGGGGTCTGGAAAGTTTTAGAGTCAAAAGGACATTTTATGAGCACATGTTATATGCGGTAAAATCTGAAGCACTTCTTGTCCAACATGTCTGACTAGTAATGTGTATGTAGACTGTATGCCACTCTGCAGCATGTAATGAACTGCAGTTCAAGTAGCATGATGCCTGTGAATATTCTCATTCATCCAGGTCATAGTTATCTCAAGGAAAATTGAATCGAAAGCAACTGGATTTTTGGTTTTGTCTGTGAAGACGTTTCACCTCTCATCCAAGAGGCTTCATCAGTTCGTGCTTGTTTAACCAGGCTAGACTGGTGAAACGTCTTCACAGACAAAACCAAAAATCCAGTTGTGTTGGATTCAATTTTCCTTGAGATAAGTAGCATGATGCTCAGCAGAGCCAGTGTTTCTATTGATAGGAGTATGTCATGTTCATAACATTGAACAATAACATTAAACTAATAATAATGAGAATAATGTGTTCATATTGATCATTTGGGGTTAAATCACCAAACAAGGTGTTTGACAAAGGGTTTATTCTTTTTATGTTTATGTTTTGTTCAACAAGATATTCTCCACACAACACAATTCTCCATATTGAAATCACACACACAGTTAACAGTTTAAACAGTAAGTACAATTCAGTTGAAACCTGGAAGTTATAATTTTATGCTTGTGTCTTACAGGCACCGTGGCCACACTACAAGCTCCGCTTCTTCAGACACGACATGCATTAAATGTTTGAGTTTTTCCTAAAGGAGTACAGGTAATAACTGCTTACTAAATGTATTTTTACTTTTTATTCTTACCTCAGCAATGAAGCTATAACTTCAGTGTGGGCCTTTAGAATCTGATAATATGTTTATATTATAAGTTGATAACTTGACCAGTTGTGTTGTGTTTTGGGACTAATTTTACTGGCTTAGATACTAATTCAGTGTTCTACCCTTTTGATTTTATCATATGATTGTTGTTATCAGTGGTATCTAGCCATGTAGATAGTTTTGATGGTTTTGTGATATCAGTCTCAGATTTTTCCCAACACCCTGAATACAATGGAAAGTGAATGTTTCTTGTGCTCACAGCATTGAAAAAATATTGTCAACAGTTTTCATGGGGATTTCTTAAATATAAGGTAGTCCCTGTGTAAAACAGTGGTAGTAAACCAGAGTAACAGCTACATTGTTTCTGAAAAGGGATGTTGCAGTTACGTTTTTCAAGGCTGTTGTCACCACAATTGAAATTCCATTCCACCTCCATTGTATTAGTTTAGAAATCTCAAGAGATGGATATCTCAGAGTCTGCATGGATAGACAGCTCTAGAGTCAAGTGAGAAAATCAGTTTTTTTGTAATTTGGGCAAGCTGACCCTTTAACATATGTAGAGATAGACATTGTGGTTGTAGGATAGGGCTTGGTAATTCATTATTATCAACTTTCAGTGAAATTAGATTAATTCAACTTTTTGTTTTTGCAGCATGTATGTAAATGTCTACGTAGTGAAAATTACAAAGTACACAAAAAAGTTACATAGATAGAGAGACACGTATATTAGCTGTTTTGTCTCGCAGCAGTCTCGTAACAGCAATGTGAATAGTTACAGGATATTCGCACTGTGTGCGTGCCTGTCGGGACTCCAGGTGGCTAGCTGCTCTGGCTATGCTATGAGAGCAACGGACTGAAAAAAGACTGTGCAAATTGTTGTGTGCTCTTGGTTTATGTTTGTTGATGAGGCACCATCTGGTTACGAGGGTAGGCTGAACAACAGCAATACCTCCCTGTATAATGCAGCACAGTTCAACAGCACCACAAACTGCATCATCCAAAATGATCATAAAGTTGAATCGACGCCTCTCTAAAACCTTTTTCAACATTTCAACATCAGAACCTTCATGAAGGAGGATTTATTGCAGGACTGGTTTTACACTGCAGTAGTTTTAGTAAGCTGGACCTAATAAACTGAGTTGCCACTTTAGTGGCTCAAAACTATTAAGTTCATAAGTTGAAATTATTGATCTGATACGAATGAAAGTTACACTGAGACTCCTGAAATGGTCTTAAAGTTAGCATTTTGTAATCCTTAAGACTGATTTGGTGACACCTGTGGTCACTGGTGGTAACAGCAAGTGTTTACAGTGCAGCCAAACAAATGCTGGCAGCCTGTCGCAGGTGTCAGGAGTGCAATTACTGACAGTGGCAGGCGAGCGGCACTTGTTTGACACCCGTCATGTACCTGCCGAGCTGAGTGACACCACAGTGGCACTCTGTCGGCAGTTTAGAGACACCTAGCTGCCAACTAGGGGTTTTCCTGGGAAAACCCACAGGAGAGAAGTGTGCATGGTTTGTTGTCATGACAGGACAGCAGCTGTAGGTCTGTTTTAGGATGGTTGTTGAGTAACCATGTTCTATTTTTTTGTTTTTCATTCATTTCATGTAATTACTTCCACCAAGGAGGTTATGATTTCCCCCGTTTTCAAATCGAAAGGCACAAAAATACACTCTTTACTAAAAATTACTTTTTTATAGACATTTATAAAAATCAGCTACAGTAATGAAAAACAAATCCACTTCATCCGTTTTATTATTCTTTAAAAAAATGTATAAAATTGATAATGATAAAAAATGATAAATAAAAGAAAGTCAGCTACATGTTGTTTACACATTTTTATTTTCAACCTTGTGTTTTTAAAAAATTCCAAAACTCTGTAGCAGCAAGTAGCACTCCTGTGCCAGCTCGTGGCACTCTGACACTCCTGTGACACCTAGGGGCGTGCGGTTACAATGCACGTTAAAGGGTTAAATCCAGTGCAGTAATGGTTGACCTCACTGCTAACAGTGAAAACTAATAAAAGCTAATATAGAGAGATAAGTACAGAATGTACATACGTTGTATGGCTATTGCTGAACAAATGCTGACAATAAATAGTATCACAAATTGGTTGACTTGAGCTGAACCGCCAAACCGTTCACTTGTATCCTAGTCCACTAAAATGCAATATGAAACATAACTGGCAGTTGAGCTAACTGGTCTCGGTGAAACTCACTATCTGACGAAAACAGCAGAAAAAATTGCTAGAAGGCTTTAAAAAAAAAGTTAACTGCTTTAATGTGGAAGCATCTTAAAGTACTCTGCCTGTAAGAGAATAATGAAATGAAAGTGTAATTTACTGACCAACATCATTGGTTTAATGTTTGTTGTAGAAACTGAAGTCGGCATGTGTGTTCTTGAGTTGGTGGGGGAGAGTTCTCTGCTGTGCTGTTCTGTTTCCAGTTGTGGAGAAAAGCCTCTCTCAAGTGCGTAATCGCTGTGGTAGACGGGATCACTGGTGGCTTGGTATGATGGTGTCTGTTGATCTGGAGCAGCATCAGGTAGAAATTAACTTATTGCACCCAAAGGTACCTTCCACATCATTTACTTTCCCAAAACATCCTGATCAACTGGTGGTTGATTTGGGCGATGTGCTCACATCAGTGGAGCCGCACACAGCAACAGGCAGAACAGACTGTGTAAGTCCAAATGAGATGAGCAGAGCATCATCAGCCCTCGACCACCAGCTTCAAAATAAAAAGTAAAGATCTTCACACCTTCACAGGACTTTACACTACACACTTTTGCTGATTTGGCTTCATTATTATTATATATTCGTTTTTCAGACATGTGATAATTAACAAATGGGAAAACTGTAGTAACATTGGAGATGAAACAAAATCATAGGCAACATTAAGGATTCAAGTGTTAGACTGACCTACCTTACCAAAAGTATTTAAATTGTGGAACCATAATGTTTATTGCTGAAGAAGATAAGAATATGGGTCATCTTTGAGGGCCCCTGTCTCCTGAATGGTTGGTCATTCTGTTTAATCAAACCTCAGTCTAACACTCTCTCATATAGGTTCACATGTAGGTCAGAAAGTGATTGATTTCTGACGAAATGCCCTAGAGACCCCCTTCACCCATACAGATTCGCACCTGGCAGCTCAATATCTCTGCAGTCAGGAATTTTAGCATCGCAGCTTTCCTATAATATTTTGTCCTATAATGTCCATGGAGAAAGGTCTTTATGACTAGTGCTTACTTCATGGGCACTAATTAAAGTTTTTCTTTTCGACAATATTTTTTGGTTTTGGGATTGGCAGGGGATTGAAATGACACATTCTATAGATCAAAGTTCAACAAATGAGTTTTCATCACATTGTTCTTTGACCTTTTATTCATTTGTAACTAAATGCTAAGTTTTATCCACACATATACACAAATACATTGAGCTACTTCTAAGATCTACAAATCAAAGCCTATGAGTTGGTTAAATGTGAACCATGCTGGTTATCCTCTGGCTTATACTACTTTTTTTTTACAGGGTTTCCCCCAGAAAAATGTTTAATGCAGGTGTAAGCCACTCAGATCCTAATGTGTTTCATATCATGAGCAATTTACTTAGTTGATTATGGCCTAAACAATAGTCACAGTCATTAAATATATAGCATTTGATGTCTTAAATGGCATATCTGCTGTTTTCTTTCCCTGGAATGTTACGGTTTTATTTCGTATTTTATTTCCACCTACATCAGTGTTTCCCATACGTAGGCTCTACTTGGGCGGCCTGCCCAGGTAGATAAATTCCAATTTTTTTATACCAGATACCGGTATACCGGAGGACAAACAATTGCCCCTTTCCGAACAGGCATGTTTCAGCGGGCACTGCACTAGTTTATATAATTCGTCTTTGAAAGAATACAAGCCGAGTGGCCACAATCAATGCAAGGTAGCTACCAGCCATAGCTACAGTCTGTTGTTTTGAGTGTGGCTGGCGAGTGTACACATGCCAAACTGACGTGAACCCCTAACTGTAGTACGAATGGGACTGCGTGCCCGTCAACAGCTGTCCGCGGACGCGTAAACTATGTCCGAGGCTTTGATCAGCACGAGTGAATTTTAAATCCTTCATTAGGCTACAAACCAGCTTACCGTCTCTTTTCCATGGATCTGACGGTCCGTGTACCCTCCATCAAAGTGTTCAACTTGTGATGTTCAACTGCTAACATGATAAACAAATATACAATGCATTATTTTGTTTTTCCGTTTTTCGTGGGAATTAAAAAAACGGAAACCCACGCGCACCCATGTGTGTATTGGATGCCTAATAAAAGAATGCCTTGTCCTGTTTAATGTGTTAACGCTACACATCTTAACTTAGGATGGTAGTTGGAGTGGCTCATGGACGGATATTATAGGGGGGCAGCGGGGTCCAGATCACCCTTGCTGGGAAAAAACATGACTTGTCCCCCTCAATATATCATTGTAAACATAACTGTATAATTTGAAATAATATAATAATATGCATTGAAAGCACTTGTGATGATTATGCCCGTCACACGCCGTGCCATCTCACGCTGTCACATGCTGTGTGCCATCACACGTCGCATCACACGCCGCGCCATCCACCACCACAAGTAAATTCTCAACCTGTGGGAAACGCTATACACTATTAAATACTGCAGCAAACCCTGTGCAGTTTGTTTGAGCGGGCATGAAATCATGATCAACCTGATCAACCTTATCACCAATGGCCCTTTATATATTTGAAACAGGGATTGTCATGCACCATTGGATAGGTGCACTGCAGTACATACATAATACATTGTGTTATTTTTCTGCCCCACAGCACTGTTAAATGCAGTAAGCATGATAAGTGGGATCCTTCTGCCTGTACTAACAAAAAACACATTTGATTTCTTTTACAGATATCTGCAGGTTTACAGCTATGGAAGAAGACCTCACAATACCTCATGATTCTGCCAAAAACTGCAACATATCAGTAAGAGAGGATGAAAAAGAGAAGGTAAAAGACTTTGTGTATAAGCATTTCAGAGAAGTGACAGATGGGTCACTCTTCAATAATGCAGAAGAATCTTCCATTAAGGAACATGGGAGTTCCACCAAGAAAGATAAACAAACTCTAAATAAAGCCCATTGTAAAATTCAGCAGGGGGCTGTTTTCTCTGGAAAGATTCTGAGTTTTGAGTGCTCTGTCTGTAAAGATGATTCCACATATAGCCCCAATGATCTCCTTAAACATTTTCGAGCGGCTCATAAAGGAACCCTTCCTACATACCCTTGTGACCTGTGCAGTTTTGTGACAAATGAATTCCCTGCTCTTCAACGCCATCGGATTGAGCACAGGAATACTCTGGTTACATGTGAGCTCTGCAACGATGATGTTCAGTACTCTCTGCTTTTGCTTACCAGACACTACATCATGTGTCATAGTCTAAATGGACAGTTTAACTGTGACTGGTGTGAGTTTACAACTGTGGATACAGGTACGTTTGTCCAGCACATCCATCATCATAATGAGAGTCCTTGGAAGTGTTCAAAATGCAGACATATCAGCTTGAATGATGAGGATCACCACAAGCATATGAAAGCTCACTCGGGTACATTTCCCTTCACTTGTCAGATCTGTGGATATGGTGCAGCAAGAAGTGAGTACCTTAAAAAACACACGGCAGCTGTTCACAAAGAGGAGGCTGAGAGAAGAAATGTATGGAAGGCTATAGAAGACAGCGGCACGCCAGCAAATTCATCTGCAAGCTTAAAACTTCTGCTAAAAAAGAGTGGTGAATCACAGGAGGCTCAGAGGATATCAAAACTTAACTGTCTTTCTGGGAGTTTACCAAACCAAAATGGCAGGCTAATCAAACCAGAGATATCCTCAGAGGAGACCCACCACTTTGTGGATGGGACTGTAGCAAAAAAGGACAACAAAAACTGGGGCAAAGGCTCTCATAACACAGAGCAGTCAATGCCAGTAATGTTACAGGAATGTGACAACTCTGCAAGTTCTGATTCTGCAAGTCACACCAATCCTAATGGACTGACTGTTCTGATGGTTAAGAACAAAATCTCTCTTCCCCCCAACTGCACAACCAAAGTGATGGGATTCAAGATGGTTGATGGCAAAAAACATTTAGTTCTCAAAGTAATACCAACAGCGAAGCAAGACTCATCCACTCAGAACCATTCCTCAGTTGAAGATGTGCGCTCCTCAACACCAAATCCTGTGCTGGATAAAAGTAAAGTCTCTATTGAGAATGGGGAATGCTCTGATGGCAAGAGCTCAACATCACATTGCTTTGCTGTTTCACCAAGAAGTGGATCTTGCATACAGATGGATCAAGACGATATTATGGCAGTAAAAGTAAAGATTGAAGAGGAAGAAACCTCTGTTTGCAACCTTGATTCCACCCCGCATAGAGATGATGTTGAGGAACAGACTAATCCTTTGCTAAGTAGGTCTTTGACTTGTGCAGATACGTTATATCCCATGACAAATGCTTTTGATCATGTGTGCTCCCAAAGTCACCCAAGTCAAACAACCTGCTTAGAGAGAAATAAGTTTGATAATATCTCAGTCTCTGTAACATTTAACTCTGATGCAACCAGCTATAGTGGTTCTAAAATCAGTAATACATCAGCAGTGTGTGCTGGTAAGGTCACTGATTTGTCTTCACCTTCCAAAGTTGCTCAGGAAACATTGCTTTCCAAGCACATCTCAAAAAAAACTGTTGAAAACTGTGGGGCTGCAGATGAGTTATCAATGACTAATACAGTAGCAGAAAAGCTCATTGACGAACACAAATGGAACTCTTCCTTTAACACTATAGAAAATGACGACCAGTATTCTCAGAGTACTCCAGAGAAAGATAACCCTGATAGGGTTAGAACTGAGATTAAACATAAAAATGGCCAGCAAAATTTCAAGAAGCTTTCGACAAATCCAGTACCTCCATCAGAGTCATCCCCACCCACTTCAGGTAGCCGAGAAAGTGCCATGGGCTCAGAAAACTGTGTACAAAATTCACCAAACCAAGAAGTATTTACTTTTCATAATTATTCCAAGGAAACCTTCAGCACTTCACCTAACACTACCCAAAACTTTGACAATATGTCCGAACATTCAGCAGAAAAAGAAAGTATTTGCGAATCATCACAGTTTAGCTTGACTTTGGCAGAGTCTCCAGAACCATTCACAGGAAGTTGCAATGGAGAGGACTCAACTCAAGAAAAGAATCGGGAGGGCATGAAGAATGTGTCGTATAGTGACATTGAGGTTGATGAGTGCATAGCTAGTGTTGATGATCCTCCCACTGAGGATGAAAATCCTGAGTCAGTGCTCCAAGACTTTAATATTATCAAAATTGAGGAGGAGAGCATTGCTATATCCAAAAAACAGCCAGAAACAAATAGTAGTTCAACCTCTGTGGGCAGTTTTGTGGAGGAACATTCAGATGCAATCATTACCCAACAGCTTAATAAGGAAAGAGTTGGGGCTTCAAGTGCAAGCAATGATTCTTTAAAACAAACAAAAACGACTCTACGAATTCTTCAGTTGCCAGAGGGTAAGCAGCCAGTACTCCTGAGGACTACTGAGAATCGATTTGCCATGCCAGTGCAGGTCAAGGCCACTCCAGGTTTCAAACTGATAACCAATTCTGCAAGTCCTCAGATCAATGTATCTTACATGAAGTCAGGGTTAGAGAGATCAAGTAACCCCACCGGCATAACCCTTACTCCAAACAGCAGGAGGATAGGTATATCAGCACAAAAGGCAGGAGCTGCTGAAAAAGGGACAACACTTCTCTCTGCTGTTCAACCAGGTGTTAGTACCACCTCAAATCACTACTTTATCAACAGCCCAGGTTTTAAGGGTCCTGTGCTCCTTTCAAGCACACCACATAATACACCTACAGACAAAACAGCAAAGACACAACCAACTTGCTACTTACTTCAGAGGTCTGTTCCATTTGTTCAGACCCCCAGTACTCCTGGCCTCAGATTGGCAAGTACACAACTCCCACTGAACTCACGGCCAGTTCTGGCCATGCCTGTGAGCTCTGCAGACAAACCCAGCACTCTGCAGACTGGTCGCCAGGCATTCTTGCTCCGATACATTTCTCCACCCAAATCAGGCCTACTATTGAACAACCAAGATGCAAAGACTGGGACTCAGTGTAGCCAAACCAGTGAAAGCACTGGAAACAAAGTCATATATAAAATTGTCACACCCACCGGTAGCCTTCTAACAAGTGGCGCTCCCACCTCAAGCAATCAACCTTTGTTTTTGGCCACCAGACCTCAGACCCAGTGTTTTCTGGTGTCATCAAACAGAACTAATGCAAATGCCTCCAATGGAGTAAAGAAATTGATCACCATACAAAATACTGCACAGAAAGATGTCAAGGAATCTTGCATTTCACCGTCTCAGATGAATGTAAAGGTACCACCATGTGAAGCAGAAAAACCTATCCTAGCCCCAAGGCCAATTAGGCCTCCAAGCCAAAGGAAAAGGCGCAGGAAACCATTATTTGACGAGCTTCCAGCGACGGTGCATAAAGCTAGAAGACTCGCAAATAAAGTACTGACTGAGAAAGAGACTACTGTGTTATGGAAGCCTGTAGCCAAAGAAGTTGAAAGGACACTTAGACTTGCCCCATTCAGTTCTCTACAGCAGGTCAAGTGCCCTCGCAGATACCAACCTGTAGTGGTGCTCAATCATCCAGATGCTGACATTCCTGAAGTGGCCAATATCATGAAGGTAGTTAACAGGTACAAAGGTGCTGTTACTAAGGTCTCTCTGTCTCAGAAAACAATCCAAGTACTCTCTGAGCTTGGTGCTCTAAGGAAGAATTCCTCGACCAAAGGTGCGTCGTCTCGAAGCGATGATCCAAGACCTCGGCCAGTTCGGAGTTCTGTCCGAGAGCGATTCCTCCTGAAACTGAAATTAAGGAAAAAAAGCAAAAAAAAGTACGAGGTAGTGGAAACTTTGTCAGGTTGTAGACAAGAGCCTGTGGTGTTTGACTGCTGGTTTTGTGGTCGGCTCTTCAACAACCAAGAAGATTGGATTGGCCACGGCCAGCGGCACCTCATGGAGGCAACTAGAGACTGGAATAAACTGTTCTGAAAGTTTTCCATCACCTTTAAATTGATTGATATTCTGTCCTTTTTGAGGTGGAACAAATGGTTGAAGTTGTATATTTTTAATGACCTTCCGCTATATGTTTGCTCAATGTCTGTTCCTGTAAATACATATTCTTAAGTGAATCATAGTTTATCTTTTTATAGGTGCATATTCTGGTAAATTATGTACTGCAAGCATGATTTATATCATGCATGAACAGGTCAAATTGAACTGTGAAAATGGTACACTGTAATTAGGAGTTGTAAGAGCACTAGCTTAAAGAAAGGGGACAATGTCAGCAAAGGTTGTAAGCAGAGTTGGATTAAATTACTCAGGTGATTTCATATTAATCTGGTTTGTCATTTTTGCTCATAAATTTCAAAAAAGAATATGCCTAGTTTAAGGGACTTTTGTATCTTCTTTTATTATATGAGGACAGGAAACTCCATTTCTATAGCTGAACTCTAAAGCTTGTATCTTGACAAATTCAATTGTTTTGCGCTTGTGATGAAAAAATGTTCTGGTCCAAATTATTCCTTTTTGTATAATGTTTTAGGGGAAGGGGGTATAATTTTACACTATTCTATTGTCAGGATTAGTTTACAGTTTCCGTGTCAGGATTTTGTCAACCTGTAGCATGCATTTGTCATAACCAGAGCTGAGATTTTTCATGGTAATCTCTTTAGTCTGCCAGGTGTTGCAAATAGACAGATGGTTTAAGCCTACTTTTGCAGAAAAGAGAAATCGTGTATCTGTGAAACAGAGATGTGTCAGTACTTGAGATCAGCCCATTTTACACCCTATGCAGTTTCGATGCAACAGTATTTTTGTTGTCAGCAATTCAGGCTGTTTGCTTGTGCTCTTGTGAGTCATATATTTAAAATTTGATTTCTGAATTTACTGATAAATCTTAAAGGTCCCATGAATTTTCTTTCACGTTGTAATTTTTTTTGTGGGTTGCAATGTTTATTCATTAAAGACCACGTTGGTGCAGGATGTTCACATCAAAAGAGTAATAATATGAAAATCTGTTAGAAACAACATAGAAATGTTACAGTCAAGTGTTCTCACATGGTTTGACAGTAAGATTTGGCATCCATTTCCAAATCTTGTAGATGCCAGACTTGACAAGATGGTTGCATTCTTTTGATCATGTACAATTGGAATAGTAAACGTTAGGAATAATTATACTCCGTATGTCAATAATAAGTGATATCAACAAAGGTTAAACAAGGGCTAAAACTAACAATTATTTTCATTATCTATTAATCTGAATGGAAAAATTACATTAACGATTAATCAATTGTCAATAGGGCAGATTATTTTTCTGTCGATCGACTAATAGATATTTCGACTAATTGTTTCAGCTCTAGGTTAAACATATTTGATCCATCTTTATATCCTTTTTTGTTTAAGCTAATTTCAGTGAAACTCAACACCTCCTATACATATTTCACATTCACAGAAGCCAGTCGAGAAAGAAAGAGATTGTGCCCTTAATACCACTGGAAGGCTTTTAATATGAAACATCTGTGCAGGAAGTATAACTTTTTATTGACAGTAGTGCAACAGCACTTTAAAAAAAAACAGCAAAGTGGAAGCGATTGGTAAAAATTAGTGAAATTAATGAAAACAATACACCGGTCAGCCACAACATTAAAACCACCTGTATAATCTAATCTGACAAACTGAACAGAGTGTTGGGTATGACATGACTGTGTTGTTGTTCTGATGGAATTAGTGGTGTGGAAATGTACATTATGGTGGTTGACTGGTCAGCTAATGCAACAAAACAACCAATATTATCAAGCTCTGTGTTACTATACCACCCTGTACAAAAACTAAATTTTAGCCACTTGGACCACTACCACAGCACTTTGGGAAATGGAAAGTTTTTTATGATGGGAGGGGTTTGCTGGATCACAATTCCCAAATCTTTTAGTGGAAGTACAAAATGCTAAAACATTTTTTTTTTAACATAAATTTGCTATAGAACAGAGTGCACCCAGACACCCCAGATAAAAACACAAGAAAGGCATTGTCATACCTTTAAACTGTTCTTGGTTCATGAGTGATTTAATAATTACTGTCATGTTTGTTGCTCATGCTCTGTAGACATTTTAAGTGTAGTAGTAGCCCTGAGCGTAAACCATGTGTTTAGCATTAACTTTCACCTTTTATTGCATTGATGTTGAACTGTAAATTTGCGCACTGTCATCAAGTCAAGTATGCTGTATCCATTTCTTTTAATATTACATGTGACATACATATTTTTTTGGCAACGGGACATGGACTTTGTATGTTCTTCATGGGTTTTAATGATTGTATTACATGATGATCGAACTGTGGAATGAATGTTTTATTCCGTTCAATATGCAAGTGACTGAACAATGCAAGCCATGCTAATGTTTTTATACTTTCAAAATGGCCAGCCTCCAATTACTGAAGTGCTGACCTCATCAGGGTCCGCTTTTCACCAGCATTTGTTAAGTGTTCATTTTAATCAAAGGCTCCAATTGACAACAGGGCATTTTATTCTATATCAGGTTAATTCACTGAAACAATTTCCTATAAAACTCCTATAAATGTAGCATGAGTAGTAGCTACATTCCACTGATATTTGTGACTTACCAATGAAACCAAACATTTATTCAACTGTCACTTGGTTCATGGGGTGTTTTCACAAGCTGTTCTTAAAGGAATTGTTCAACATTTTGGAGAAATACACTTAGGCTTGCTTTTATCCTGAGAGTGAGATGAGAAGATTGATATCAATGTAATGTCTGTGTGTTGAGTACAGAGATAGAGTCAGGACATGGTTAGCCTAGCTTAGCATGAAGATTGGAAGCAGGTTAACAGCTAGCCTGGCTCTGTCCAAGTTCAAAAATACACATACCAACACCTCTGAAGCTCACTCAATAACACACTGTAGCTGGTTGATTTAATCTGTGCACAAACAGAAATGTAAAAATGACAGTTTGTGGGTTTAGGGGAAGTTGGAACTATTTCTTGACAAATGGATTTATCCATCCGCCCAGTACTTCTGTGCAGTGTCTCCAGCTACACCACAGGTTGATACGCAGATGCGCTTAGTGAGCACAGGTTTTGGTATAGCTCTCTGTATAGGCATGATGGCACCAAACCTATGAGGCTCTTGGAAGGTGCAGGACTGTTGTTTGTTGAGAAATAGTTCCAGCAAGAAACTCTCCCTATAACCACAAATTGTCATTTCTACGTTCCTGTTTGTGTATGGATATAACAAACGACGTACAACAAGTTAAATGGTGAGCTTGAAGTGTCTCTGGGTATATATTTTTTTTTGAGTATTTGGACAGAGCCACGCTAGCCGTTTCCCCATGCATTCAGTCTTTATGCTAAGCTAAGCTAACCCTGTCCTGACTCCAGCTCTATACAGAACGCACATTTGCGTTATATTGCTCTTCTCATCTCATTCTCTGAGAGAAACTGAATAAGCGTAATCAGTATTTGAATTACACCGTGACTTTCTGGGGAATCCTATTTTTTGGGGTGGGGGGTCGGAGGGTAGTGCTCGTGCGGACATGAATGCACCCGCCTATGTGCAAAAATATACCTTCAATACATTTCAAATCCTATGGAGAATATTTAGCCTGGGACAGCAAAGAAACAGAAAAACTATTCAACATCGCTCTCTGCCGAGAAACAATAAAAATGCTAACTCCCCATATTTCGAACCCAGACTATATTTCCCAAATTGTTGACCTATTTCAGTGAGTACAGAGCTGGAGTACATGATTAGCCTGGCTTAGCATTAAGACTGGAAGTAGGAAAATAGTTCCAGCATGCAACTCCCCCTTAAACCACAAATTGTGATGTTTACATTTCTTTTTGTGTGTAGCTAAAACAAAGAAGATGAAACATGTTAATGATGATTATGATGATGATCTGCTTTGGACAGAGTCAGGCTAGCGGTTTCCCCTTGCTTAATTTTAACCTAGGCTATATACTGTATATACAGTACTTTAAGGTAAAATAACAAGATACAAATAGTTTTACTTTGTCATTGCACTCACCCCCTCATACAGACAGCTTGAGTTGATCACAGCCAAATGGATGCAAACACCAAATGAACATGAACTCCAGGTTATTTCAGTTGGTTTCAGATGGGTTTGGGACTGATCACATGGTTTCATTTATATGATGGAAATGCACAGTGTGTGTTGTTGTTTCCTATTTCTTTTCTGCTTCCTCTTCACTGCTCTTAGGCCAAAGAATTATTTGGTTTTATTGTGGAAAAAGTGTTGTTGAAGGGATTTCTAACTGTACAAATGAGTTCTGCACTGTGATAATTACAAACCACTCATTATATGGGGACACACTACTAGATTTGCTTATTTTGTCAGTTATATGAACCTAAATTTAAAAGTGAACAATCATTGAAATCCATTTTAGTTTCCACACAGACAACAACAACAGTTCAGCCCCCTGCTGTACCCCTCCTCTACCACAAACTAGATTGTAGGTTTCAACGCTCAAATGCTGAACTCATCATGTACAGTAAACTGTTTCTGTCCAGCAGGCTGTTCAAATCTTAACTGAATATTTCCTCATGCTAAGTGCCTCAAATGTCCTTCGGCAGGTTGACAATGTGTACTGTATTCTTTTGTTCAACTTAGTGGTTCACTCTCCTCTAATAAATGTACATACCTTATGGACACAGTGTTGTGGGTTTTTTGTTGACTTGTAAATGATCATAAATGATGGCACACCTATTAACGATAACACGGTTTGTTAATATTAATGTGCTTTATATAGCACAGAGGTGAAATAATGAAGTGCCCTGTCCCTCCGCTTTTTGTCGAATTGCACTCACCCCCTCATACAGCCCCCCCATGAATGCTGATGATGCTGATAAGATCCACATGAGGGCAGCACAAGATACAATGTTACAGGGTTTCCTATCTGGATTTTATTCAGTTGAATAGTCTTTCACTTTATACGATCATTTTGGTTTTATGTGGGCCTAAATCAGAAACTAAAAGTATTACTGGCTTCCTTTGAGTAATGAGTAAGTTGAACTGGAAACCACACACTTGTATGATTTACTGAAATAAAATCTAACATTTAAGGGATGATTTGTAAGATCACATAGATAATGTTATTATGTGCTTAATTTGATAAGTAATATAGCTAGGGATAGTGCATGCATTAAAAAATGACAGATTATATACACTCCATTGTCAGATTATTAGGTACACATTAGGTTTACTAACTATAACTAAAGCAGTCTAATCAGAATTAAGTTTATTGCCAAGTAGATTTTCACATACATTTGCCTTGGTATTTTGGTGCTTAACAATGAACGTAGAGAAAGGAAAAGGAAAAAGTACTACCAGTCAATAATCATATGTAGAAAAATTTACCATAAAGTAAAATCTTTTTTTGAACTTTCAAAAAAACTGAACGTTAGAACCTTCATAAAGGTAAAATTTATTGCAGGACTGTTGTATTAGACTGCATTAGGTTTAGCTAGGTGTACCTAATAAACTGGCAATTAAGTGTATATTCTTATTTACAGAAAATTTTTCTAAGAATCTTCTACAGGGAGCACACAGTGCCATTTATACATCTGCATTTTATTGACTTGAAAACCATGAATAATGGCACACTGTTATGTTCATATGTCATCATTTCAATAAAAGAAAAAACTGCCCTCTGATTTAATAAGTATGTCAGCATCTTGCACCCTTCACATGCACATTAATACCACTTCCTGACCACAATCCTGTCTGAAATTTAATGTCTAAACTTCTCCCTTGAGCTTTTTGGAGTGAGGGAGAAAGATCAGACAACAACCTGTTCAACTGTGGCACTGTTTAACGTTAGATTATCTACTTGAAATATTGGCTTGATGTGTTGCACTATATGATACTGTTTATTCTGGATTTTCCTAACAATTTTGCACTTGTTTTAATTATATTATTTTATTCTGTATGATTTGTTTATTTTTAAGCAGTGGTGGACAAAGTACACAACCCCATTACTTGAGGCAAAGTACAGATACTCCTGGTGAAATGTTACTCCACTACAAGTGAAAGTTGCTCAGTCAGTTTTTTACTTGAGTTAAAGTACTTGAGTACTTGCTTTTAAAAATACTAAAGTATTCAAAAGTACATTTTCTTTTTTTAATATCAATGCATTTCTGTATTGTTTTCACAGTGCGTTTACAGAATCTCGTAACTCTCTTAAACCACCTAATGAATGCACTGACTTGCTTGTAAGAACCACAATGCTACACAAAGCCTATAGAAACGCCTGTAAAAAGGTCAGCATACAAATGCAATTGAATCGACAAAAAACACAGTCATTTTCATTTTTTATTTAAACACCACCCTCCCACACACACATACACACAAAAGAGTATGGCAGTATTCTGATACAATGGTGTGTGTGTGGTTGTGTGTGTACATGTAGGCATTAGTCAGACAGTGGAATTGCTGTAGATGCAGATTCCTCAGAAAATAAAACAAAAAATAAAACAATCAGCCCACCTTAAAATCCTAGTTACACTTGAAGCTTTCTAACTGCCCCAACAACACTGCTTTCAGTGAGACCAACTCAATAAATATTATATTAATTCACAACCAAGCAAAGCCTTCGAACAAGGAACTCCAGTGTTGTTTCACTTTGAGGTAACGTCCACTCACTAAAGGTGAAAAAAAGCATTTCTGCAGTCAATGTAAAGAATTTGTTGGGAATGACTTTTACTGTACTGTCCATCTCAAATGAGGTGAAACAGGTCTGTAGTGGTGACAGGTGAGAATTCTCAGCTTGGTCAAACTATTCAAACTTGAAGAAGTCCTTATTCAACTTCAACAGAAGCTGGGTAATTCTTCCCCTTCTTGGGCTGAAGATCAATCCAGCTGCACTAAAAAGCCTTTCATAGGCAGCAGAGGCGGGTAGGGCTGCAGTTAACTTGAGAGACAGGTTGGATACAGCTGGGTGAATAATTTTGGACAGTGATAACATATGAATTCGAGCACTCATCAGGATAGGGATGGTCGACTCACAGCTTTGTGGACTCTCCTCCTGCCGACTGCTGCCTGGCCGGTCGAGGTTTTCAAATGTAAACATCGGAGTAAACATCGAGGTAAAGGTGGAGGGGACAAACACCAGCTACAACCCTGACCACATAGACAAGCAAGACCATCTCTGCTTCCATCTGTGCATCACCACAGCCATCATAAACAGCGACTGCCTGGTGTTCGTTTTCTCCTTGCTGTGGCCGAGAAGAAGATACCGGATACACCAGGCAGGAAGAGCTTCTACCCTCAGGCCACTAGGATCCTAAATGAGGACACTGCCTAAGAATTGCCCGAAGACTATTTTTACTTACTTTATTATTCAAAGTCACTTACTATAGTTAACATTATTATTTATTTTGTTCTTTATTTTTATTCCATTTTACACATATTTTTTATTGCGCAATTTACGGTCACACATATTACTATGATTATACCCTGGATGATTATATGTGATAAATAAGCTTAAACTTGAACTTAAAGTAAATTTGCAGAAGTGAGCAATAGCAGCCTAAACCTTGCTTATATTCAACATCTGCTGCAAGATTGCAGCAACAAGCTAAACAGATTTAAGTTCCAGAGTAATGATATGATATAGCATGGAAAAATGTCTAAAAGTAATGGTTGTAGGTCTGCTTTAATCTGTTTTTACATTACTCCCATGATACTTTGCCTCGCGGTAACCCGTCTGCTTCCAGCTGGCTACCTGAGGCTGGTGCAGCGTGCACACTGAAATCATGACGGGAAAAAGGAAGTCATTTTCTCTCAATGAAAAACGTCGTCTCCTCGAAGCTTCTGACAAACTGCCAAAAACGAGCCAACGAGATGCAGCAGCGAAACTTGGTGTTCCTCAGGCTGCCTCATGTAGTCGACTCAAACAACGAGAAACAGTCAGCTGCTAGTGATGGAGACAGAAAACTAATAGGCACGGCGAAGCTGTCCGTTTCATTACTTTATATTTATGTATTAAACATACAAATGCCAATTAGATTGTCATCTGCATGAGATATAAAGAAAAAA
>NTHP01000422.1:50949-68352 GCA_003416845.1 Oplegnathus fasciatus | reverse complement strand
ATAAAAAAAAAAAACAAAGTGTAAAAAACACAGGTTATGGTTTTACAGCGGGTTAAGTGCTCTACCTTCATATTTAAGGGACAGATATGAGAGTGGTATCGATCTTCTCCTCTCACTCTCAGCAAGAAAGTGAAGTAGTGTATTTCCCCAAATGTCAAACTATTCCTTCCATTTACTATAAGTTCATAGGACAATCTCCGACACTTTGTACTTCCTTTTTACTTCCTATGTTGAACCACATAACATCTGTGATGACACTTGGAGTGAAGAATGGACATTGTCTCTGTGTCTCTGAGCAGACATGCTGCAGTCATCCAGCAACTGGATAACAATTTACTGAGTTAAAAAGAAAGATTTTACCTGCTGAACGTCAGCATGTTAACATCGCCACTGTGAGCGTGTTAACATGCTAATTTTAGTATTTCGCTCAAAGCACCAACCTCATAGAGCTGCTAGCACGGCTGTCGACTCTTAGCCTTGTTTGACAGGGATTAACAGATAAACAGAAAAATGCTTCATCATATTCATCCACTAAGGCTCAGTACAAAGAACATAAAAAGTCCAATGGGGGTGAATACCTTTAATAGGCACTGTTCTGATATGTTTGAGCCAGAACAAATTTTACACATGAGCAGCCTGAAAGGAAATCAGAAAATAACGTATAGCAAGCCTTGACAATTTTAGCACACGGAGTAAGCAAATGGTTGCAATTTAACTTGACACTGAACATTCACTTTCCCATAGACACTGATGCTTCTCTTGGTTTCTGAGTGAAGCCTATTGCTGCCAGGACCTCGAAGCTGACTGAAAGTGTGTGACCAACAACTGAGGGAGCTTTCAGTTTTCTCAAGACCATCATACTGTGCAGAATGCATTTTAAAAGTGCTGTGAAATAACACTATGCTGAAAAAGTAGGAAAACAGCAACTTACAATTTGACACACAAAAGGTAAGTTGATCTGATTGATGCCTCCGGCAAAAACTCCAAACGTCAGCCCAGTGTGAAACAGGAAGTTGAGGAGTGTGTGCCAGCCATTCCTGCTGATGCGGATCACACTGCAAACAATGAATGCAGTTAAAAGTTACAAAGATGGATGTCCTTTTACCCATGTATCCACTGCTGGGTAATTGGCACTAAAACGCTAAAAATGAACTGGCACACTGCATGACAAGTATTTAAGGGAAAAAGTCAAATTTACCTGTGTATAAGAGAGACACAAGTAAACTATACAGCTGTATTTGGAAATCATTTGGAATATATGACTATAATTCTGAAGTATATGAGGTGGTTAGTGTGGCAGTTGTTACTGATATATTGATAAAAACTGTCATTTAAATATAACTTATTTAATTGAACACCTAATATTCGGTCAAATGTTTAGATAATGCTTTAATATTTATAAATAATAATATTAAATATAGTTATGGTTGTGTATTTTGGTGTTATTAACACTTATTTTCTCGCAATAACACAAATGAACACTAAGAATATTTTAAATGTTTGTCTGTAAACAGCATAACCTAAACCTCACCTTAAATAAGAAGGATATGCTCAGATTTTTTTCAAATCCACCTTAAAGCAATACCTACACGCCATATTTACATTGAAAGAATCATTGTTTGCTTTAATCATCCTTCCTGTCCCTACTGGCCCTGAGATGAACCCTTCCTAATGTGACTCCCCTGTATTAGATGGGATCACAGTCCACAGTCCTCGTCCTAAGTCCACCATCGGAAAGGGGGTATCAGACGCTGTTAGACGACCCAAGAAGCATGTTGAAGCATACTGAGGCCTTTACAGCAACCAATAGCTCTTTCAACGTACATATGGGCATGTGAGTATTGTATTAAGATAGACTTGAAAAATGTGAATCTATCCTTTAATAAATGTTATTCTCACCTGTGGTGAACAATATAGGTCATGATGGAGACAAGCAGACAGAGCAGCATGACTGCTGTGCAGGCATACACCACTGGATGCAGATAATCCCCGGGGTATGGTGGGAAGGACAGCACTCGCTTCAAATCCTGCAGAAGTTTACAAATACAATTAGATCCACAAGAATGGATAATAAAAAGCAAAACACACAGAGAGATATAAAAAAAACAATACAGGATGGTTTGTACTGCTTTAGTGCTGCCAAAGGTTGACCCTTGTCTTGTGTTTAGGGTCAATATGTTTAACAGCAGAGAAAACCCCCTAAATGATCTTTTTTCAACTTGAAATTTGATGATTTTTCCGAGAGCGAGCCAAACATTAGAAAAAGTGAAACATTGCCTTTGTTTATATTTTCATGAAAGCTGTACACCACCAGGGTACAGAGATTGTCTTAGGGTCATTTTTTACCCGGCAGTTATAAAATCATTTACACATCATAAAAACCACACACACACACACACACACACACAATGAGAAATTGAGAATATGTGTTCTACTGATTGAACTGATTGAAAAATAAAACTTTCTTGTGCAGCATCTCCCCTCCACGACCCCACACATGACTCAAGTTCACAGACAACAGAAACAAAATTTCAGACAAAATAAACATTTCTTGAAAGCATTGTATACTAATGGGGAATGCAGTCAGAGGCGTGTTATAAAGGTGCTGCAGAAGACAGTACCACCAGTTCTCTCTTTGCTGAAGCCATGAGTGCACGTTTCAGTGCTCAATATGTCATAGATGACTTTTTCAGATATCCAGGAGGAACAAGAGAACAATGATTTAGAAGAGGAGGAGGTATCTAAAGAAGAAGAAGGTGGGGAAGAACACAACCATTTCACACTTTCTCAAGAATGCTACAATTCGATAACCGTGAGTCAAGAGCTACAAGACCTGTGAGTGACAGACTGGCGGCCATAAGAGAGGTTTGGGAGAAGTGGGTGGAGCGTCTGCCATACCTCTACAACTCTGGGCCTGAAGTAACAGTGGATGAGCAACTGGTTCCATTCAGAGGTACATTTTTATTTTTATATCTGTAACGTAAGTGATTTTCACTGCTAATTTTATTACTTATTGCTGTAATATCATTGATTTATGTGATTGTTTTATGTGACACTGAGTACTTACTGATCTATATATAATAGATCATCTCTTTTGTCAAAAGGTTGCTGTCCTTTCCAGCAGTATATCCCGAGCAAACCAGCAAAGTATGGCATCAAGATATGGATGGCCTGTGACGCACAATCCAGCTACGCTTTGAAGATGCATGTCTACACAGGGAAGCCGACCAGTGGAGGCCCGGAGAAGAACCAGAGGATGCAGGTTGTGCTTGATGTGACAGATGGACTCCTGAAGAGGAAGATCACTATAGTTGGCACACTTCTCCCCTGTCCTCCTGAGCACACTGCACAAAACGGCTGAGATCAGTGATCATGCGGACAGGAAGCCAGCCATCACCTTGGACTACAACCACAACAAAGGAGGCGTCAACAACCTGGACAAAGTGGCTGGAACTTACAGCTGTAGGATGACTGCCCGCTGGCCCCGGGTCATCTTCCATAACATCATTGATGTGTCCTCACACAAAGTCTTCGTGATATGGAACAACATCAACCTTACCTGGATGCCTGATAGGCGGGACAAGAGGAGGGTGTGAAAGGCACTTGTAGCCCCATACATTAAAAGAAGGAAGCGCCTCCCCTGCACAGCAGCCTCTGCAGCACTTGTGAAAGCTGTTCAGGGGGCTGAATCTTGTCCTGATCCACCTGAGCTGCAGCTGGGGCAGGCAAGAGGAAGAGATTCTTCTTGCCAATTCTGCCCCCCAAAGAAGGACTGTAAAACAAATACTATGTGCTGCATATGTGAGAAATACAGCTGTGAAGTCCATGCACACAGACTTTCATACTGTCCTACATGTGCTATTTAGAGTTGATTGATTTGTGTTTTACGAGTGGTGTCCACTGATTAAATCCAGTCTTTCTGCTTTGGAAAGGGAAAACCCAGATATTCACAAAGTTTGTGATGATGGAAAGGTTGTTTCTTCGTGCAAAATAGATTTAGGGTTTAAAATTCATTTAAACTGCTTTATTTTAGGGGTTTAGTGAAGGCAGGTCATTTTTGACCCTTAGGACAAGGGGAGTATACAGAATGTTAAGACTACACAAGGGTTAATATAAAATTGTCTAGCTAGTCCTGTGTTGATCTAAGCCAATCATTACTTGGTCAGGAGTGTGTGCATTTGTCTGCCTACGTTATTTAGCTTAAAGGAATAGTTCAGCATTTTGGGAAATATACACTTTCTGTTCGAGTGTTCAGATTGATATCAATATCATATCTCTGTGTGTTAATTACATAGCTGGAGTCACATATTTTTTAGCCTAGCTTAGCATAAAGACTGGAAGCAGGTGGAAGGACCTAGCCTGGCTCTGTCCAAAGTTACAAAATACACCTACTAACATCTCTAAAGCTCACTAATTAACATGTTGTATCTGGTTGGTTTATTCTGTGTACAAATAGAAATGTTTTAGGGGGAGTTATAAACTGGAACCATTTATTTTAAGTTTGTTCCATTAAGGTTAGGGTTAGCCCAAACAAACATGGACACCTCACATCAATCTGTCTTTGAAGGTAATTAACACCAAAGTGTGCTATGTTGCACGGTATGCCACACAATCAACTCTGCAAGAATACAACCATCTTGAGTTGCCCAATGACATGAACGTTCGCAAGTCACAAACGTGGGGATCTTTCCGTATCTACCATCCACTCTATATGATGTGAAAGCCGCATGATATTCAAGGAGTTTCCCTGTTTCCAGTCTGCTAAGCTAACCATTTCCTGACTCTAGCTCCGAACTTAACACACAGACATGAAATTGATCTCACTTTCAACAAGAAAGTGCATTTCCCAAAATGTTGACTTTTTCCTTTAATAACCTAAATAGCTGAACCTGTAGTTCTCTGTCTCTGACTTCTGACGCTGATGCCGACATGCTGTTAAAGCATGCTGTTCTTAAAGCACAGAGCTTTAAGAATGCTTGTAAAAGAAACTAATCATGTTTCCGTTATGCATACGGCCAGTGCTGCTACCAACAATGCTGCCATGAACCATTAGCACTCTTAACATCCAGCCTCACTCATGCTAGTCTGAATAACTACATAAAGCCTGCAGACCTACTGCATGTTTCCAAAGACCTGCACAATTACTCAAGCCTCTTTCAGTATGAGTGCATTAATGAAATCTCCTGATATGGTACCAATATTTAGCAACATAGACTGAGTGAGTAGAAAAATAACCCCCCTGTACATTGTGTGTGATATAAATGTACAGTAATGCAACTTATTATAGTTGTATTGATTGCATTATTAAATCAAACCCTCTCAGCTTACTGTAGATTTAGGCAGGGAAAGTCATTGTACTGCTGCTTACTGTGTTTGTAATGTTGCCTCACTGCACTGACATCACTGTCTTAAAATAACTTGGTGCACATCATTAAACATGTAAAACATGGTAACACAGATTTCAATGTGTCTGGAAACACAGGACACCACTCAGTGGACAAAACATTAAACACTAACCAGTGAAATCACCTTCAAGGGATATTTCGGATTTTTTGAGGTGGGGTTGTATGAGTTACTTATCCATTCTCAGTGTATTACCTACAGTAGATGGCGGTCGGCGCATTCCCAGTTTGGAGAGCCAGCCACCAGTACACCGCACGGAAGCTAAGCAATGTACTGCTGTGGACGGGGTCAGCAGCAAAATTTATTTTAACGATCTAAAAAAAGGCCCACCTAAAAAAAACTTTTATCAGTGTAAGTGTACGCTATATTTAGAACATTTTCATTGCTTTACCTCGCCGTCACACAGCCCTTATCTTCTTCAGAACTGCAACAATGTTATGTTGCTGGACTACTGAACAATTGGTGAACTCATTATCAATTGTTTACAGTCACAGCTTAAACCTGAATTGGCCAAAACTGAAAATGAACTCCACTGTGGTCCAAGAACTATTACAAACACACTGTCACACTTTAGGGTCACACTGTTGTATTGGTATATATTGGACACATTTCTCTATTACACTAAACACAGTTAGTGTAGCTTAAGAACAGTTTATGATGAAGACATTGTCATTGATCAAACCCTACACTCAAATCTCTGTGAACCTTTACATCCACTAATGAAAAGCACCGTTTGCATTAAAGTGTATGAACATGACATTACTTATGCATATCGCCACAGTCACCCACCCCCAGTCACCATGATAATAGTGGACTTTGGGAAGAAGCAGGGAAGGAACTATGCCCCCCTTATCATCAACGGGTCCTCGGTGGAGAAGGTGGACAGCTTCAAGTACCTTGGTGTCCACATCACAGAGGACCTGACCTGGGAGCCTAACACTGACTCTGCAGTGAGGAAGGCGAGGCAGAGACTGTTTCACCTCAGACGCTTTCGGATATCCCCTCAGATACTGAGAGATTTCTACTCCTACACCATCGAGAGCGTCCTGACGGGGAACATCGCTGCCTGGTATACCTAAGACTATTCTTACTTACTTATTATTCAAAGTTACTTATTATAGTTAACATTATCATTTATTACTTATTTCTATTCTTTATTCTTACTCTATTTTACACTTATTTTTATTGCATAATTGAAGGAGCTAACGGTCATACATTTCACTATGATTATACCCAGTATATGTGACAAATAATAAACCTGAACCTGAACTTTTTATTTGTTTGGATTTGTTACTTATTTTTTTTACTTTTTTGCAACATGCACATAGCACAAGCAAGCCCTATCATATAATATGATAGAGAACAACTTCTGCACATCAGGTCGTTGTGTTCAGCACTTGGCACCTGGAAAGTGGAGGCGACAAAGGAAATGAGGTTCGGGGTCCTGGTTGGATTATTCTTATAGCAAATGTCCAGTCATTGGATAATATGTTGGATGAACTCAGGAGCAGGATGCCTTTTCAACAGGACACTAACAACTGTAACATCATGGTTTATACAGAGTCTTGGCTCGACCCTTCAATCCCGGACTTGGCCACTCTTCCTGAGGGGCTCTCCATTCACCGCTAGGACCAGACAACAGCATCGGAGAAGAGCAAGGGAGGAGGTCTCGGCTTCATGGTAAACAACCAGTGATGCTCAGATGTAGAGATAATTTCTATGGGCTGTTCTCTAACCTAGAGCACCTTATGATCGAATGCCAGCCTTATTATCTCCCGAGGGAGTTTACATCAGCCGTTCTCACAGCAGTGTACATTCCACCACATGCTGACACCACCAAAGCCCTGGACAAGCTGTATGGAGTCAACAGGACTGAGACCTCACGGCCGGAGGCTGCTTTTTCTGCGGTCATTGGCTGCATCTGCAAATGCATCAATGACGTTGTACCAAGGATTACTGTACGGATATTCCTAAATCAGAAGCCCTGGGTCAACAGCAAATTTGGCACGGAAGACGCCTACAACTCTGGTGATTTGGAGGAGTACAAGAAATCCAGGTATGCGCTCCGGAGAGCTATTAGCAATGCTAAGAGGCAATACAAGGACAAAGTGGAGTCTAACTATCAGGGTCCCAACACCAGAAACGTGGGCTGGACTAGGAGCCATCACAGACTACAAAAGAAAAACCAGCGGTGCTGAGATAATGTCTGCATCTCTCCCAGATGAACTGAACACCTTCTATGCATGCTTTAAAAGCAACTCATTGGCTGAGGAGGTACAAACGGCCCAGGACCCCTGCCCACCTGTAATATCCAGGGCAGATGTGTGTAGATCGCTTAAACGGATTAACACACGCAAGGCACCTGGACCTGATGGCATTCCTGGCCGAGCTCTCAAGGTGTGTGCAGATCAACTGGCAACTTCACAGACATTTTCAACATGTCACTGCTCCAGTCTGTAGTCAACACCACCACCACACCAGACAACACCATCGCCACAGCCCTCCACACTGCCCTCCCCCACCTGGACCAGAGGAACACTTATGTGAGAATGCTGTTCATCGACTATAGTTTAGCATTCAATACCACCACCTCCAAGCTTATCATCAAGCTGCCAACACTCAACACTGCCCTGCATGACTGGATCCTGGACTTCCTGACGGGCAGACTGTGCGGACAGGCAGCACCACATCCTCCACCTTGACCCTCAACACTGGTGCCCCTCAGGTTCTGTGTGCTCAGCCCTCTCATGTACTCCCTGTTCACGCATGACCGCGTGGCCACCCACAGCTCCAACACCATCATCAAGTTTGCTGACGACACGACCGTCATTGGCCTGATCACCGGCGATGATGAGCCGGCCTACAGAGAGGAGGTCAGAGCCCTGACATCTTGGTGCCAGGACAACCTCCATCCTCCATCTCAACATCAGCAAAATAGAGGAGTTGATTGTGGACTACAGGAAGCGGCAAGGAGAAAGACACGCCCCCATCAACATCAATGGGACTACGGTGGAGAGAGTCAGCAGCTTCAGGTTCCACTGGGCTCACATCAGCGAGGACCTGACCTGGACTCACCACACCAACATCATCATAAAGACAGCCAGACAATGGCTCGTATTAACATGGACTCCAGGATACTCTGTAACTTTTACTGGAGCACCATCGAGAGTATCCTGACTGGCTGCATCACCGCCTGTTATGGCAGTTGCACCGCCCTCAACCATAAGACTCTACAGAGGGTGGTGTAAACTGCTCAGCACATCACCAGGACGGAGCTGCCATCCATTGAGGACCTCTACACCCAGCGGTGTAGGAAAAAGGCCATAACACTGCTGAACTCTTGAGCTCTCAAGCTCATTCCTGTCACTTCACTCGCACCTTATTAACACTGATGTCACTTTACCTCTGTACTACTTACTTACTGGTTACTACCTGTAAGTTTCCGTTTATATATATTATTACTAATGCTTATACATGCATACATCACAGTGTGTATATATATATATATATTTATATATATATTACAAGCTGTTTAACCATCACAGTATATAGTATATATTTACTAGTGTACTGACTGTCTAAAATCCTGTTCTTATCTATCCATAACCTGTCTACATTACTCATATTCATTTTATCACTACTGTACACCTGCATTCCACAGTATTACATTTTATATTTTGTTTTATATATATTCTACTCTATTCCTATATTTTGAACTTTCGCACTATTTTGTATCTTATGTCTTATGTTCTCTTTTTACTTGTGTGATTTTCTTTTATACATATTGTTTGAGCTTTGTTGGAGGGAGCCTGAGAATTAAGGATTTCATTGCCAATGATTGCTTCATTGTAATTGTTGTGCATATGACAATAAAAGAACTTGTAACTTGTAACTTGGTCTCTATAAAGGCTACTATACACGGCCATTTTGGACTGTCCCACACAAAAGTTGTCAAACATGGTGAAATCTCTGGCCGTCACTCTAAAATGGAGGCACACAAACATAAGCTTGATATCAATCATCTAATCTGTCTCGGAAATAAAGTGAATGAACACTATTTCTCAAAATGTTAAACCACTCCTTCAATCTACACTTTCAATTGACGTGTCAAAAGACAAATCCTACAAATACATTTTATGAAATGGGAATCACTGCACTTGCATTAATATTGTTTAGCCAAGCTCAGATGACTTATCTGTGGAGGCAGGAATGTGTAGGAAGTTTAGAGAAAGTGACTCATATTAAGTGATGTGCATCTCCTGGACAGGTCTAGCATTCCCTCTGTGTTAAAAGGCAAAACGTGCCTTCAAACAACAGTTAGGCCTTTTCCTTTCTTTCACTGGAACACACTCCTGCATGTGCATAATTCAAGCTGAAGATTCCTGTGGAGGCAGGAATCAAGAGCTAACTTGGCTCCGTCTTTACGACAGCGTCAATTCGCTTTTCCTTTGTGTTCCAAGGCCTTGTATTTTAGAGACACTGTCATGTCTTCCTCCTCACATCTCTCTCTCCCCGGGACAGCATGCTCTCTCATCACGCTCCACTGAACAACCCATCTATTAGACAGAGCATGACTGATTAAATCCTTTGCAGATCCCATAAAATGAAAAAATACAGGCATGCACACGCAGCAGCGGAGATCTGTGTGCACTACACTCCACTTATCTCAGATGACTGACTGCGTGCCGTGTCATGAGGTAAGATTTTGTAATTAGGCCTCTTTGTTCTGAATCTTATGCCTACGCTTGTGTGTAAAGATGATTTTTTTTCACCAGCTTACAAGTGTTATATATTCGATACAAGATACAAGTTAGATACAAGTTACGAGATACAAAATCATATTCTCTTCTAAATAAATTTGATTTGTTGAAGGTAAAAGCATTCATCTCTTGTATTGTGTTCCTACTCCTTAGTTTTTCTTCCTGCTGTTTACATTTCTGTGAGATGTGCAAAATAAATTGAGCACTCTTGAGGATTATTGAACTTGAATCATATGTTTCATTAGTGTCTGAGCAGATATGCTGGATGTATTGGGGCTTATCAAGACATTCTTTAATTGATCATCTACCATAAAGCCTGATTCATTTTGAATCCAGCGACACCAGCTGTCAAAAACACCACTATGCACTCAACTATATCTCTGTTTCCTAACCAGTGGTCTTCATGGGTCCAAATTTTTGGACCTGATCCGTAAAGGTTCAGTGTAAAACCTACTCGAATCCAACATGCATGAATTGATTTTCAGAAAAAAGTATCCAATGTAAAAGGGAACCAAGGATAATGAGAGCTAATAAAAAATTACCCAAACAGAGAGAGAACGTCAACACTGGTTGGTCAACCAGGTCGAGCTAGTAACTGACTTGGGGGCCCCTGACCCTTAGGTAGCTTGAAGGCTTCAGGTTCACTGTGTGGCAATTAGTTTGTGGTAATTTGGTTAAAGAGGCACTTCAGTGATTTATTTTTGCACTTCCATAAAGTTGGGAAAGATAGATTAAGAGTCTACAGCCATGTTAGCAGCTCTGTGAAGCTGTACTTAGGCACAGCGGAGCTTTGAGCTAAATGCTAACATCACTATGCTAACATACTCACAATGACAACGCTGACATGCTGATGTTTAGCAGGTACAATGTTCTGGGGATCACTTAACATCGCTTCATCAGCCTCTCAATTCATCCTGAGGGGAACATGAATGTTTGAACGAAATTTCACGACAATCCATCCAATAATTGTTGAGACGTTTCACTAAAAACATCACATCAACCTAATGGTGGCGCTGAAACAGTCAGGGAATCTCCAAAGTCATAAGGATAGCCTACATTCTTTGGGCAGCATGGATATCTGTACAAATGTTCATAACAACCCATCCAGTGATTGTCAAGAACGGGCAGACCAAATTTGCCATCCTACAGCCATGTAACTAAATTGGCTAAAACAAGACTGGTCAAAATCGAAGCAGCAGAGGCTGAAATATCCTGACTTTTAGTTCCTAGTCTGGGTCACACTCCGAAACATTAAATTCTACACATGTTGCATCTCCATATTGTCTTTCAATAAACCCTCCCTTCCTGCTAATTATCAATGTTTTAACGCCACACCTCCACTTTGTAACACATGCTTTTTGTTAAAAATGTGTAGCCTCCAAGTTCTAGTCGACATCACTTGTGACAAACTTGAAAAAACGGCACAAAAGAAACTTTACAATAGTTTGTACAGGCTGAGTACTCTGTGTGACTAGAAAATCAACTCTGACATGGAAAATCAGTGGAGTGCCTCTTTCATTAAGGCAACACCTGCGTCACTATCTAAGCTTGAGGCCCCAGGGCCTGAGTAGAGACCTTTTTTAAATGCTTTTATTATTGAAGTTTATATTATGTTTACATGGTGCATTTTAGAAGAAGTCAAATTACCAGAAACTACTCCAGCTACCACTTACTAATTAATAACTAATGGACAGACGGTTGGAGAGACAGGGAGGTCAGTAGGGGCCCATAGCTCATTTTTGCCCTGGGGCCCCCTTGTGGGTTTATCCAGCCGTGCTTAAAGATCTCTACTCAGTTGCAACTTGCTTGCAAAACTGCATCTTAGGAGCAAATAATAGCCAACAGTTTCAATTAATATTATCCACACTGACAGTGAGTGTCAGTGAGCAGAATAACTGCCCCTCTGCCTCTATTTCAGTGACATTATGCTGGTTTAACACTGCTGTTGGTTGAAAACTACACTTTAAGTTCCGTATTACTAATGCAGTGCTAGAAGAGTGTGTTGTGGTCCCTTTTTTCTGTTTTAAAAATAGTATAAAAAGTTGCATGTGGATTTGAAATAGTCTTGAATCCCTCAGTACCAGCTTGAGAATCAGCTGAGACATATTTCCCCTTAAGTTTGCCCTTAACTTGTGACTTGAATAATGTGAATGTTCTGTTAATACCCTCAGTTACTCTGTGTCAAAACATAATACGCCCACAGACCATCTGCACACAGCAGTGGGAGCAGTACTGCTGATGGGCAAAACATTAGGTATGATACTATAATTGTATTGTAAAAGCATCCTACCATTAGCCTTAGTGGTGTTACAGTTCAGTTGTGAAGCTCTGGTCTCTCCCGGAGGCCCCTGCTGCCCCCCTACCCTGCGCCCTCCGGCTCCATGTAGAGGATGAGATTCTTAATCAAGTTCTTCCTCCAACAGTACGGCTGCAGCGGAGGATGATCCGATCACAGGAGCATGTCCAGCAGGCCGGTGCTCGTCCTCCAGCTCGGTGGCTCCAGGAGCGGCGCTAACGGGCAGCCACGGCCTCCCGGTCCCGGCTCCATCTGCACGGCAGCGCTGCTCGTGGAAATGAAAGCAGAAGATTGAGCCGTGTTCCCACCGAGCCTACACTTTAAATCAGTCTCCAGCTTTGAGTGACGCGCGTGTGGGCGGTGTGGAGGGTGACAGATCACGTTCAGGACACATTCAAAATAATACAGTGAGGACAGGCAGGGAACTGTCAGAAAGAGCGGTCCTGGTCGGTTTATCTGTCTTTAGTATGGAAACGTGCTATTAATAGGATCTGACTGTGTTCGCGCTCTGACCGTGCTTACGAGCAGAGGATGGACAATTATTCACTTAGTTATTTTTGCTCCATCAGAGCCGCTGATGGATCAAATGACAGATATAAAGATCAAATGTGAACATATCAAGGATGTTTTAGGAAAAGCAAAGGGCAGAGTTACCTGCGGTGGTGTGCGCTCCTGTCAGCTGAGTACAATCCAGACCCCCCTCAATCCAGGTCAGTGAAGATAGTGGCTGCGCTCCATTCGTCCGTAACGATGTGCCGCATGTTACGTAGAGAGCGAGGGCGGGGAGACCCGGTTAAATCAAGTGCGGGCGGCACAGGAGAGGGGAGGAGGGGGAGGAGGGGGTGACGTTACAGGCGACGAACAGCGGCAGGTTGTGGCAGCTTCGGTCTCTGTGAGGGTGACTTGTTACCAAACGCTGGATCTATAAAGAGGCAGGTATCAGGTGGGTGTAGTGGCGAACTGCAACTCATTCTGAGGTACTTCACATGAGTGTTTCACTTTTCTGACTCTACTAAATATGCCTTTGGGACTGACTGATTACATTTCAGAGGGAAATCTTTTTTTTTTTACTACACTACATAGATTCCTCTTTACTTTGTATCTTAAGCAGTGGTGAAATGTAACAAAGTACTCACTTAAGTTCAATTTTGAGGTACTTTTACTTTACTTGAGTATTTCATTTTATGCTACTTTATACTTGTACTTGACTACAATTTCAGTTCAATTCAAATTACTTAAATAGATTTCAGGGAGAAATATTCCTCCACTTTCCTGCACTACATAACCCAGTGACACAAACATTCACTGCACCTGTAAATGATATATTATTATATTATTATATATTCTCATTGTTTAACTACACACTGTTTTTATCATGTAAATATCATCACTCAAACAAACTATGCACGCTGTGTATACTGTGTATACGGTCACACCCACCTACCTCATGTGTATAAAGCTACCTGTTACAGTAATCATATTTATTTCAGCATCCTTTGCACCATTGTCTTACCGTTAACACTTGCTATTGTTGCTTTTTATACAGTATATATATATATATATATATATGTGTGTGTGTGTGTGTGTGTGTGTATATATATACGTTTTTATATATATATTTATACCTGTGCTTAGTAGTTTAATGTTTATGTTTACCTTGTCGAGCTTGTTTTAAGCTGTTTGTACACTGAGAGCAAAACCGGAGTCAGATTCTTTGTATGTGTTCACATACGTGGCCAATAAAGCTGATTCTGATTCTGATTCCATTTATTTGACAGTTTTAGTTGCTAATGATTTTTTCAGATTGAGATTTTACATGCAAACATAGAAGTAGCTTATAAAATATGATGCTTTACTATTACACTAACCTGTAGTGTATAAAGTACCTAAAATTGGCAATACATTGACAATATTAAGTAATGATATTGAATAATACAATGTATTCATAACACTTTGAATGGAGTGTTTCTGCATAATGAAGACTTTTACTTTTGATACTTTAAGTATGTTTTGCTGATAATACTTCTGTAATTTTATTTAAGTAACATTTTGAATGCAGGATGTTTACTTGTAATGGAGCACTTTTAAACTGTGCTACTTCTACTTTTACTGAAGTAAAAGTTCTGAATACTTTTTCCACCACTGATAAGATTTTACATAATTATAAACCATATGATCAAAAAATATGATGCCGTGTTACAGATTAGACTACCCTAACAACACTGACTAACAGTATATAAAGTAATTGAAGTTAACCTCAACAAGCTACAACATTAAAGTGCCTCTTACATGTTTATGCATTAGTAATAATAATTCTATCATATAATATATTATTATATAACTGACAGGCGCCGTTCTGCATAATGATTACTTTTGTATTTTAGATATTTTATTGAGGTGTTTGGAACAGTTGTTGACAGTTATAAATAAGATACACACACTGTTGTTTTTTGTAGGAACAGGTAACCGAAACAACATAAGGACATGATGAGACTGCTATCATTAATAATGAAATCGAAAATAACAACACAGAAATAACAAGGGACGGTGTATATCCTGAGCTGTACTTGAAACAATTAGGTTAGTAGTGATGCAACAATCAGGCGGTGGACTAGAACAAACGAGCAAACAAAGATTACAGATTATTCTTAAAAGGAGGGTCAGTCATACATGCACTCTCTCTCAGAGACAGACAGCATAATCAAGCGCGTACATTACACCATACAGACATACACACAAACCCTCATTCATTTTGTCTATCTTACAGGTATACACACATACAAACACACAGACAGACAGATAACAAAATGGAAAAAGAACCTCAGCAAAACATCTAAAACCTGGTAAGATTGTCAAAATGATTGTATATCGTAAATCCCACCGTCCCATCCCAACAAACAAAAGCCCAGAGATCCTAAAGGTAGCAGTATCTAAAATAAGGGTTGGTAGTTAGTCTTTGTTAGAGCGTTCCTCTAGATGTTGAATGAAAGGTTGCCATATTAAATCAAACCTATCTGCCTGATCCATCCTAAGATATCTAATCCTCTCCACCTCCAGTGTGTTTACAAGGTCCGCAAGCCACATTTTAACAGTATACGCCTTTCACCTTCCATAGTATTGGTACGCATTTCTTAGCAGACATGAGACACAAATTAAGAAAGCGTTAGTGAGCTGATGAGAGACCACGCAAAGTCTCTGATAAATTAAAAATAATAGTTTGGAAGTCTGGTTTTACTTGTCGTGCAAGTATTTTAGAAATAGTATCAAAAACATTAACCATTAATTCTCAGTCTTGGGACATAGTATGTAGCTGCGAGCAAGAGTGGCCTCGCTGGCCTTACATTTCTCACAAATGGGTGAAACAGAGGGGAATGACTTGTGCAGTTTCATTTATGGAGCTGTGTATCCACATCAGACTATATACTCCATTGTTCTTCAGTGGTCTGGATGCCAAGATCTCTTTCCCCAAGTGCCCTCTTGCATACACCATGTAAGTGGCGGTTCTTGGAATTTTTAACTGGGGTAGCCCCGGGGTGGTAAAGGGATTTCGTGCATGAATTATTAAATCACAAAGTAATATTTTTTTTATGTTTGTTTTTACATTTGAACAAGTAAAAAATCATGCCAATAACTTTTTTTTTCAATATATTTTATTTGATATTTGTCCACTGCAGTGGACACCATGCATCAACGGTATAAAAAGTGATTCAATGGAACTCAATATAGGTCCGAAGAAACATATGTTTTTAAAACATTTACTAAAAGCAAATGATATGAATACACATAAAAGTATTAAAGTGTAAATTATATCAGAATTTTAAATAAAACCTACAAAATAAGGAAGAATCTACCTTATAGGCCCAATTGGCAGAATATACCCTTTAGTGCATAACGTCCACTGTAATGGACAGATGTTTTCAGTCACAGAAAGAAATGTACAAGAAAAATATTATTAAAATCTGGACAAAAGTATTTCTAAATTCTTATTTAGTTGGGAAACATTTTTTTTAACCTGTCTGGATTTCTGAGAATAAAAGGATTTAAAGCAGAAGTAGGTAACCTGTATAAAATTAACTTTTAGTCACATTTGCTAAAACTGTCACTGTGTCCTGACAGTAGTACATGAGACAGATAATCTGTGAAAAAAATCAGGCTCCTCTGGCTCCACCTGCTGCCCCTAAGGACACTTGCAAGAATTCCCTGAGCCCGAATCAAAACAACCAATCAGAGCAGGAGGAGTATCTGATGGAGTGTCAATCACTGCTCCTGCACACGCTACGAGCTGCTCCCCTCCACCGCGCATGCGCTAACTCCGTCAGGGGCCATATCTTCAGTGAGCGGAGACCAATGAAGAAAAGCAAGCTAAAAAGAAAGAATCAGACCGAGCGACTCTGCGGGGAGGGGCTTTGGAGGCGAGCTGAAGCGCAGTGGCAATGGAGGGGGAGGGACCTGGAAGTTGTACTCGTTCAGATTTTCAAGCTAAGTCTTCTCAAACCTATTGACTGCAGCTTTAAGGGATGGCCAGACTGCAGAGAGGAGACACCCAGAGCCATCAGAGAGTACTGGGCCATCAGAGACAAAATAAGTACGCAAGATAGCATGCTCTTCAGAAGCCAGCGTGTTATCTTTCCTAAAACTTTGTAGAAATGCTGAGACAGATTCACTACAGCCATGTAGGAGGAGAGGTTTGCCACAGGCAGGTCCGTGACACACTGTTTTGGCCCAACCTGCAGGTGGAAATCAAAGTGCAGTGCAGCAGTGCTCCATGTGCAATGAGTGTGCGCATGAACAACAGAAGGAGACATGATGTCTCACCCGCTTCCCACACATCCCTGGCAGATAGTGAGCATGGACAGACTAAACCTTTGGGTTGTGACTAGAGCCCTGCACGGGCCAAAAACTCCAGCCCGGCCCCAGCCCGACAAAGTCTGCAATTTTTCAGCC
>NTHP01000422.1:14460-45828 GCA_003416845.1 Oplegnathus fasciatus | reverse complement strand
GTGTGTATATATATATATATATATATATATATATATATATATATATATATAGCTTTTAGCACAAGCATCAGCACAAGTTGGACAACGAAATTAGGCAATACCCCCTAAACTGGCATTTTTCGTTATACAACGTGAACAACAGCAGATTAATTATACTTCATGCACGGACCCATAAGTGATGATGGAGCGGGGTTATTTTTGTTGGAGTCTACATAATTTTTTTTTTAGTAAAATCCTACTCGTTATACCTTTAAGTTCTTGTTATTATTAACGTAGCCCCGGCCTAATTATGAACAAAAGTCGTTTGTACAGGACCTACATATTAACACTTGCACCATACTCCAGTTCAGTACTTCATTTTGTTGAATTATTATTTAATTTCGTCAGGTCTATTGGTTTGAAAGCTGGTTACCGTTACACTTCTTAATAGTCAGTGATGTTTTAATTTGTTGCAGTCTGCACTGTTATTTTTGACTGCACGATGGCTTCAGATCGTGTCAATCACTGTGCCCAACGACTGCGGCTCAGCATTCTTGCTACAGTATTTGCTCCCTCTGTCTTCTTTCAAACCTCCCTCTCACGTTGACTAACAGTGGATGTTGCCGAGCTGTCACTCCGATGGAGACTGGCCAATGAAAACGCGTCTTTCGTAGGTCCCACCCACGAGATTTCAGCTCAACATTTTGGATTCGCAAAACTTTTGGTTGATATTTTAAATCACAAAGGTGTGAATGTTTATAGTTTTGCTCCCTGTTTTTCTGACTGTATAATAAAGACACAGCAGTAAGTCCTATAGTAGCGGCTTTGGATCGAAAGGAAACGGAGACCAATGAGAACGAGTGTGATTACTGTGTTTCCAGAAGTCTGTCTCGATCCATACTTTAAAAAATGATCCACGTGGGAACCTCTGTCTCCATTCAATAACTCAAACGAGCTGAAATTGCGAGCTGATGTGTCATGTGACGTCTTCCTACCAATCAGAGCCGGACAATAAACTCTTTGGCCTCACCACCAGGAAGTAAAAAGCGCCTGACATGTCTAAAGATCCCTCCAGCTCTCTATCATCTGACTGTCACTTAGCATTTTATTACCTTGTCATTCTCATAGATTATTTGGGCGGATTTCCTCTCGGCTGTCACTGACATAATCTGTGTTTAAACTCGCGGTCGAAGTTTCCTGTCGCTCAATGGCCAGTTCATGTCCAAGTGTACCCGAGCTTGTTGCGGGTGCTCGGCGTCTGTATGGGCAGGTGTTCGGGGAAGAGGCTCCTCAGTTTGCGGTGTGTGCTCCTGGAAGAGTGAACCTGATAGGAGAGCACACTGACTACAACCAGGGATTTGTTCTTCCAATGGTAACATTATGACCGTCCACCTGGTGGCACAGAGCTTACAGATGTGATGTGGGTGAAGTGAAATCTGCCACTTAAACGTCCCCTTGCTTGTTTCCAGACGTGTTTTTCATGACATACCTCTGTGCCTGTTCAAACCATGAGGGAGTCACTCTGCTGTGTGTCCTGCCTGCAGTGTGTCCAGTAACAATTGTGCAAAAATGCAACTTTGTGCAATCTTGCATTAACAACAGTGTTGTAGTCAAAATCAATATTAGATGTTGTTTGGTCATTTGCTTGTCGACTGTAACAGAAGAGTAGAACTGGCAAATAGTACTCTATGGTTCCACATACCAGTAATAAACAGTCAGGAAGTATAATAAGCTTCATACTTCCTGATTTTTTTTAATGGAGTTTGGCGAGACATTTCCTGTCTGACAGAGAGGAAAAGATAACCACCCAGCTGCATGTGTTTGTTTGTGTTTTTGTGAGTCAGGCGCTGCCCCTGGTGACTGTGGTGGTAGGGAGTCAAACCTCTGGCCAGGATGTTACCGTGGTAACGACAACTGAGGATGCTGATGAGCCTCGGAGGGTGGACTTCAGCCTGCCCAGCGATGGATCACAGCTGTCTCCAGGGTTACCCAGCTGGGCAAACTATGTGAAGGGTGTTATACAGCATTACAGGGGTAAACAAATGAGCTATGACTACACAGCTATAAAAACATTACCTGGGATTTATCCTAATTATGTATTCAAATTTTAAATATTACTTTTAACAGGAGTTTATTCATTTTATTTTTCACCTCATGTAGTGAATCTAGTCTGGGAACAGATCTGCAGCAGAAGCTTGTTGAGCTCACAAATGTTGTATTATTCTGACATGTTTGGACAACACAGTATATTTATTCAATGCGTACTTTCTCTGTGTCTGGTGTGCTTCAGCTCCTCCTGTCCCAGGTTTCAGGGCAGTGATAGCCAGCAGTGTCCCCCTGGGAGGAGGCCTGTCCAGCTCTGCCTCTCTGGAGGTAGCTTTCTACACATTCCTGCAGCAACTCAAGCCAGGTCAGAATCTGATTACAGAGACTACAGTCAGACCAGCGTGACTCTGATATCCAGTGAGAAGATGTCCAGTGATTTTCAAGGAAAAGCTCATATTGGATCAGCAAACTGATGTATTAGTGTTCAAACTGACTGATCTTGCTTAATTACAGCTTGACGTTCTGCTGTAGCTGATGCTCAAAATGCAAGTTGGAGTTTTGGTATTAACTCTACATCTTTCTTTATCTTTCAGATGATGGAGACAAGGTGCTCAAAGCAGTAGCATGTCAGCAGGCTGAACACACTCATGCTGGTGTACCCTGTGGCATTATGGATCAGTTTGTGTCTGTTCTTGGCAGGGAGGGGCATGCTTTGCTCATTGACTGCAGGTAGTGGAAACAGCCAATGAAAATAGATTAATCCAACATTCTTTGGTGACATTGAGATGCCTGGTTCGTCCCTTGGATATGTTCTGGCAAAATGTTTTCAAAGGCAGAGGACATTGTACATATTTACATCCACCATTATCAACCATGTACTTCTTTGTGGTTTGACTCAGGTCCCTGGAGGCCACCCCTGTCCCTCTGGCAGATCCAGGCCTGGTGATTCTCATCACCAACTCCAATGTGAAACACTCTCTGAGCGGTAGTGAATACCCCACGAGACGCAGACAGTGTGAGCATGCTGCCTCCATCCTGGGAAAGGATAGTCTCAGAGACGCTACCATGAAGGACCTGGAGGGTGTGAAGTATACTTTTAGCATCGTGTGCTGACTGTCCCACTCTGTCTTATATTCTTACCCCTTGTTCTGCTCTGTCCTGGGCTAGCTCGCTGTCCTGATTCCCGCCCCGTCCTGTCTCTCTCCATTCCACTGACCTCCCTTGTCATTTCAGAGGCGAGGGGCAGACTGGATGATGTAACCTATCGAAGAGCTCGTCACGTGATTGAGGAGATAGAAAGAACTGTCCACGCCGCTGAAGCCCTGAAGAGAGGAGCCTTCAAAGAGTTTGGCAAGCTCATGGTGGAGAGCCACAACTCCCTGAGGTACAGCTAAAGCAGCTGCATCACATCTGTAAAATCTAGAGTCGCTGTTGAGGACAAAAAGTGGAAGGTGTGTGGTGACTTGCTGTCCCTCTGTCAGAGACCTGTATGAGGTGAGTTGCAGAGAGCTGGATGAGCTGGTGTCTGCAGCCATGGAGGTGGAGGGGGTGTTTGGCAGCCGGATGACAGGTGGAGGATTCGGCGGGTGCACTGTGACTTTGCTGCAGGCCCAAGCCATTGACAGGACTATACTCCACATACAGGTGAAAACACACACACACGGTCATACGCCCATACGCTGTATACTATAGAGATCAGGTATGCTATATAAATTATCAGGATTATCAACAATAAATAAAGTTTGGAGAGCTGGTAGATACAAACACATATGCTGTTATCAGGCTACAGCTGCCTTTATTAAAGGAACATTTCAACATTTTGGCAAATAGCTTGTTTGCTGTCTTACTGGGAGTTTGACAAAAAGAACAATGTAAACTTCATCAATGTGTATTCAGTTGAGAAATTGTTCCAGGACTTGTTTACCATAGCTTAGCACACACACTAGTAACTGGGGGGGAACTGGCTAGCTTCCACCAAAATAGATAAAAATGTGCCTTCAGTTAACACCTAAATTGCCTCTTCTACATGATGTCTTTCTGTTGTCTCTGGTACAACAGACTGACTCTCTTCAGTAAGTCAGTAAAGCATTAGCACAGCTACCTGTTCTCCAGNTTTAGATGGTTTGATCGCAGACATTAATCCTGGAGCTTACTCATTCCTTCTGAGTGCAACACGAAAGATAGGCAACTTAAGGTAATCAAATTTACAATTCCATCCACAGCACTTGATAATGCTGCAATAGCTTACCTTTTTATAACTGTCAGTGTGCTGCCTGCATGTTTTCATAGTTGGTCCTCTCTGTTTTGTTGTTGTTTGTTGTCTACTTCTCAGTGGATAGTAGATGAATTTAGTCCACAAATCTGTTTCTTCCAAGAACATCAGAGTTTAGTTTAAAACAAAAGGTTATTAACAAAGAAAACTGTGGTTCAGACTGTGAAAGCATCTGAGCAATCTCAGATGTTTGGACATAATTGTGTGTCGCTCTTGGGACCTAAAATATTATACCTGACAGCCACCAGATGTTTCAGGTTTCTGATTTTAAGTTGAACGTGTGCAGTTTTTTTTGTGGATGCAGCATTAACACACCAGGCTTCACCACCCCTCAGCCCTGCTTTTCTTTCTCTCACTCTACTGCTTTTAGTTGAAAATATATTTAATATAATTTACTTTAGGATATGATGTTTGTAGTGGTAGTAGCACAAGTGTTGGACTTCTTAAATATTTAGCTTCATTATTCTCATCCTGCAACACAATACAGCAGGTGCAACAAAATCAGATTTGCTGAAATTAAAGTTTTTCTGTTTTTATGATTCTGTTTTCTGGAAAATCTCTGCATTCAGAAGGGTATTTGACATGATAAGTGTCTGAGGACATTGTTCATTTGTTCGCAGGGGATAAAAAGCACTTTTCAGGCTGTCACTTTAAGGGGGCCATTTCAGACATTGCCAAGTCCCCCGTGTCTTGCTCAGACAGCTCCTGTGTGTGTGTGTGTGTGTGTGTGTGTGTGTGTNTATATAAATTATCAGGATTATCAACAATAAATAAAGTTTGGAGAGCTGGTAGATACAAACACATATGCTGTTATCAGGCTACAGCTGCCTTTATTAAAGGAACATTTCAACATTTTGGCAAATAGCTTGTTTGCTGTCTTACTGGGAGTTTGACAAAAAGAACAATGTAAACTTCATCAATGTGTATTCAGTTGAGAAATTGTTCCAGGACTTGTTTACCATAGCTTAGCACACACACTAGTAACTGGGGGGGAACTGGCTAGCTTCCACCAAAATAGATAAAAATGTGCCTTCAGTTAACACCTAAATTGCCTCTTCTACATGATGTCTTTCTGTTGTCTCTGGTACAACAGACTGACTCTCTTCAGTAAGTCAGTAAAGCATTAGCACAGCTACCTGTTCTCCAGCGGATCATTCAGAAGCTGGACTCAACTTCACTAAAATACTGTTCACTGTCTGGGTTTAGCTTGAGAGGGAGAAGCTCAAATGTCAGATAACCTGGTGATATTTCACTAGCTAACATCTGGAGGAAGATTTAGATGGTTTGATCGCAGACATTAATCCTGGAGCTTACTCATTCCTTCTGAGTGCAACACGAAAGATAGGCAACTTAAGGTAATCAAATTTACAATTCCATCCACAGCACTTGATAATGCTGCAATAGCTTACCTTTTTATAACTGTCAGTGTGCTGCCTGCATGTTTTCATAGTTGGTCCTCTCTGTTTTGTTGTTGTTTGTTGTCTACTTCTCAGTGGATAGTAGATGAATTTAGTCCACAAATCTGTTTCTTCCAAGAACATCAGAGTTTAGTTTAAAACAAAAGGTTATTAACANTGTGAGAGAGAGAGAGAGAGAGAATGTGTGTGAATATGTGTGTGAGAGATCAGGGGGTATGGGCTGAGAATAAAAGCGAGCTTCGCTGAGACAGAGCCAGAAGTGTCCAGTTATTAGCATGCTGGTCTGGTCACTGTGGCCCTGCTGCCTTTCTGCTTTAACACAGTCAGACTGTAGGCCTGCTGTTGGCTGACACCATTCAGAATCCTACAGGAGATACATCAACAAAGATGTAAATTCAACCACAGAAAATCACGGGAAACACTTGCATTTACGAGGATGACACGCTCGCTTTGAAGCAACAGTGAGAATGAAAAGAACAGCAGCCTTTTATAGGTTTGAAACTCCGCTTTTCGAAATCTTCAGCTTTGGAAACAGACTTGGCAGATTTCCTTGCATCTTTCCTAACTTGGCCGTATTCTGGCTACTACTGTGGCTTGCTAACGGTCAAAGGGAACGGGTCTTTCTCTGAAACAAAAGACCTAACCCTAACATTTGAAACTTCCACATCCCTCAGTCCTCAGCATTCCTGACCAGAGCAGAGAGATCCTTGTCCTCCCAACAACAACATCAGAAAAGGCTTCACAGGATCATAAAAATCACCGCTTCGCCTCCAAGATGCTGAACCTCAACTCACCAGACGACAACAGCAACAGGAACTCTCTCCAGGACCCGGTGTCACTGAACGTCGGTGGAGAATTTTACACTACAACCCTGGACACTCTGACACGCTGCCGTGACTCGATGCTAGGTGCTATGTTCACTGGACAAATCCCTGTGCTTAGAGATAACAAGGGAAATGTTTTCATAGACCGCGATGGTAAAGTGTTCAGGTACATCCTGAATTACCTGCGCTCCAGCTCCCTGGACCTGCCGGATGGCTTTTCAGAGCTGGCACTGCTGCAGAGAGAGGCTGACTTCTTCCAGATCCGCCCCCTGCTGGAGGAGATTCGCCGCTATGAGGCATCAGTGCCTCTCAGCCTTAGAGGAGGCCCACTAGGAGCCATGATTATGATTAATGTTGATTCCAAGGTACATGATTTAAAGTTAGTTCAATATGTCAGTCAGGTCAGTCTGTCAGTATGTCAATAAATCAAGTCAATGGGCCTGCTGCAAGAACCACTTGTGCGAACAAATTTGTTCTTAAGTGGCACGTACTAGTGATTTAAGAGAACTTAAATCTCGCTACAAGCAGGTAAAAACTCATGAGTGATCCAGATCTGTCGTACGAGTCATGCACAGACAGTCTGCCTCTGTCTGTGCAGGACAGGGGAAAAAAACACCTGTCTTACTTCAAATGAATTATAATGCCTTAATGTGAATGAAATTGAAGTTTAAATGTGATCTAGTATAAATAAATCTAGTATATTAAAATATATAACAACAAGAAACTATCGTCATGACTTAACAATTTACTGAGAGGTTTTTTAGATTTGATGCCCTTATTGGAATATTTTGGCATTGCTACTTAAAGGCTACAGTTTTTTAGTTGTTAGGGAACTTCTCACTCTGACAGCTGCCTCAGGGTCTTTATGCAGATCGTGGTCAGGGTAACATAACAAAAGCATTATAATCGCTGACAGTGTGACATCGCCTACTGTATAATATGCTCTTTATTCCTGTCACAGTACAGCGCTGCTCTGACAGCGCAGCATCGGCAGCTGTATTAATAATTTGTTTGTTTCGGGTCCTCTAATACAACTACTGACACCGCTGAACTTGTTCTGTTTTAGAAATCTTCTGATTTCTGACAGCAGGTCTTGAAGCTTTGCAGTGTGACATTCTTCTTCTTACTATTTGGTAACACTTTTGTGAATGAAATTTGCCCACAGACAGGGTTGAACTGGTAGCCTTATATAGCAAATTAGGGCCATTGATTATGCAATAATCAAATCACAGGAACGTGCACCTCTTCCTTCATCAGGGTGAAACTAGCGGTTTGCGATAAGTTTGTAAAAGAGTTTGGTGTGACTTGTACAAGCAAACCTCAAAGAAACAAGTGTGATAGATTTGGGACAAGAATAAGAAAATGTTCTTGCACAAGGCCCATTATTTGAGTTGAATTAAGATTAGATATTGACTATGCAGTCCACCATGAACACAGTTGTTATGATGCAGCTTTTCACATTTATCAATGAATTGGCTGTAGAAAGTATAATTAGTGTAATCAGACTTTTTCCTGGCAAACTGATTTAAAAAGCAGTATACCCATGTAGGATTTATCTGGTTATTTTATCTAAAGGTGCTTTCAGACAGCGAGCAGCTACAGCTGTGACGCTGGTCATCTGTATTTTAAGTGGACCACAGCAGGGTGCAACCTCACTGCATAGGGTACTACGGTAGGGAACAATGCTTTCTGCATCGTTTTCCTCTGTGTGGTTTCTGTGGTTGCCATGGTCACACAGCGAGCCACAGAAATTGAAAAAAGTTCAACCATCATTACGGCAGCAGCAAATAGACGTTCATGTTCACAAGAGCGTTGTGGCCTTGCTCCAGCATACTGCTGTGTTACGTGGTGGCAAGGGCGGGGATACTTTCTTAAACTGAGACATTTCAATCTCTATCAGCCAATTATCAAACAGCAGGAGGTAGAGGATATGCTGTGGTCATCTTTCCACAGCTTTTAGGTACAATACAGCACTTTTTCCATTTGGATTCAGGAGTCAGTCAATTGAGGCGACGGCAGCAACTGCTCTCTTTCTGAAAGTACCTCAATACATTTCTAAATTATAATTTAATGTAGAAAAGTTTCTTCATATAGCTCATTGAAAGTGATTCTCTCTGTCATTGTGGACAGTCAGTTAGAGATCTGGAGGCTCTGAACTAAGCTAAATGGACAGCATACTGACTCTTGAAATTGTTTTCAAGAGTCAGATTTGGTCTAGTCCTGTGAGAGTAGGGAGAACTTAAAGGAAAAGTCCAACATTTTGGAAAATACTGGAAAATACACTGTTTTCCCCTTTTTGCTGAGTGTTAGATGAGAAGATTGATACCACTCTCATGTCTGTATGCTAAGTATGAAGCCACCGCCAGCAGCCAGCTGATGCAGCTTAGCACAAAGACTGGAAACAGGACTATTTCTTGGTCCAGCTCATAACCCCCCGTAAAACGGTGATCTGACGTTTATACTCTTCAGCTTTTGTACAGAGTAAATAAACGAGAACTAACTTGTTAATTAGTGAGCTTTTAACACATGTTAAAAGTGGAGTAATGTGTTGGTGGGCAGATGTTACCTTTGGACAGAGCCAGGCTAGCCTGTCCCCCTGTTTCCGGTCTTTGTGCTGGGTGAAGTTGGCTGCTGACTGTAGCTTCATATTGAGTGTACAGACATGAGAGTGGCATCAATCTTCTCATCTAACTCTTAGTTAGAAAGTCAATAAGCACATTCAGAATGAACCTTTTCCTTTTACCAGAACTGAAAATTTTATTGGATGCGAAAGAAAAATGCATAAGAATATTTTAACGTCTATCAGCCAGGGCTTCAATGGAGAATTCTAAAGAAAGTTCTGGCCTTCACTAACCTTTTGAGCTAGTATTTGTATTTACCATATAAACAGTGTATGTGCAGAGGATGTGTGTGTGCTTCTGCTTGCACATACAGAGACATGGAAAGACCGGTTCTTTGTTTGTGTACACTTTCGAGAATGTGTAGTCAGCATATTCTACCTTCTCATTCCAGGTCCGCGTTCTCCACTTTAACTTACGCCATGGGCCAGAAAACTATGAGCTTTGCACATGCTCTGTGCGAGCCTTCACAGTTGACCTCTTTTGTACCTGGAGAGCATTCCTGGCTCTGCTTTGTGAGCGCTTCTCCTACAGAACATCCCAGGGTCTCACCAGCCCCCATCCATGCAACCCGAGGCAGAACAGGCTGAAACTGGAGTGGGTGCCGAGGCCTAACGAACTCCCGCAGGACCAGTACGACAAGCAGTGTTACCGGGGGCTCACCGTCTCTAACCCTGAGGTCGCGCAGTCAGATGACATCATGAACATGCACTGGAGCACCTGTGAAATCACAGACATGCAGGGATTTGTGGAGGAGCTGCTGAAGGTGTCTCTGGCTGAAGGGTTCAAGGTGGATCTGGTGACTCCTGACCCGGCGGAAATTCTTAACTGCACCTCACTTCGGCTTGTGAAGTCCTGAGCTCTAGGCCAACAGCCTTAACTAAAAGTACCAGAACATGCTTAGTTGATTAATTATGGATGGTTTTCTCTAGTCACAACTGAAACAATGATCCTTAGGATTTCAATTGTTGAATCAAATCTTTTATGAGCGAGGGTTAGGGTCAACTTTGTGATATGGAAATCAAAAGGATACAGATTATGACCAGGAGGTTACTGGAAAAGGTTTTTGTCTGTGGGCTCTGTGCCTGTTCTCCTCATAGTGTTTACTTAAATAGTAAATAATAAGCTTTGTTAAATAAAAGATTTTTTTTTTATTTTTACAAATACTGACACATCATATGGTGGACATTAACATGTAACATTTTGATGCAACTTAGGCATTTTTAAACATGGAATCTAAAACACTGCAGGCTTCATCCATCCGTTTAAATGAGTCAAAGTGTGGAAATGTTCTGTGTTGACTCTGTTGACAGGACTGTTACAAATAGAGCAGTGGCAGAACTACTGGCGACCAGCAGTGATTTGGAAATAATTTCATCAAGGAACGAGAATGTTCTGTCGCAGGCTGAACTTACGTAGTTTGCAGCTTAATGAATGTTTATCTGCATAGCTTAACTGCAGCCATTGGCAGCTCTGGAGTANGGCTTGCTTCTTTTAAAATAATAGCTCGACATTTTGGGAGTTGCACTTATTCCCTTTTTTTTTTTGCAGAAAAACATGTTTCATGGGGAAAAAAAAGTTATATATACATTCAGTGTTTCTCACCAAAATGCATCAGGTGTCTCCTTGAGGTCTAACAAATGCGTTGCGTGCATTTCCTACCACATAAAACATTTGTAAAGCCAATTTTTGGAAGAATTTGAAACGTACATTCTTTACATTCATGTTTGCTTGCTAGCAGTCTTCCTCTTCTCTGTCTTTATTGGCTCTTTGCTGCATTTCTTGGCTTGTTATCGCTGCCAGCTGTCGGTCCTCGTGCGTGTGCCCAAAATACCAAAAGTGTGTAGTGGAGACCCACTCTTAAAGCACTGCTCCATAGAGCTTCTAGTGGTCCAAAAATCTTTTATCTTTTAACTATGGAGCTAGAGCCAGGAGTTTATCTTACCGTAGCATAAAGACTGGAAGCAGACGTGACGTCACGTGCTGGAACTATTTCTCTCCGGACACAATGACTTCCTGAACTCTGGTCGTCACCGTGCGGTTGCCAGGCAACCAGTGGACACTTAAGTCAATGTGACTGGCTAGTTTGTTGAGCCAGGCTATCTGTTTTAACTAGTTTCTAGTCTTTATGCTAAGCTTAGCTAATCAGCTCTAGCTCCAGTAAAGGCACAAACATGAGAGTGTCTGTCTTGTCATCTAACTCTCAAGAAAGCAAATAAGCGTATTTCTCAAAATTTCGTACTACTCCTTTAAACTTGATTTACAGCTGCCACCAGTGAACTGCCTCATATCATTACTGAGACAAGGAGAAAACACAAGCAGTCAAAGCTGACCACAGTTCTTGAAGTCCACACGGGCCATGTCTGAAGCTGCCGCTTGTCCAATATGTAGTTACATTTTTTAGGAGGTGTAGTAGAAGGTGTAGTGGCCACATGCATAGACTCAGTAGCCATGTTGTAACCTCTTTTACACATACAAATTTAGCCTAAAACATAGAACATATGTCAAAGTAACATTTTGTCTCTCATTTAGTTCCTATTTTACTGACATAGTTTGGATTTTGAAGGTGCTTCATGAATAATTCAACTGATTGTATTTCCTTGTGGGAGGGCTATATCTGTTTGCCCTTTGAATGACTTACACGGGGAGTCAGATGAGTTATGGACTGAGTGTGTAATTTTAGTCTGGAGAAGGAGTAGGAAGAAGGAAGTTTGGAGGAGGAAAAGATGTGTCTCGGCCGAAGAGGAAAGGTGTTGCGAAAACAAACCCAGTGGTTCTTTGTTCTCGCTCCCTCTCTAAACTTCCTTCCTAGGACTGTGAGAGATGTGATGAGCATGAATGTCTCTGCTGCCCTTCTGGGTGGACTGTCTGGTTTTATTATGGTTATTCACATTATGCACAAGGGACATCACTATGCTCACATACAGCTATAATACTTAGCTCTCAGATTTAGTGATTTATTTCAGATTCATTATTAGTTGAAGGTTACCATGGTTTCATGTACTCATTGTGTGTGTGTGTGTGTGTGTGTGTGTGTGTGTGTGTGTGTGTGTGATTATTTTTTACAGGAGCGATACAGTGGAACCCCGACTTTCTATGTCACAACTCCTTCAGAGGGAGCTCGGGCTCTCAGTCTGTCCTGACCTTTGTCAACACATCTCAGCAGATTCATTCCTCTTTATACGCTTTACTATTTGAGTTTTTTCAATTTTCACTCTTAAATTGAAAATGATGTACTGGTTATGCAGACTGGGGCTGATTGAAAAGCACCTGTTAATGTGGGAAAGTGCCTTCACAGTAAAACATTGCTTTGGTAACATTTTTGTTACTAGATTTTTTTTTTTGTCTTGGTTATGCAATGCTTTATCATCGAGATAACTTGTAGCTTAATTTCATTTTATTTCCATATGACTTCCATGGAATTAATCATTATCAGAAAATATGAAACTTTTGAATATGACATTTGTCTTAAATCAATATTTTTTTAAATATTAACATCCAATGTCTGCATAATGTGAAAGAGGTTTCTGGTTGGGATGAACACACAGATAATTATCATCAACTCCAGCTCTACAGAGCTTTTTAGCCTCCTCTGGCTCATTGTTTTGGTTTAACAGCACATTTAGTGTTAGGGCTCAGTCTCAGCGCTTTCATCAACCTTGTTTCCAAGGTCCGCTTTTCTTTTAAAAGGGAAGTCTTTTTTTCAGTTTACTCTGGTTATCTTAGCTTACCTCTGTTCAAAATCAAATATCAAAATTAATCAAGATATACTGTACTTTGGATTTGTGAGAATAAATAAGATTTCAAAACAGACTTTTCTTTTGGCTTCTTGATTAATAAAAACTTCCTGTCTTGTTTAAATTTTCTGCTGTAAGGATTTCAAAGTTTTCACAGACCTTTTGACTGAAAGGAAAGGTCAGTTAAAAATATTAATCACGTAATCAATGGGATTTTTATCTAATAGCATTCTGTCCACTGTTACCCATAGTGGTATGTTTGTGTACTCAAACTGAGAAGAGAAATCTGAGTACTGATCAGGCACTTGTAAACATGGGTTTTATGTTATTGTAGTGTAACATCGTGCCTCAGCAAAACATCCCTGTATCATCTTCTAGTGATCCAAAACGCTGATGCTAAGCTTTAGAGCAGGTCCTCCAAAAGGTCTCGTGTGACACCGATCTTAATTTCTCTTCACTGACTCACCATCAAATTCAGAATTCAGTTCAAGGTTCGTGTGATCGCATATACAGCACAGCCTGGCATGGTCAGGCACCTGCTTACATTAGAGATCTGCTGCAGCCCTACATTACCAGCAGGTCTCTGAGGTCCTCTGATCAGGGTTTGCTGATTGTGCCTTGATCCAGGCTTAAAACTAAAGGGGACTGCGCCTCTGAGGTCGTGGCTCCTACACTGTGGAACTCTCTCCCTTTGGACTTAAGATCTGCTGACACTGTGGACACCTTTAAAAAGCAGCTCAAGACCCATTTGTTTAGACTTGCCTTTGTGTCATTTTATTTTCATTTTATTTGTGTTCTTTCTGTTCCTATTGCATGGTGTTTTATGTCTGTATGTATGTTGGCTGCCTTATTTCATTTGTGAAGCACTTTGTGACGTCTCTGCTCTTGAAAGGTGCTATATAAATAAAGTTACTTAATCTAATCGTATATTGTGATATTTTGCATTAGCCTAATTGCTCCCAATAACCTGGTTTCTCCTGTGCATGTAGGGCCTAATTGAAGTGAATGTTTGCATGCAACTGTTGCCTGTTATTGTTGGTACTGCTATGGCAAGCCGTTTTAACATTTAATTGAACCACAGTCCTATCGGTAATTACATTTTAGATATCCATAGTAGCATTTCTCCTCGTCAAAATTATATTCTCATTAGTCAGAATGATAATTAAAGATATCCACAATAACATTCTTACTTGTAGAAATTGTATTTCAAGATATCTACAACTTTGACTGTATGAGTCAAAACTAAACTTAAGATATCTTTAAATCCTTAAAAAGTATTTAGTGGCAGTTTTAACATTTAATAGCTAGACTGGACATATGTATTGCAGATGTCTGTAATTCAGTTCTTCCTAGTCAAAAAGAACATTTCAGATATCCACAACGGCACTCTTCCTAGAACAAATGACGTCACTTCTGTCATTCATGTGTATTGGGTTTTCAATTTCAGATGTCCTCAGTTACATTTTTGATATCTGCAATAGAATTCTTACTAGCAAAAACTCCAATTTCAGATATCTACAATCCAATTGTTACTAGTCATGATTTTAATGTCAGATATCCATAATGCAGTTTTGAATGTCCAAAATAGGCCTACATCATGACCAGTAAAAATGTCATTACGGATATCCACAATTGGCATTATGACTAGAAACAATGCAATTTCAGATCTCTACATAATCTGAAATTGAAAGCCCAATACACATGAATGGCAAAAGTGATGTCGTGGATATCTGAAATGACAGTTGTGGATAGGAAGAGTGTAATTGTGGATATCTGAAATATTGTTTTTGACTAGGAAGAATAACAGATATCTGCAATACAGCTATTAAATGTTAAAAAGGCTTGCCATAGTAGGCTACTGCCGGGTTGCTGCTTTAAAATGCTGTCCACACCAGTGGACACCATTTCTCTCTACTACATTTTAGTTGGAATATCACCATTGTGAGCGCAGAACAATTGTTTTTTTAAACTGATTTATAAAGAGAAAATAGTACCGCGGTAGTGTAGCACAATAAGAAGACTTTTCCAACAAGCACAGTATCAGTATGGACAGTATCATGTTTTCAGAGAGAATGATGTAAGAAGCCATTTATGCCAAACTGAAGTGAGCTATGAAAGCTTTTGGAACAGAAGTTAACGCGGAAGTGGGGCGGGATTTGAACCCGCCAGGTTTACTAGGTGCACTTGAATGCATCATAAGGGAGGAGTTAGCCAAGCAGTGAAGTTTAGCCTAACGCTAGCAGGAAATACCGAGGCTACCGCCGCAGCGGCGGAAAAAGAAGGAGCAGTTTTTAGTTTTTAACTGGTGCTCAGACGTGGTATTTCCACGACAGATACGCGGTAGCTTGGAACCTGTACTCGCTTTCGGTCCGGACATATTTTCCTTGACTTTGTATGAGGCCGAATAAAACACCGGACACTGGCCGGAGGTGGAATCTTATCCAGCGGCTGTAAACGGTGGACGTCGGCTGAGCTACGGCCGTTTTGAATCAGGTGGGTTGGGAGGTGGGCCCGCACTTCACGTTTCCAGAGAGCTGGTGCCCACAGGTGTGTGCTTGTGATCCAGTTGACTAACAGTTGAACTACCCTGTTCGTCACAGCCACCTGTTTTCTGTTCAGCACCTGAACGACTCCAACTCAGGCTAGCTAAAGTTGCTTGTTTAGCCACACATCAGTGTTCTAATTTCTCACTGGCTAGCTGGCTACGCTTGACAACTGATATTCCACCCAGAATTCAGGCAGCTTAGTGTTGCTGCCTTATATACCAGCTAATTTGCAATTATTTTATTTAAATTAACGTTAGAGTTACATTGTTCTCCACATAAATGATTCGTTTCTGTATTGATAATAACCAACAGAAGGCTGTTTACCTATATGTTTAACTCTCAACAAGTGCTGCTCTCTGACAAACATATTCCACCGCGTAAACACATCAAGTCACTTCGGTGGTCACTAACACTACTAATTTATGTTGTAGCTACAGTTTGCATTGAGCTTGAATAGTTTGTGTGGTGAATTGCTTTCATGCCGAATTTACCATATTACCCGAATGACTCGTAAAAACTGGTCAGCCATGTTCGATGAAATGAGTGGGATTGTCTATAACGACGCCAGCATTAAATCGTCATTTTTTGTACAGAGATTGGTATGGATGGGTCTTAATCGAGTCTCGTGTTTAGGTTGGCTAGCCCCTGATTAGCTTGTTGTTAACTGTGAACCTACAGTAAACAGTGCGCCCAGGCAGAAATAACGAGCTTAAATAGGCGTTAACACACACACCTGAGCATAGTGATGTCAGCTTGAAGCTGTTCATTTAGCAAGACACGAGTCCAGAACAGAAAATTAGCAAGAAATTGATGAGTAGTTTAACTTATGATGTCAGTCTTACCGAGGAAACCGTGGCGTTTTTTTGCTAACCGTAGTGTGCAGCCAGGTTAGTAGTATTAGTTGCAGATAGTGTTGCATAATTACGGAAACGTATAAACTCAACAAGGTGTGCCGTCCCAGCAGGTATATTAGTAAGCCCTTTGAGGCAACGGTCTGGTTTCGAGAGAGAGAGAGAGAGAGAGAGAGAGAGAGGATGGGTGGGTGGGTATGGAGAAGAGGCGTTTCACCGGTTTGGTAAGTTTCAGGGAAATTCACAACGAAATGACAACATGTAGAATAAAACAATACATAAACCACCTCACCTTGTATCCATTCAACCAAAGCTAACCTTTAGTTCGCTCAACTGTAGTACAGAACTGTGTCACACACGTGAGTCATTTTGTGTCAACTGCATGCTAACCTCTACAAATATATCTTAGTCCTCCGCCTCTTCAAATTATAGTATGATTAACTTTGACAGACAAAAGTTGTATAGCAGTCAGACTGTTGAGCACAAGCAGCAAAAAAAAAAGTCCCATAATCTGGACAGGATACTGCTGAAGGACAAACAGACTGCGTCCTTCCAATCTCCACCTGCATCAGCACAAGACTAGCCAAACAAAAAGCCTTTGTTTTCCACCTGCATGATAAAGTCCACCTGAAACTATTCAGGTGTTTGCAGGTTGTCCATGCGTTGGAAATAAGGCAAATTATTATAGAGGCAAAATAAAGGGCCCCTCCCAAATGTAGGGCAAGCCAGGTGGACGCTCTCACCTGCTGAGTTTCTAATATATTTTAGAGGAGTAGGCTTGAACAAAAGCAGCAATTTGTCACCTATCTTAGTTGTACAAATAATGTGACTATAAAGGCAAGACTGTCTCAATGTTGTCTTCAAAGGCCTACTTTTTTATACCCTATCAGGAAAGTTGATTTGTCTACCCTTACATGGGTGAGGAGATGTGCAAGAGGTGTCCCTTGCTTGCAAACTTCAGAGCACTTGGCTCAGCCTGTCACGCTGTGTTTAGTGCTGTTAACTGTTAACTTGAATCCTGTTTTTAATGCGCAACACGTTATTTGGCAGGAAAAGAAGGTTTTTCTGTGGTTTGCTAATGGGATGGCATGGGAAGTAGAAACGTAATAAAAATGTCCTCTGTCTCATCAGGCTTTACAGCAGGATATGTTATGTATGAAATTACTTGGACAAGTAATGGATGAATTGTTATTTTCAAAAAAGTCAGACAGAAAACATGCCATGATGTCTTGTTGAATAGGATTATAAAGTTTGTCATGATAAAGTCAGCAAGTGAGTTGCCAATGCTGCATCTTGTTCCAGACTTTACCCTTACTCAGAATTAGACGGGTGGTACCGTAAGTTTTATGACAGGCTGTGCACACTTGGCTTTTTGATTAAATATCTGGATTGAACCCAAGTATTCAATCTTTAGACCTTCACCAGAGCAAATGTTTGACAAAAGGGAATCTCAGAGCCTATAAAGACATCAAACAGAGCACAAATACTGTATACTTTTTATTGCATTACACATGGGAAATGAAATTGTAGTTCCCAAGGTCAAAATACATGGGAAGCTTCACAACATATCACAAACTGAGGATAAATCAATACAGAAGGCAACTCTTTATGTAGCATGATTCTCATATCAGAATCCACATTTAAACCCACAGGCCATAGATAGCCTAATTTGTCTGTGCATATCCAGTACGTTTCTCTTTGGCAATGTTTTTTCTCTGTGCCCCATCACCTTGGCAGTTATACATGCTAAATACCCAGAGGTAGGGCTGGTTTAATTTTGAGAATGATTTCAAAATATCTAATTGTGATTTAGATTGCAGCTGTTTCCTGTGTATTAAACTGGAGCTGCAACAATTAGTCGATTATGCCGAATATTTGATTGTTCCAGTTTCTCAAATCTGATGATTTTTGTTGTCATATATGAAAACTATGTAAACTACATATGTTTGAGTTTTGAACTGGTGGAATAAAATGCGCTAAAATACATCACCTTGGGCTGAGGGAAATGATAATGGGCCCTTTTCACTATTTTTGTACAATTTTTATAAACCAATTGCTAGTTGCAGCCTATCTACAGGCCTCTGTTTGTAGTCTACATAATGTTAAACAAGGTAGGATTGTATCAAGCATACAAACCGACCACTGTGTTGTTTTTTGTTTGTTTATAAAAGATATTAGCTCTAAACTTGACATTGCTCAGCATTTAAATTTAATCATGGTTTTCAAAAGTGGTGTTATGTTTATTGTTGTTGACCCATTATTGTAATAATGACAAGCTGCTGGGAAGTCATGTATGACAGTGTTTTAATATCTGACTGATGATACCTAATGCTGCTGTTGACAGCTCTGCGCTGTAGCTGCTTGAGCTAGACAGTGTTAGTTAAATGACTGTGATTTGTTCCTGACAATTAAGGACATGAAAAGCAGCCAAGTGAAATATTACAGAGACAATTTTATTTTACAGACCTCCTAATGTGTTAAAATACTTTACAATATTTAGCTTAAAATATAATTAGTGTAATACTGCCTATTACAACCACCTCCAGGGAATTCTATGAAGATTACCATATTTAATTTTAGTTGTCTATGTTAGAGATGTGTTGATCCAACTCTGGTGCCTCAGAGGTTGTGTGTTGCTGTATTGTTGAATTGAACTGCATTATTTTGAAAGTGTTTCTAATATTTTGTCAACCTTGGGCTACATATTGGAAAACAAGTGGGGCTGCAGTAAGAAACCCACAATCATCCGTTGCAAGTGCATAAATAGATGTTTCCACATTAATATGGCTGTATTATTTATACAGGATCTGTTTTTGCAAATGCAGAGGCTGAAGGCAGAAGTGGTTTGGTGGCAACATTGAAATTTCAATGAGAAAAGACAACCATATTCACAAGAACGGCTAAATGTCACCCTGGTGTTTTCAACACTCCCATCACTACGAGCAAACACTGCCACATTCAGACAAGTCACCAGTTAATTGGGACACTAAGTGATCTGTAACATCAGTGCTCTGACTCTCCCCTGATCATCAAACCTGTCCTCCTGCAGCAGTCGTCCTGTATTCTGTTTGTCAGACCTGACATGTGTACCACGTCTTGCTGATAATGTGACAGTCAACAGTCAGTTTGAGCTTGACTAGTGTAAACGTTGCACTCCTGGTCACCCCCCTCTTCTCTGTGTCTCCCTGGTTCTGATTACAGGAAAGAGGGAGTGAGTTGGTGGGAGACGTGATATCCTGCCAGCCACACCCAAAACTGACAAGATCTCATTTCTGTTTTGTTAGGGACAGTGGAGGGAAGCATCTCTGTAATGTTTGCTGTTGTAGGTATGACAGACTCCTCCTACTGCTCTGTCTTGTTAGCTGCATTTTTCAGTCAGTCTAAATACACGGGAAAACCGTTTGTATTTCACATGTATTCACCAGTGCTTGGTCTTAGCCAAGTGTCAGCATGACACACCTGATGATTTCTGTTTCATGCTGCTCAGATGCCCCCCCTCCCTCCCCTGTCACTGCACTGACCTGACACCGATCACACCGTAACCCACAGCACTCCATCCAGTGCTGACTTGAGACAACTCATTTCCATCACCACAACCAAGAATAGCTCAGTGATGTTCAGCTCAAGATCACAGAGAGGTGTCAGACTGTACACTTTCAGTTTTATTTGGTGCCTTATCAACTGTGTGTGTGTGTGAGTGAGTAGGTGTAGTCACAAGGGTTTTTGTGCTCAGACCATGTGTGCAAGCCAGTTCTCAGAGGTTGTAGAGTCTAACAGCAGCTGTCGAACAGGTTCTGCTCCACCTGTGTGACCTGATTTATTTTATAGCTGCATTTTTTGACACCATGAACATGAATATGACTGTCTGCAGTTCAAGTTTATGACCCGATAAGATGTTAATTAGGGAAAGGCTGATTATCTTTGCATCTTCCTGTCTCACAGCAAGTACTGGAGTAGCTGCTGATTACATAATTCCATAAGCAGAATGTTTTGGATGCCACGCATTTCCTGGCCATTCATGCTTGCTCTGAAGCACTACGCCAGCTATGTTGTCAAGAGACGCAGTCCATGTAGTAGCTCCGCTGGTTGAGCCGCCTTCCCTTGAGGTTGTTATTGACGTGTTCGAGCATGTTTCGCGCAAATTCGTTTTCCTCCATAGATTTCCCTCTCAACTCAGATGGCTGGGTTGATATGCTGGGAATTTGATGACATCACTGAACTGTGGTATGCAAGATAACAAATGGCATCTCGCTAACTGAGAGTGAACACGTTTTAAGTGAAGGACATGTGGGATGGTATATTGGACAGGAGAGACAACATGTTTAAGGCTGACTGTGTTTCTGAATGTGACTTTGTGAGAAGAGTCAATAAGCCAGTTGAATTTGCTTCCAAAGGTGTACTGTATGTTACCTTATCTTGCGGAGAGATGAGAGCACCGTAGATCAAACACTGTAACAAAGATCTTTACTGTAATTTACTTATTGGTTTCCCATAAAAGTTCATTGCTCTTCTGCTGCCAAGTGAAATTCCTTGGAAAATCCATATGTGAGAGAGATGTCCCTGTGCAGTGCAGTGTAAATGAACCTTTGTGTATGTTGTCTCTATATACCGATTCCCATTGTTTCCTGCTAAGTCTCACTGTAAAGATGTAATTGTTGTGAAACAGATCGTTTCCCCCCTACAATATGGCAAACTTGAATTCCATACTGTAATAGCAGAGTAATAATACCCATGAATGACTCTACCATGATTTGGGGAAGGTTTTTTTTATCCAACACAAGCTTAGGTGGAAACATTGAGCACTAGAAAGAAAACTTTTTATGAAAACAAAGCACAGTTTAGGGTTGTATTTAACTTGTAATGTAAAATATGAGATCTTGCAAAAAGCTGTGTTTTTGGGACAGCATCATCTTTGTTTAGATATAGTTATCAGTCAGATAAAACTTTCTAATATGGATACATGAAGCATTTTATTTATATAGGAACTGAACAGGTAGTGGGCTGGTTATCACAACATGTTTCTATACTAACTTTTTTTTTATTTAACAAAAGAAGTTGTCACTTGTCATGTTAAAGGATAATTCTGGATTTATACCACACTCATATCTGTACACACTCGTATCAATACAGCCAGCAGTTGGTTAGCGTAGCTTAGCTTAGCTTAGCATAAAGACTGGAAACAGGGGCACACAGCTAGCCCACCTCTCTCCAGTACGTTATATTGCAATTGTTTAATCTGTACAAGGACAGAAGAGTAAAAATTGGCAAGTTGTTGACAGTTGTTGATATATAGCCTAAAGTCACTAGCTTTATCCATTAATTGTTGTCTAAAAGCAGGCATACAAGAACTTTGCCCAAATATATAAAATTGGCAAAAAGTCTCTAAATATCTGATGAAAGAATTGGTGAACAAATGGTATTAATCTGACCAGGAATTTAATGTCAGCCTTTAGCAACTGACAGTTTTTGATTGTCTGTGCTACAGACAGTAGTAGACACTCAGATACATTGCTGTCAGTACCATAAGTACTGAGGTTAGGATACCCAACTCTGGTCAGGTGATTAGTAGATAATTTCCTAAAGCAAGCAAGGTCACACAAAGAGTGTGTCCATTCCTGTCCATGTGCCCTTGAGCAAAACACAGGTCTACTTCCTGCTCCAGAGGCACCACTCCTGGTTACTAATGCTCTTTAACCTGCCCTCTGATGAAAGTCGTACATGTGTCTCCATATGGGATAAACAAAGATACCTATTCCATACAAATTGTTGTATGGTGATCGAGTGTTTAAAACTGCTGTTTCGTCTTGGTCACACCCAGACTTGACAGGTTTTTGAGAGGAAGCAGAGGAGGAGGTTAAGCTAACTGTCTGAAATTAAATAGCCTTAAATATCACTGCAGTTCACATAATTGTGACATTCTTTCTCAGTCTTGGCCCTTGATAAGTAGCTGGTGTAGAAATAACACTCGAGTGCGTTTAATGAATGGGTAATTTGTGCTCCAATGTCTGTCAGGTTACGTGACAGGCCACAATTAATCTGGTTGGAGAGAAACAACTGTGGGATTAGGATGTCTGAAGACTGCACTGAGAAACTCGCACCTGACATGTAGCATGTGTTGATGGCTGTTTTTACAGGATGAACCCAAGCTTTCCATACTGGTCGTTGGCTTCGCTCCTTACACGTGTGCATATGTTCTCCAACAGCAAATTCCTCTCGTAGCCCTTAGAAGCTGTTGTGTTTGTGAAGCAGACCTCCCACCCTGCCATTGTCAGCAGAGCTTATAGCTTTGAGCTCCCTCTTTCTGCTCTGCTGCTTCTCCTGGGACCGTCACACACACACACACACACACACAGTGTCTACAAGAACTACAAGCTTGTAACCTGCTGCAACAACAAGCATGTTACTTGTCGATCAACATCACGTTTACCAATGACAATCATAATTTAGATTGCTGACACTGCGAGTACTGCAGCAACTGAGCAGCCAATTACAATATAACAGTATTATTTGTATCATTTTAATGCAAACAGCCTAACAGGCAGGTTTGAGCACACTACAGTGGAGCTGCAATTATTAGTTGATCAATCGATTAGTCAATCAATTGATAATTGATTGTTAATTGTTTGTCGTTATTTTAAAGAAAAACATCCAAACATTCTCTTGTTTTGTCTCAAATGTGAAATTTGAAAAAAGTACTGAGGTTTAATTATAAAGACAATCACAACTATTTTGAATACATTTACAGTGTATTTTCTGATACTGAGTGCATAAAGGGCTTACTAAATGAATAATCTAAAATGCATGTTTTAACATTTGTTCTGAGAAGAAGTTTTTTTTAACTTTTTTTTAATTTTGATAACGAATTAAAAATGAAATGAAGGTACCTACCTGATAAGGTCAAACAAAATGTTGTAAACTAATAAACAATCAAGCAGTAAGCAAGACAGTGCGCTTTCTAATCCTTGTTACCACGATAATAATGTTTTTAAACATCCAACTTAAATCCAAGGTAGGTATGGTGTACGCACATATTGACACACATACACACACACAAATATTGTAAAAGGTGAAAATATCATAACACATGTATGTTAAAATTGTCATTACAATTATAGTCAAGAGTGATGCAACAAATATTCACCAGGAGAGAGAGATGTTTTATAAAAACTATTTGTCTAGTTGAGAAATTCAATCTGCTGTCATAACAGTTTGAGACCAGTAACTACTGAGCCCAGTCAGCCTGCTGCACCAAAGCAGTGTTGACTTTCTGGAGTTGGATATGTGTAACGCAGTGAGTCAGGGCTGATATGAGGGTAATAACAGAACTATGTCCCAACCGAGACAAATGAGCTGGTTCAGACGGAAAACTGTGACTCATGGCGCAGGCCTTTGTCACAGACTTGTGACACTGTGGATCATATGTCTGACTGTACTTATGAATTTTCCTGTCCCTCTGTCTGTTAAAAAAAAAAAAAAAAAAAAAGCAGCAGTTTTTCATAGTTGAGTGTCACTGAGGGAGCCAGTGAGCTGTGGGCCTGGCCTCAGACACACAGCACAGACCAGGAGGCTTAGAGGCCTTTATGCTGCTCTGTGGTTGAACCTTTCCTTCACGCGATGGAGCTTAGCGAGTCGGTCTGTCTGTACAATGTGGAGTCTTTAGCCACCTGTTTACTGCTGATAAATGTTGTCTTTTACTATGCTCAGTCTTGTTAGTGACATCTTGTGTGTTACTTTAAGAAAGAATGCAAGGATGATATTTTTTTTCCTCCTCCCCTGGATGGGTGGGTGATAAGTTGGTGGCAGCGGCCAAACAATGTTTTTTTTTAGTTGTGTCCTGACTGACCTCTGGCCCTTTTTTTTAATTATTATTATTGATGTGCCTTGTCGTCACTGACGACAGTGCCAGACATTGGTCTTGTTAAAGAAAGTGCACATCGGGTACCTGAGGCTTCTAGGCTGTAGTCCCACTTTCCACAGACTCTTAGTATGAGTGTTGAGGTGGGCACAAATTAACAGACAGGACTGTCTCAAGTTTGCTCCAAACGCAACACTCAAGGCCTAATCCTAAACTGTGATGTAAAATTTAAGTTGTTTGTTCATCAGTATTGCCTCAGCTGTCTCAATCGTCTGACAATGGCTGAGTGGAAACTTTAAAAAGTTATGGTATGAAGGAAGGAGAGCGTTTTCTGCTCTCTCTCACAGGCAACATCAGTGATGGAGTTTTAAACTTTGAAGCTAGATCTCTATTGGTTAGGCAATTACTCGATCGACAGCAAATCAACTGGCAACTTTTTGATCTTGATAATCAACTAATTGCTTCATTAATTTTTCTGCAAAAATGCCAAATATTCTCCGGTACCAGCTTCTTAAATGTTAAGATTTACTGCTTTTCTTTGTCATATGTGACAGTAAACTAAAAGTCGTTAACTTTTTGACTGTCGGTCAAGCAAATTGAAGACATTAACGTGGGGGTGGGGCAGTTGTGGTTTACTAAATGATTTTATTTTATTTTCTCTGTTTATCAAAGACAATTGAGTGATAAATTGAATGCAGTGCTCTTTAGAAGAATGTATGTATGTGATGTGATGTACATTCTGTCTGTCCTCCTCTTCTTTCTTCATGTCGTGTCTTTCAACCCTGCAGCGTGCGTCAGTGGGCCTGCAGGCTCCGCGCTGGTGCTGAGACAGGATGAAGAGGTTCAGGCGACACGGCCAGGAGTCCCAGAGAGATCGACTCAAACAGGAGCTCTTCCAGTTCAACAAGGCAAGTGAACCCTGACACAACACGCAGTTCAGGACAACATCACAACATGTGACAGACAAGGCTAGAAAGAAAGTGAAGGCAAAAACCATATCAGCAGACTGCCCCAAAAAGTTCATCTGGTCCTAATTATGTTGACTGTTAAAGAGCCTTAAACAGCAAAAAAAAACTGCTTCCTGATGTTGTCATAGTGTTTCCTCAGTCATTTCCCTGTGTTTGCTGCATTCGCACTTCAGAAAGGTGCACAGCTTTATCTTGTGTGTAAGCAGGATTTGCCAAATGTTATCTGGTGTTACCGATAGCTTTTTGAGCTCCTGTTTTGTCATTTTGTGTTTACACCTATGCACCCACTTTTACCTGTTGGATAAACAAGCAAGAGATTGTGGTTACATGAGCTAATTTCCTCCTTTCTGAGGGATGTTCATTTGAATGATGATTCACAGAAAAGTATCTATAAATATAAGATGCTGAAAATATGATAATAAACATGCTAAATATAAATCAATCAGTACATCCTGTTTATATGCCCTACAGTCACAAGTCGAGAGAGAGGTTCTCTAATATGCGAGACTAGATCCACTACTCCATCATAAGCAACCTTTGGACAAGGATGGAGATGCTTTGAGTGCTTGGCAGGATTACTGGTTTACTGCACAAACAGAATCATGCTATTACTGCTGATGTTAAACAAAAGAAGGCGAGTAACCCCTAAATCCAGGGGCTGGATGTATAAATGATGCGTCCACACAAAAAACATACATACATAATTTCTCCCACATAAACTGGCATTTATTAAAAAAAAAAACAGAACATGATAATGTAGGTGATACACACGGCTGACACATGCTTGAGACTAAGCATACACATTTTTTCAAGAGCAAGCTGAGGGCGATGGGTTAAGGTGGAGATGAAAAATAGAGTCAGATGAGGTCTTATAAAACGTAACTTGTAATGTAATTTTGATTCATTTTGTGAGCTCAGTTTTATTTTATTATGTGAATTGGAGGCATTTTTCTTCCCATGTGATTACTATCGTTTCGTTTTGGCCTTTATTGTGAAACACTTTGTAAAGTCTGTTTGATTTTAGTGCTATAAAGTGATAAAATCATTCATTACCTCTCCAACTTTGAGCGATGATATCACTGCCGTCGATGGTTTATAGGTACATGTGATGAATGAATGATAATTCAGATGCTACAAATAGGCACAGCTGTGTGTAATGGTCGTGTAGTGTAATGACAGCGGCTCTTACCTTGTTGGAGGACCGCATTAAGGCAACACAGTTGTTGAAACTGCGCTTCTTATTTGCTGTTCTCTCACACAGGTAGTGATATACCAACAGGTGATTAAGGGTGTGTCTACATCTGTTTATGGCTAACTGAGGGAGTGGAAATCAGGCTTTACACAGGGGCAAACATATTTTGTTGTCAAGGGAACGTATAGAGAACCATTCATTTCCAAGTGCATTAGCTAATGCTATGCTATAGACATTATATGTGTCAGAAACTACATGTAGTCATTGTGAAAGGTATACTATAAGGATATACACCATCACTTACCCTATATAAGTGATAGCGTTACAATTATTTCGTGTCTGTCTGTCTGTCTGTCTGTCTGTCTGTCTGTCTGTCTGTCTGTCTGTCTGTCTCACTCACTCAAATCTTTCCCAGTCCCACTGCCTGGTGATGATACTCTCTTGGTTTCTCCCTTGTAATAATGGGTGTATCTAATATTTTCTCTTCCTTTGAGTCAAAAGATGTATGATGAGCTTGTCACATCATAATACTATACATTTCACTCAAGTGTTGACAGAGTAAGTGACAGAGGGTGGGTTTGAGACAGCAGGATTGGATCTGTAATTTTTCCTGTTTCTTGTCCACCTGCTGTTATCTGCAGAGTGTTTTTCTGCAGTCTCTTGTCTCTGTCCTATCCTGTCATTGTCTCTGAGCTGGGTCTCACCCTCCCCATGTCTGTCCACTATCTCCTCCTCAGACAGTGGAGCATGGATTCCCCCACCAGCCCAGCGCTCTGAGCTACAGTCCCTCCCTGCAGTTGCTGGCCATCGGCACACGCTCCGGAGCCATCAAACTGTATCCTTCACTCTACCTGTGTGTAAATAGTTGTCGGGGAGGAATCTCTGCGTCATGTTTGAACTTGAGGCAGGCAGTGTTAATGAACGGCTGTGACGCTCCTAAATCCTCGTCTGCGGTTCACATGGGCACCTGGTTCAGGTATTTCATTTTCCCACGCTGTTGCTCAACGCCGCCTGGCATTCTCAGACACTGGAGTCCGTGTCGCCATGAGCCTTTCGCACAATTATGCCCATTGACAGTGCAGCAGAGCCAGTCGGTACACTCTCGCCATTGACACAGAGACACACACTGGTTTTGATAACTGCAGTACCTTCTCTCATTGGGATAATCCATTCTTACAATGCAGCAGATTGTTCCTGGATAAAACAGCAAGAGGGCCCAGATAAAGGAAAATCTGTGAATGAATATTATGAGTCAAAGTTCAGGATGCTTCAGGCTAAATTAAAGAACAGAGCAGCTTCTGTTCTTTTCATGTAACACACTAATCATTTGATGACATGATGCTTTAATCAATCTCCTTAGGGACGTTGTTGTTTCTCCACAGTGAGGTCCGGGTCAGATACACTGCAGCTGCCCTCGAGCTACTTCAGTAGTTTGCTCATTGAAACGTTGGCAGCGTGGGAGATTAAAGTATTCCTCATGTTGATGCACCGACTCCCTGCACACTGTCAGCCTGAGGCCTGTATGACAAAATTACATTAGCAGGTTTTCTGGTATCACGAAGATGGCTCACTTTGAACTGAGGTAAATCTCCATGGTAACAGGGCTGTCACAATCATGAAATTTTAGTTGGTGATTAATTGATTAATCCTGATCTAACAATGGGGATGACAAGGGTGTGGGTTGAGCTCAACAGTCCTACTGCTCTGTGTGTCTCTCTACAGCTCCATAATTGTGCTATACTTGCTGTGGTACTTAAAGATGCCCTGTGGAGCTGTCTTGTAACAAATGAAAGTTATATTTCCATTGAGTGTGTATATCGTAGAGATCTAACTAAAGTGTTGCATTTCCTTCCGCACAAATCATTTGCACAGTCAATTTGTAGGTATTTTAAATCCAGCATTGTTGTTTACATCCATGTTTACTAGCTAGCGATCTTCTTTTTCACTGCCTTTGTTGGTGTTGTTTCAGTGGAATAGTGTGACACCACTGGCAGGACTTTGCATCACGTCACACACGTTATTCTCTCTGCTTTCACAGCAGCCTTACTTTACTTTTAACTGTGAATATGTAGCCTGTCGAAGGTCTATGGCCGAAATGTTGTGTCTCTTTATAAAGTCTAACAATTAATAGGTTAAAAGTTAACTATTATTCATAAGAGTTTGTTCACCGTGAGACAAAAAAATCACATATCACTAAATATTACTCAACAAATCATCTAAACTACTGAACATATTGAAAATACCAACCTTGTTTAAAAAGGCACACTACGTAGCCTTAGCCTTAGTTGTAATATCTGGTATTTTTCCCACTGTTTCTTCAGGTTCTTAGTCTGTAGTCTGTCCCGCAGCAATAACCAAATTTCCCCGCGAGTATCACTGTTTCATCTTATGTCATATTATCTCACAGTATGTTTCAGATGAAAATGTATGTGATTGGCCTGTAATCAAGAACTCCGCTCAGTTATCCAAGATCACCAATGTTGGGCTCAGTGAAGCCAGTTAACCCAGAGAACCAACTAAATTGAATTTGCTTTGTGATACAGGACCCAGGTGTCTCTATCACTTGTTGTGATTATGTCTAATAGGAATGTGTCTATCACAAACCTAGTCTGTCCTTGACCAGTGCTCAGGTATGGAGCTCCGGGTGTGGAGTTCATGGGTCTACATGATGAGAATGCTGCCGTCACACAGGTGCACTTCCTCCCCCACCAGGTACAGTCAAAGAACATATGCAACACACTCCCAACAGCATTTCTGCTTTTTTAAAGTAGCCTGACTTGTTGGGGTGTTGATTAGCTCAGTTGGTAGCGAATCCGCCCCATGTATAAAGGCTCAGTCCTTGCCACAGTGGCCCAGGGTTCGAATCCGACCTGCAGCCCTTTGCTGCATGTCGCTCCCCCATCTCTCTCCCCACATTCCTGTCATTCTCCAGCTGTCTCTATCAATAAAATAAAAATTTAANNAAAAAAAAAAAAGTAGCCTGACTTGTTTATCATAGTGGAAGCAGTCTTTTGTGTGGATCTGTATTCTCTGCTAGCCACTTGTAAATGCCTTTTGTGACTTTAGTAGCTTTTTGAATAGTATTGATTGATTGTGGCTTATTTTTAGGTTGAACTGGTGACTCTGCTGGATGACAACAGTCTCCATATGTGGACTTTAAGAGCCCACAAGGGGCTTTCTGAACTTCTCGAGATAGGACGCTTCACACTCACTGGACCACCTGGGTAAAATGCGCAGACACACTCATACACATTTCCCCCCTTCTCTACCCTTTTCCTGTGCAGGTAGTTTTCAAGGAACCTGGGGATTATATCTACATTTCAATCAAGAGATATTAGTTCCAGTTGTGGTTTCTGGGATGTAATTTCTGCCCCCCAAAAGTCCCTGCTTTTGAAGTAGTACTCCAGTCGCTCAAAAGAGATATCAAGGTGGAGCAGACATATTGGACGCAAGCCTCCAGACTGGAACAACATGGCTACAGCAGCAAACACTGGTTGTTGCTTGTATTAGTATTAGAGCTGGGGTGGGAGTTTTTTGGTAATTGATGTTTTTCCTGGGGTTCCTTAGTTCTTGGAATTATAAAGGCATATCAATCAAGGCACTGTGTACTTACCCAGTTTTATAAATTCTGTGTACACTTGCTGTAAACTGTAGTCGATTCAAAATATCCCCTGATTCATCTTCTCGAATTATGGTAAACTGAATTAATTTTTGGTTGCATTTGGTTGGTTGATCAGGTGGTGAGAAATTATAACAGGCATTTTTCACTGTTTTCTGACATTTTGTACACCACGCCATTAATTGAGAAAATAATTGTCAGATTCATAGATAATGAAAATAAGTGTTAGTTGCAGCCCTACTTTATACAAACAGTAGCTGACCATCATTCCGCCAAGTGATCTCACCCCCCTCTTCCTCTCATCCTTAGAGCCCCTCCAAGTGTGACCAGAGTGACAGCAGTGCTGGCCCACTCCTCAGGGGAGCTGCTGCTGTTGGGGACAGAAGGAGGACATGTCTTCATAGTTGAAGTCCCGGGGTTCAGAGAGCTGGAAGAGAGAAACATCAGTCTCGACCATGTCGCCAGCAGGTAGAGGCAGAAAGAGAGAGAGAGAGATGGAAAGAGCGAGATCTGTCTCTCTGTACTGAGCCACATATGTTTCTAGTCGGGGGGGGACGTGTGTCCAGGATCTCACTCAAATCTTTCCCAGTCAACAGTATATCAGATTCCATTCATATAAAATAGAGCTGGATGTTTTTGGTCACCGTCTAATCTGTAAAGCAGCGCTCATGTTGGAATGTGGGACAGGGTGATTTTATTTTGGATGACTATGCAACTTATTTAGGAATATTTGGTATATATTACCACAATATCAACCAAAATGTTAAATATATTAAAATTAGTTTGACACAGGACTTCAAGATGTGGTAAAAATGGAGGAGCCAGCTTACTTACCGAATCGCGGAATTTGATAATATAAATGCAATCAACTGTAAAACGCAGAATATCGTGGAATTTGCCAAAAATGTGGATGCAATTTTTGAAAATCAGGCTTTTTCCTATCATTATCAGCGTGTTTTCATAGCGCCTAAACCGAATAAACAGAAATAAACTATGCTGCTATGTTTTGGTGTCATTTACGGACACGCTGCTTCTGTCTTCTGTCCCCTTAAAGTTGGAAATATATTCACAGATTCGAACTTCCCGGATCAATAACTCAAAAGCAAACACAAACGCCTCTTTCCAACCATAGTAAGGCAGACAACGATCAAAACGAGCCGTGCTCCAATCCAGACAAATAACACTGGTCTCTACGTACAGCCGGCTGTGAGACGAGTGCGCAGGGACCGTCTAAAAGATGCAACACCGAATAGAGATACTACAAAAATATTCAATAACTTCACTCTTATACAGCGTAGTGTAATTAGACATTCTTTCTGATGACAAAATGTAGTTACATCGTAAAACACTGAATTTTTTTCCAGATTCTGTATTTTCTGTTAGTTTTTTTTTTAACGGATTTCATAGGGCCCTAGTGCTTACCTTTTTTTTTTTTTTTTTTTT
>NTHP01000421.1:743156-779079 GCA_003416845.1 Oplegnathus fasciatus | reverse complement strand
TCTGTCGGAACGGCTTTGTCTGCCCAGTTATATAGGGTAGTTGTTATTGAAAAGATGAGGTAAGCTATAGACCAAGACAGTCCCATTTATCAAAATCTGAGGGAGAAAATGACAGGAAGAACGAGAGGGACCGAGAGGCCCATTTCCTTATTAAATATGACATTTCGACCTATACCACTAATTCAAACCATATGGAACACCAGATACCACAGCGGCATCCAGTGGTAGCAATATTGCTGGATGCCGAAAAAGCCTTTGATAGAATAGAGTGGCTTTATTTATTTCACGCACTGTCTAAATTTGGTTTTGGGCCAACATGCATGCAATGGATCAAGGCACTATATCATGAACTGCTTGTGTTAAAACAAATGGTATAATATCTCATCCCCTCCAACTTTTCAGAGCCACACAGCCATTTTTTTTCACCAGCCATTTTCATTTTAGCACTAGAACCGCTGGCTTGTGCCATTCGAGCCAATCAAAATATAACTGGTATTAATTTTAGTGGATATGATTTTAAAGCCAATCTCTATGCTGACAATATTTTATTAAAACTATCTAACCCAACTGACTCAATACCACACTTGTTAAAACTTTTGGTCAACTTTCTGGATACAAAATTAACTGCAGTAAAAGTGAGGCTATCCCTCTTAACCTATACACCTTTGCAGCACACCTTGGCTCTGCTCCCTTTGTCTGGAAACCTCAAGGTACAAAGTACCTCAGAATAAATATCAGATCTCCAATTAACAAGACATTTAACTTAAACAGCCCTAGCATTTTAAAAGTAATTAGAGAGGATATAAGGAGATGGACAGTCTTACCTCTATCACTCTGGGGAAGAGCAGAGGTGATAAAGATGAACTTTCTCCATAACATCATTATGGTACCATCCCAACTATAATGCTAAAATAGGTAATCCCCTAATAGATTTTTTTGGTGAAATTACAAAGGCAGTACACAAACGATCACGCACTGTCTGTTAATGGTGCATCTCTACCATCTTGTCCAATATGGAATAATCCACTGTTAACTGCAGGCGGTATAACACTGGCAAAGAGCACTTGGCAACACCAAAATATCACTCAGATTGGACAGGTTACAAGGGACAAAGATATTATACCATTCCATGAGCTAAAAATGCAGTTTGGCCTGAATAATTCTGCATTTCTACAATACTTCCAGCTGAGATCTATCTTTAAAAATCTCACATCCAAGGGAATCATACCGGGATCTAGAAGTGTCCTTGATGGTAAACTGAGGAATTGTGTGAGACATAAAGTTATTCAAATGAAGGTCATACATAGGACTTATATTACACCACATAAGTTAAAAAAATTGACCCAAATGCTTCTGAATTGTGCTGCCATGGTTGTGGTAGGATTGGTACACTTACACACTTACTGTGGTCCTGTCCGATGGTAGAAATATTCTGGACCGAGGTAATTGATATTTTACAGAAAATAATGAATCTTCATATTCTGCAATGTCCTGTTGTATGCATACTGGGAAAAAAAATGGAAAATATACATGTAAGAACTACACAATGTATTGTCGCACATGATTGTGAATAGGATCTGAGCTGATGTAAGGTACAACCTATGTTCTTGACTGGGGTGGTGATGTTAAAGGCATCATCATACCCATTGTTAACCTGTACCAACACCCCCTCCCCCATCCCACCCACTGGGGCTCTGGGCACCTGGCATGCTCTGTGCCACCCATGGGAGAGCGAGGCCTCCTCTTCCTGTCTTAATGTGTGTGTCACTGTAATTGTCATTGTGGATTATGTTGTTGTCATTGTCTTTATTTGTCCCTTGGAAAATTAAAAATTATAAAAAAAACAAAACAAAACAAAAAACATGTGGCTGCATCAGCCTCAAGACTTAAACCTCTTCTCTCTCACCTTTTGTCCATCTTGCTCCACTCCACTCTTTATCCAAATAACACTGAACAGAGGTGGGGAAGGGGCGGGGCCCAGGTAAAATTAGACTGGACCGGACCGCACGTGACTGACTGGGAGAGAGAGGCTGACAGCTGTAATATCCAACCGCAGTGGGCCAGGAGCTCACTTGCTCGAGGGCCAGTCAGCCACACAGCACTTGGTTATTTTTATTTAAGCAGGGTCTGAGGTTGTTTAAAAATATGTACATTTTGCGTTGCATCTGCCCCAATTTTCATGTGGCCCACTGGGAAAACTCCCGGTGCTCCCAATAGCCAGTCCGACTATGCCTGATGACATAGAAGAGTGTAGGCCTGTGTGTTGGGTCTGAGCCCCGGACAGGTCCGGCCCAATTTAACCCCTGATTATAATGTTCTGTTTTTTGTTGATGTTAATTCAACCATAGAGTTTAGCATTGAAGTACTATTACATTCATGATTTTGCATAGGCATCTAACCTAAAAAGCTATTACTGGGAATCGCGGAAAAGTTTCAGAACGACAGAGACACAGCGCGTCTCCTTAACCATAGTAATTCACTCTCACTCCTGCCTGTGTGCACACGGTGCGAGAGGAGAGGGGCTGCCTCTGTGCTCTGTCTGTCTGTCCACGCACTGTCATTGTTTCTTTTCTGCATTATCAGTTATACCAGTACATTTGTTTTCACTGCGTGAGAAAATGGACGTGATTGTCCAGTCTCAGTTCAAGTTATGGACAACAAGGTGAGACCGAGGTGGGACCCACGTAGTAAGTGCTACGCTGGCGAGGGATAAACTCATAGTACTCATAGTGTTAAGGTACGTAACTATCATTCCCACCTATTCGTTTTGTAAGAGCAACGGCCCATGGAGAAACTCCCCACACTCGGCCGATCATTGGTGTAATTTCATCACTCAGTCAGTCACTCACTCACTCACTCACACTTTTGCGTTTATAGGGCTCTGTTGCTTATCTTGGCAGGTAAGACATGTGTTCATGTAGACTACACCTTTAATATATTCCTCTGCTTGTTTGAAGTGTAATAGTATAATGTCATATAAAATAATAAAAAAATATATAATATATAGTATAAGATAAGATTATATTATACTAGGCTTGGTTTATTTGTGTCACAGTCTGTTTAAAGTAGTAGATGGGATCAAGAAATCAAATGGCTGAGTAGGACTTCACCGTGAACTTGGCCTGTACAGAAGTTATTGGGGTGTGGAAGGGAAATTAACCTATTATTGTTACCTATTTATGTTTCACTTAAAGGCATAACGAGTAGGATTTTTCTAAAAAACAATACAGACTCATACAAAAATAATCCCTCTCAATCATCATGTTGTCTGTATCTGCAGAGACCCTGCCCTCTGACTGTATTTTCTTATTTTGCTGTGTTTGGGACATTTCTGGGCATCAACCTTTGGGCAGTGGTGTGTAGCCCCCAGCCAATAACAGTGCACAGGGTGTGGGGTGCAGGACTCTATAAAAACATAGCAACCAGTTGCCAGATCGTAAGCACGTGGGACCACCAGAAGCACGTGCGCTTTGAGCCAGGGGGGAGGGGCTAACAACTAATATTGCGTTTACAAACAGTAACTGACAAATCCTACACACATTATACCTTTAAACAAACAAACTAACACAGCCGAGGTTGGATTATCAAACTTCAATGTTCGATATTGCTCCAAGACCTTTTTTTGTTCATTATTTGCTCTCTGCTGCTGGTCTAGGCCATGATTCATTGAACTCAGTTACATAACTCAGTTACATGACCAATAGGTGCATGCTGGGTCTGGCAAAGTGAGTGTCACTGTAAGCGAAAGGTAGGGAGTTTCTCATATCATGAACATCCTTATCCAAGGACATGAGAGAGCTATAGCCAGGCAAGTGTTTCTTCTAGTAAACAGAGACATAAAAACATGCGTTATTACAATTGCGATCAAAAGCATTCTATCTCTTCAGGAGGAGCAAAGCACAGAAGGGGACTGTGAGGTTCAAAAGATGATGCTAGAGAAAATTTCATTCTGATTCAAGACCCTTTGTATTCCAGATTTGTATTGTACTTTCTGCAATCTGAAGAATAAATAGCTTTGCTCTGAAGAAGTTGAGAGTTTCATTCTTCTGTATCTCAGTGTTTTTCTTTTTTCAGGTTTCTACAAACCTGATAGTGGTTATTTATTTAATTATTGAGACAGAACAAGAAGAAGAAAATAAACCACAACAAGAGGATGAATACATTGGGCACTATGCACGTCGAGGTTCGGCTGCTCCTGTTTTTAGCCGGTCTCGAATAAAACCTGAGACTTACATGACTGTTGATGGCAAAGTTATTGTTGAGGATGAGTTGCTTAACTTTCTCGCTGTAAAAATTAAGACATTAAGCCAGGATGAGATCGTCCTGTTGGCTGCGAACACTTTCGACTCTGAGTGGATAGAGTCCTCGAGGAGAGTATTGTTTGAACTTTGCTCTACTACACAGCGGTGCATTTCCCTTGCCTTAAAGTAATGAATGAGTGTTGGGAGAGAGGGCTGCGGCGGGGGCCTCCGCTCTGAACGTGGAGAGGGCTGCTTCAACGAAAAGTCCCAGCTGATTAACGTCTTTACCATGCTCTCCAAAGAGGAGTCATGTTGTGAAAAAAGGCCAACATCTAACGCATGTTCCAGAGAATGCCGTTGCTCAGAGTCATGATCACGTACTGTATCCCCTGGACAGAAAAAGAAATCCGGCAACGTTATGTCTATTGTTGGGACCGGAGCTGAGGGTAAGATCAAAATGTTCAAGACTAAGCTGGTGAGTGTGTATGCCACCAAGTTTTCACCAGACCTAGGCAGTGAAACTTTATCTGTGTATCTTAAAGAAAAACTTTGCCGTAAGGTTATCTGTCAAAAGACTGACACTGTACACAGTAGATTCTGCTCATTTAAAGTATCTGCTGAATGCAATGAGGTTGGTGAAATGTACAATTCAGAGCTCTGACCAGAAAGGCCATTTGTCCAGTGCTATTATGAGCCATGCAGGGCTGGAGTTATCAGGTCAAACACTTCACTTGATGTTGGGGGAATGTGTGTGCTTGCTGGTGCTATGGGCACTCACTAGTCTTGCTAAATGACCATCTGGGTTTTGTCATACAACTGTCGTGGTCTGTGTATGGGCCAGAGTGCAGGGGATAAAGCTTGCCGCATAGTTGTTGACAACCTTTTGGAGAACATACTATGTATGCAAGAGACTTTTTTAGCAAAGCAAGACTTGGAAAAACTAAACTCTTTCATGGGGCTGGGGAGTCTACAACTGATCTTGGCATGGGAATAGTCAGAGGTAGGATACCAGGGGGTGTGGCTATGACTCAGCACCAAGCTTGACTCATTGATAAATGTGGTCAGACTTGGTGTTGACTGATGTATTGCTACACAGGTTACTCACAATGATAAGGAATTCATTATCCTAAATGTGTATACACTCAATGAGTGCCATCAGAATGAGGATGTATATCTAAATAGCCTTGCCTTCACCAATTCTTTTATTCAAGATAATACTTCTTCTAGTGTATATGTCATTGGGATATGAATGCGGATATCTCGGACATGAACTCATTGTTTGCCAATCACATGGCTCAGTTCTGTCAAGGTACCAATTTTATACTGTCAAGCAAAGTGCAGATAGTTATACATGCGTTAGTGAAGTGAAGAAAAACTGGACTGGTCAACCCTTACAAAGAAGGACATCTGAGCCTATTATGCTCATACAGACAAATCCTTAAGTAATATTCATCTACTTAGAGATGCAATTATGTGTAGTGAGGTAAATTGTAAGGATGTGTAGCACAGAAGAGATATCTGCTCCATGTATAATGATATATAGTAAGTGCTTTGTATAAATGCAGTAAGCCCTACTTCAAGCATATTATGCTGAAGCCTGTGAAGCCTTTAAATCATGAGCTATGGCAGGCAGACCCAGACAAGGGCATGTGCTCGAGTATAAGAAGCTCACTAATGCAAGATACAAGTATGCCATTCGCTTCATCTCTAAAAATGAGCAAGCCATGTGGGCTGATTCCATGGCAGAAGAAGCTGCTAAGTAACAATGCTATTGATTTTTGGAAAGAAGTGAGAGTTCTTAATAACTGTAAAACATCTCTATCATGCACTGCAGATGAAATTTCTGAACAAACAATATTGTTGAGTTATGGCAACAGTATTATAGTACTTTATTCAACTGTGTCAAAAGTGATCTGTACAAGGCGGACAATATTGAGAGTAATGATTCAATGAGAGTAATGGTTATGTCACATGAGATGTACAAACAAGCTGTCTGATAATAAAGCAAGTGGTTTAGACCATATTACTGCTGAACACCTTAAATATGCCAGTCCAGGGATAGCTTCTGTCCATGCTATCTGTTTTTCTGGCTATGTGATTCATGGCTTGTTACCAGACTCAATGTTGTCTGTTCTGTTAGTGCCAGTCATTAAGGACAAAGCTGGTAAACTATGCAGCCTAGATAACTACCGGCCCATAGCTTCAGCCAGCATACTGTCAAAAGTCCTTGAAAGAATCCTGCTGGATAGATTAAATGAGTTTATTAACGCCACAGATAACGATCCATCCATCCAGGTATTCTAGACGTCCCTCTCTCCTGCAACGTTTTCCAGCTCCTCCGGGGGGATCCTGAGGCGTTCCCAGGCCAGATGAGATATGTAATCCCTCCAGCGTGTTCTGGGTCTACCCCGGGGTCTCCTGCCAGTTGGACCAGAGGTAGGTGCCCAGGAGGCATCCTGATCAGATGCCCAAACCACCTCAACTGGCTCCTTTCAACACAAAGGGGCAGCGGCTCTACTCCGAGCTCCCTCCGGAAGTCTGAGCTCCTCACCCTATCTCTAAGGCTGAGCCCAGCCACTCTACGGAGGAAACTCATTTCCACAGCTACAGAATTAATCAGATCAGCTTCAAATCTTGACAGTGCAATCTAAAGATCTTCACACTGAAAAATTGTGCTAATCGTGGTAGATCGTCGAACGGCGTGGGCGTGGCAAGGCATCAAATTTTCAAGTTTCGCCACGAAACCATTTACAGGCTCCATACACTGAAAAGTTGTGCTAATCGTGGTAGATCGTCGAACGGCGTGGGCGTGGCAAGGCATCAAATTTTCATGTTTCGCCACGAAACCATTTACAGGCTCCATACATAAACAAACTCCTCCCACAGAATTGATCAGATGAATTTCAAAGCTTGGCAATCTGATATGGGTCTCACACTTGGGTGTGGCAAATTGGCTCGACAGCGCCCCCTAAAGCTGAAAACCAACCACTTAGTTTCGCCTACATGGCTGAAATTTGGTAGGCATATGTATCGTCTCCAGATGTACAAAAAAGCCTCTTGCAGCCATGCCCTAAACCCAACAGGAAGTCGGCCATTTTGAATTTTGTGGTCATTTTTGGCGATTTACATGTTCCATACTTTAACAAACTACTCCTAGAGAATTAATCAGATCAACTTCAAAATTGTTTTTGAGGGGCTAATGATGCTCAAAAACGCACGAAACTTGGCACACACATCACAAGCGATGAAAATAGATATCTGACATGGCTCTCAGAATTGGGTGTGGCAAATTGGCTCGATAGCGCCCCCTACAAAATTTCAACTAAGTAGCCCTCGTTGTATGATTTTCCTAGATACAAAAAATTTGGCAGGCACATGTAACATCCCAAGACTTTAAAAAAACCCAACAGGAAGTCGGCAATTTTGGATTCAATGTCAGATTTTGGCGTATTTTTGCCATTTATAAGGGTCATTCTTTAACGAACTCCTCCTAGAGAATTCAATAGATCAGCTTGAATTTTGGGCAGTGGAATCTGAAGACCTTCGTGATGAAAAGTTGTGCTAATCGTTGTAGATCGTTGAACGGTGTGAGCGTGGCGAGGCGTCAAATTTCCATGTTTTGCTACAAAACCATTTACAGGCTCCATACATTAACGAACTCCTCCTACAGAATTGATCAGATCAACTTCAAATCTTGGCAGTGCAATCTAAAGACCTTCGTGATGAAAAGTTGTGCTAATAGTTGTAGATTGTCGAACAGCGTGGGTGTGGCAGTGCACAAATTTTGATGTTTAGCCATGAAACAGGAAGCTGTTTTTGAGAGGCTAGGGATGCTCTTAAACTCAAGAAATTTGGCACACACATCACAAGTGGTAAAACTTTTGATTTGATGAGGGTCATTGGTTGGGTGTGGCAAATTGGCTCGATAGCGCCCCCTGCAAAATTTCAGTGAAGTAGCCCTCGCCGTACGTTTCACCTACATGCACAAAATTTGGTATTCACTTGTACATCTCAAGACTTAAAAACAAGTCTCTTGGTGCTATGACCTAAACCCAGCAGGAAGTTGGACATTTTAAATTTAATGTCAAATTTTGGTGTATTTCTTGCCATTTAGAGGGGTCATACTTTAACGAACTCCTCCTCGAGAATTCATCAGATCAACTTCAAAACTGCACTGCGCCACCTACTGGCGACAGGAAGTTACAGGCGCTATATTAGAACTTTCTACTCCTAGCAGGTTGATCATATCCACTTCAAATTTGGTCAGTACCTTGATAATGCTTTATTGTCAAATTGTGAGTTTTCATGGAACGCTGTTGCCATGGCGATGCATTATTCGCCATGGAACAGGAAGCTGTTTTTGAGGAGCTAGGGATGTTCGAAAACTCAAGAAATTTGGCACACACATCAGAAGGCTTGAAAATAGATATCTGATGTGGGTCGCAGGTTTGTGTGTGGCAAAATGGCTCCATAGCGCCCCCTACTAAATCTCAATGAAGCAGCCCTCGCTGTACGTTTCACAGAGATGTATGAAATTTGCTAGGCACATGTAACATCCCAAGACTGAAAATATTCAATTTTATTCAATTTTGTTCTGTTTTATATTATTATATTTTATTGCCATATTTTCGCTTTTGCACTATTTATGCATTAGCCTTAGATTTTCTTTTCTCATTTCTTATTTTACGTGCGTGATTTTCTTTTGTACATATTGTTTGAACATTGTTGGAGGTAGCATGAGAGCAAGAATTTCATTGCCAACGACTGCTTCACTGTAATTGCTGTGCATGTGACAAATAACGAATTTAAAGACTTAAGTCTGGCCTGTAGCATGTTCTTAAATTTATCCTATATAAAGATCGAAATCCTTTTACTGTGTGCCAAATTTCCTTTCCAGGTATGTCTCAACTTCTTAGTTTGCCATATATTCTGTGAATGGATTAACTGGAATGTTCCACAGCACAAGCCTCCATACCAATGCCAGATGTGTACTCAGTAAACAAGCCCCGTCTAAAAACAGACATTGGCTGAGTGTGCTGGTGTATCAGGTACCATCACCAAATAAATTAATTTTACATTGTGTGCCACAAGGTCAGATATTGTGAAAAATGTCCCCTTTGTGACATGAAGCAATGGATTTATTTAAAATATGGTCTTAATATTGAAAAACATGACCCAATGCTAAAACTCTATAACTCTACTAATGTTTTCTGAGCTGTTTTCTGAGCTGTTATTCATTAAGTTAAGGTTTAACTAATTAGCGTCCATTAATACACCTTTTAAGCCCCAGTTAACTACAGCAACGAACAGCTGGACATGCTTATCAAGGGCAACCAGTCTTCTACTCTTGACCACTAAACAGCAACAAAACACCTCACGCAGCTTGTTGAAGCACACATCAAAGGATTGTTGTCTGCTATTTAGAAGCTGTTGCTACCTCCATTTGAATAAGTACAAATGCCGTCTTGATTGTCATAATAATTTGGCTTATCTCTATATGTCAGTGATTACAAAGAGGTATTATCAATATTTTGATATTCCCAAATTGTAAAGAAGTTGGTTTAATGTTTGTAACAGAATTTACATCATGAAGACCAAACAAAATCCCCTCTTTAAGTATTAGTTGGACAACTTTAAGTTCATTATTATTTGTTGATTCTTACACATTTGCAAGTGGGGCACATCCTGCAACATGCAGGATTTGTTGACAGAGTGAGATTATGCAATGTTAGATGAGGTTATCCTTGAACACGGAGATGTGTTGATTCAAGTCGATGGTAATTTTTGAGGTTGTGATAACAAGTACCTGAACAAAAAATTAGAAAAAAAAATCAAAAATCCAACCCAACATTTTCAAAATTGAACCTGACGCAGTTGGAATAAAAAATTGACAATATATCTTAATAATTTATAGAATATATAATCATTCGTATATATATATATATATATATATATATATAAACACACACACACACACACACACATATATATATATATAGGATTACATATATATATATATAGGGACATTTTATTGAATAGCAAAGCACTGTATTGTGTTGTGTGTCTTGTTTTTGTCCACTGCTCAACAGGACGTGGGAAGAGGACCAGAGTGTGTATATTGGAAGAGGAGGGATCAATAAATGTGACACAGTGTGCTGGACTCTATTACCCCCCCTCCCCACCACCACCACCCCCACCCCGGCAGGGCAAATATGTAACAATGAGTAAGTCTGTGCAGTTGGCATAACCTTATATAATGTTATGAAAGAGCTGGGTTGGATTTAAAGAGATCATTCCCGTAAGGTCTACAGTGTGTTTGGCTACAGTTTGACCTTGTTGGTGGTTTGGCTGTCAGAGAATTTACAGAATGCTATAAAACGCTATAGGTAGTCTCATTTTACTGGGGGTACCCTCAGCTCACCCAGATTGGTGAAAGCACTTACATTATATTTAGCCAAACTATGTAGCTACAACATTTGTTGTTGTATGTTGACTTTGAAGAAAACAGCTAACCAATTAGGAGATTCACATCCAGATGATTACTGCTCCAGAACGTACACAGATTTTTTATAGTCTACCGGTAATTATGATGATTCATCAAGCAATTGGATAAAAATAACAAATAATGTTCAGTGTTATTATTTATTTGAAATAAAAATGTCAACAACAATTACAGTGAAGCAGTAATTGGCAATGAAATTCTTAATTCTCAGGCTCTCTCCAGCAATGCTCAAACAATATGTATAAAAAGAAAATCATGCAAGTAAAAAAGAGAGCCTAAGGCACAAGACATAAAATAGTTCAAGAGTTCAAAATATTGGAATTTAATGGGAATGCATGGACCAACTCCGAACAAATCTTAATTTGTTTATTGCAGATTTAGAATGATATATAAACAGCTCCATGGGTGCATTCTTAAGGTCCCTGTCTTAGTTTTTTAGTTTGCTCAAATCATTCATACAGTAGTTTGCTTAGCAGTTCAAGTAGCAGGTTAATAACCTTACAGAAAAACAACAATAGAATATACAATATTGTTATCACTAACAACTCCTTTCTTAAATTAAAAAATTGAAATTTTTACTCTTCACACTGATTTGGACTCTCACTCAAATGATTTTTCAACATTACAGCTTGCATCGGACTAGAATGCTATGCAAACACAGGCATAACCTTACTTGTCTCAAATGGCATGACTAAACATATGCACAACTATTTAACTCTGATATAAGTACACATATTTTTATTTGTTGATATATATATATTTTTTTACATTTTTCAAATAATTTCTTTGTTTTTCTGTGCAGCTTGAAGGGACTACAGCTTGCATTTCATTGTACAACCTTGTGTTGTAGAATGATGTTAATGACTCTTGAACCTTGATACTGTTTACACAAACCCACTCTCACTAAAATAATTTTCTACACAGTTACAACTAAACTGTGTTAAAGACCCTGTCTAGGAGAACATCTTCTGTTGTACCCGATACTGTAGTCTTGACAGCCCACTATTTAAGTCATGGACAAATTTGGTTTAGCATCTAACTAAATGTCAAAGATATTTCTTTCTTTCTGTCACAGTATGTTTCTGCAATGAGAGGGCTCTAGTAATATATTGTCATTTCTTAGGGTGCCCTGCTACGACTACTGCCACTGCTTCAAGCACTGCATTGTGAAATCTTTTATTACTATGGGGAGACATTTTTGTGAACAAAACCTGCCCACAAATGGACCAGAAAAATAACACTTTTTCGGTTGTCAATGATCACTTCTCACGAACCTACTCATGTGTACAGGCGACGTTCATCAAGTCGAAAGCAATGCATCTTTCATATTTTTAGAATCAACAAAAAGTGTTTTGATACAATATTTCCTGCTGTGCAAAACAGATACTCTGATGGAGTGGATGCTGCTGGAATAAAAATAGTTGTATTTACCAGCTCGTTTTTTTTTAGTTGGATAAGTAAGGACTGAGGTCTTGCATATGTTCTCGGTTATGTTTATTTGACTTTAAAGTAAATGAGGTACTTCTGGTAAAAAGTTGTTTTTTCTCACTCAGCCCTTCTCCCCCTGTTGCACCTGTAGCCGCTTTTAAGGGGGATGAGAAGAACTGATGTGATTTGTTATTACTGAAGCCCACCCCGATTCCACCTGCTGATTCTGTATTCCTCTTACCAATAATTCATTCATTCATTCATTCATTCATTCAAATGTTATTTCAGACTTGGGGAATATGTTCAGTGAAATGTACAGGGAGGACTGCTTTGTTAAAATTTTGGAGATGGCGCTATGGAGCCATTTTGCCACACACAATCCTGCATATCTATTTTCACCCCTTCTGATGCCTGTGCCAAGTTTTGTGAGTTTTCGAGCGTCCCTAGCCCCTCAAAAACAGCTTCCTGTTTCATGGCGAATAATGCGTCGCCATGTCAGCAGCGTTCCAAGAAAGCTCCCAATCTTCACAATAAAGCATCATCAAGATCTTAAGGTTTTACTGACCAAAATTGAATGGGAAATGGTGAACCTTCTAGGAGTAGAACGTTAAAATGTAGCGCCTATAACTTCCTGTTGCCAGTACGTGGCGCTATGACTATGAGTGAATTTTGGCCTGTAGTCTGATTAAGCATATGAAATTTGGGGTGGATTTGACCATGTACAGCCGAGTTATAACAGCTTATTATTTCATGGTGGGACATCGAAATTCCCCGTGCCGCCACGGCAATGCCGTTGGATGGAAACTCACATTCTTCACAATAAAGCATCATCAACATCTTAAGGCTTTTCTGACCACATTTGAGGTGGATGTGGTAAACCCTCTAGGAGCAGTGCATCAAAGTGCAAAACGTCATTTCCTGTTGCCAGTAGGTGGCACTATGGCTATGGCTGAATATTGGCATGTCGATGTCTTCAGGCTGGGAGTATAATCAAATGAAGTTTGATTACAGTTGAGTTACAACAACTTGATGCTTCATGGCGAAACGTGCCAAATGGCCGCCACGCCACAGCTACGCCGTTGGATGAAGGCTGACAAATAGCACAACTTTTCATCGCGAAGGTCTTTAGATTGCACTGCTCAAATTTGAAGTCGATTTCATTGATTCTGCAGGAGGAGTTCGTTATGGAGACTGTAAATCGACAAAAAGACCACTAAATTCAAAATGGCCAACTTCCTGTTGGGTTTAGAGCATGATACCCATCATTTGGACATGATACATGTGCCTACCAGCTTTCAATCATATACGTGAAATGTACAGGTTGTGGTCCTCTGTAGGGGGCGCTCTCGAGCCCCCTTGCCACACCCTAAGCCAAGAGCCACGTGTTGTGAATTTTTGAGCATCCCTCAAAAAGGGCTTTGTATGTCATGACGAAACATCGAAATTTGCCGTGCCGCCAGGGCAAGGTCTTGCATGAAAACTCACAATCTTCACAATAAAGCATCACCAAGGTGTAAAGGCTTTTCTGACCACATTTGAGGTGGATCTAGTCACGCTATGAGGAGTGCATCAAAGTACATCAAAGTCTAAAACATGTCATTTCCTGTTGCCAGTAGGTGGCGCTAAGACTATGACTGAATATTGGCATGTAGATGTGTTCAGGCCGAGAGTGTATGTGAATGTGAATGTGAAGTTTGGGGCAGATTGGACAAAGCACCTTTGAGTTACAACAACTTGATGGTTCATGGCGAAATGCGCAAAATGGCTGCCACGCCACGTCCACGCCGAAAACTCACAGATTTTCACAGAAGTTTTCATTGCGAAGGTCTTTAGATTGCACTGACCAATATGAAGACTAGGTGAAGCATACCGCGAGGGCTGCTTTGTTGAAATTTTGTTGGTGGCACTGTTGAGCCAATTTGCCACACCCAAGACGAAGACCTGCACCAGATCAAAACGTTCACCATTCCTGTTGTGTGTGCCAAATGTCATGAGATTAAGAGCATCCCTAGCCCTTTAAAGACAGCTTCCTGTTTCCTCACAAAACATCAAAAGTCGCACGCTGCCATGGCCACGACTTTCGAAGAAAAGTCAAGGTTTGAACAAGTTTTAATCATGAAAGTCTTTAAATTGCATTGCCCAAATTTGAAGTCTATTTGACTAATTCTGTAGGAGGGGTTTGTTAAAGAATGGAGCCTGTAAATGGTTTTGTGGCGAAATATGGAAATTTGCTGTGCCACCATGGGCACACTGTTGGATGAAATGTCATGATTAACACAACTTTTTATCATTAAGCTCTTTAGACTGCACCGAGCAAATCTGAAGTCAATCTGGTTAACTCTCTAGGAGGAGTTCTTTAAAGTATGAACCCTGTAAATGGCAAAAAAATACACCAAAACTTGAACTTAAAATCAAAATGGCCAACTTCTTGTTGGACTTAGGGTATGGTCCCAAGAGACTATTTTTTAAGACTAGTGACATTACATGTGCCTACCAAATTTCATACACCTAGGTGAAACGTACCGCAAGGGCTGTTTTGTTGACATTTTGTAGTGGGCGCTGTCGCATCCCTAGCCCTTCAAAAACAGCTTCCTGTTTCCTGGGGAAACATTGACATTCGTATGCGACCAAGGCAAGTCAAGATTTGAACAACTTTTAATCACAAACATCTTTAAATTGCACTGCCCAAATTTGAAGTCTATTTGACTAATTCGGAGGAAAATAGAGCCTGTAAATGGTTTCGTGGCGAAACATGGAAATTCGCCAAGCCGCCATTTCGATGAAATGTCACAATTAGCACAACTTTTTATCTCAAAGGTCTTCAAATTGCACTGACCAAATTTGAAGTCGATCTGCTTAAGTCTCATTAAAGTATGACCCCTGTAAATGGCCAAAAATACATCAAAATTTTAACTTACAATCAAAATGGCCGACTTCCTGTTTGAATTAGGGTATGGCTCCAAGACACTTGTTTTCAAGTCTTGGGATGTTACGTGTGCCTACCAAATTTCATACATCTAGGTGAAACGTACCGCGAGGGCTACTTTATTGAAATTTTGTAGGGGGTGCTATAGAGCCAATTTGCCACACCCAAGCCAGAGACCTGCACCAAATCAAAACTTACACCACTTCTGATCTGTGTGTCAAATTTCATGAGTTTAAGAGCATCCCGAGCCCCTCAAAAACAGCTTCCTGTTTCCATGAAATTTAGCATTAGAAGGTCTTAACATTTAAGTGACCAAATTTGAAGGGGATATGGTGGACCTCCTAGGAGTAGTACGTTAAAATATAGCACCTGTAACTTCCTGTTGCCAGAAGGTGGCGTTATGACTATGAGTGAATTTTGCCATGTAGATGTCTCAGGTCTGGACCAAAGCATGTGAAATTTGGGGCGGATTTGACCATGTCCAGTTGAGTTACAAGTATTTCATGTTTCATGACGAAAGGTGCAAAACGGCCGCCACGCCTATGTCGTTCGACGGAAACTCAGGATTTTGATAACTTTTCATCATGAAGGTCTTAAGATTGTACTGCCAGAATTTGAAGGTGATCTGATAAGTTCGGTAGGAGGAGTTCGTTAAAGTACGGAGCCTGTAAATCACCAAAAATGACCATTAAATTAAAAATGGCTGACTTCATGTTGGGTTTAGGGCATGGCTGCAAGAGGCTTTTTTGTACGTCTGGACATGTTCGACGTGCCACAACCTAAGCCAAGACCCATATCAGATTACCATTTTCACAACTTCTGATGTGTGTGCTAAGTTTCGTGAGTTTTCGAACATGTTAAGGCCCTCAAAAATAAGATGAAAATAAGTGTGCAATAATAATAATAATAACCACTACTATTTCAATAGGGTAATCGCAGCAGTCGCTGTTCGGGCCCTAATAATTCTAACAATTTCAATACAGCCTTTGCACCATTTCGGTTCTTGGGCCCTCATAATAATAACTCCGTGAAATACAATAGGGACCTGAAATGCTGGAGGATTCTTAACTGCTAGTCAATACACACCATTTACACAGTTTCACAAGTAAACAGACTCCGCAATCCAATCGGAATTTCCCAAGGACTACAGTACGAAACAGGAGGACGTCGTGGCGCCTCAGCCTCAGTCGCTCAGGACTGCTCATTGGAAATGGTGATAGTCTTTTGTAAGAGACGCTGACTTGTCTCCTACTGTAATTACTCCAATCCGCCAGAGCTGTGGAGTTCTGAACAATAAATCTGATTAAAATTAAAGCCCATGCCATATTAGCTTCACCTGAACTTAAGAATGCATTTTTTGCACAGAACAAGGACAGACAATGCACATCTTCCAGCCATTCATTACAACCACAGCTGTGGTGGTCTCATCTGCATGGCAGCAGCTCTCTGGTCTGGTATTTTGTTGAAGTCTGTTTTGCCATTGATTTGTGTTTCCCCTTACCTTAACCTGAACTCAACCTTAGCTCTAACTTCAACCAGTCATGTCTGTGATCCCTAACAATATATTACATTTACTTAAATTAAGCCCTAACCTCAACCACGAAGGTCAGCGCTACAGCAGGAAATACTTTGCTGTTTCATAGAGAAATGGTAGATTCCCACACTCTTTCCTTAACCCTTGTGTTTTGTTGAAATTGGCTTTACTTCTTCACTGTTTGGGGTATGTGTAAAAACAATAAGAATAGTGGCAGTTTCCTTCTCTCCTGAGGGAAATGATCCCAGTTATGTTTGGGGTCAGTTAGACCTCTGAAGGACAAACTCTTATAAAACTCCAATAACAGAAATTCAAAGACAGTTATTTTGGGACTGTAGGGAGGGGTTGTTTGGAGGTGTAGTGCTGTGTGAGAAAGCAATGTCAACACCAATCACAGATATAGAGCAGATAAACATCCACTGTATTTAACCATGTTTTACAGCTGGGGTCTCTGCCACCCCAAACAGAAGCAATGTGTCATTTCTGTAGCAGACTTCTGAAACATGTCATAAGTTCAAAATCATGTTTATAAGTAATTCTCATGAAAATAGGAGAAGTAATAAAATCTCAAGCTGATAAAACAATGGTAAGTATGTTTTTGAGTGGTTAAAGAAGGCCTGGGGTCTATAAAATGATTAAACATTTTTACAATTACATAAAAAAAACTTAAAACTTAAAAAAAATATTCCATAAATAAATAAACTTTACATACATATAGACACATACAAATTAATTAGTTAAACTTTTGATACCCCCAAGATCTTGATTTGGTCAGAGGGTCTTCCGGGTCAGTTAAGGGGTCCCATATGTCGGGTCAACTCTCTTTCTAATTCATTTTTCACCTGGAACTTTGACAAGATTTGACAACATTCAAGAGTTTTCAAGCACATGTATTTAAGTAGGGTTAACACATTTGTCAAGGGACACCCAAAAGCTTGCTAATTGTTTGCTGTAGAGTACATGTGATGTTAGTCTGTTAATGTTAGTCCAGGACTATAAAACCATATGTCATTAAACATTATGCTTACTCGTATTGTCATTGTTAGTGTTTTACTTTAGTGAATCTTTGTCTATGTGATAATACATAATATAGAAAAAAAATCATAAACTAATCTGCTATTGAAACAGTATAATTAAGGTTAGTTAGTAGAAAACAAACACGACATCAGGTCAAGCCTCTCATCATGCTACCTGAATTAACACTTGTGAAATGAACCCAAGATCAAAGTAAATGATGAATGAATGAATATATATATACACATACTTATAAATATAGTTATACACTATAGTCATTTTACTAAATTGATTGACATAGGCTACCTCTGAATCTACAGTCTGTTTGATTGCACTAGGCTATATAAGTGGGTGTTTGTATTAATGTAGCCTATGTATTATTTTCCACAGGGTCAATAAAATTATAAATGCCTGATAGCACACACAAAGAGGAAAAAGGAAGAAAAACAAGTCGACCTGTAACTTTGTTCACACTGTGCACAGAGCTGAGGGAGGAGAGGAAGGGGAAGGAGGGGACAGAGGGTGTGCACCATATCTGACGTCAGAACCTTGCTACAAAGATAAGCCATGAGACTTAATATGAAGCACAATGTATGTCCTTCTCAGAAAAGTGATCGAGCCCTTGCGGCCCCGTGTCGGTGCGCCCACAGCTGAACACTTGAAGGGTAACTTAACAGCAGGATCCCTTTGCAAGATACATCTGATATACCTCTCTCATTTTTTTGCACAAAGTCTGGAGCAGTTCTTGTGGCAGAGCAGAAACTATGAGGGGAGCGACTGAGACCTATGATGCAGCGTTGTGCGTAATGAAGGGCAGTCTGGAATAATTTGCCTGCGGTCGTATAAACGCAGAAAGAGAAAATGGGAATGGCGAGTGAGGATCTGCTCGTAACACTCCAGATACTACCCGGTTTCTTTTCAAACTGTCTGTTCATTGCTCTGTACGATTCGGTGGTGCTCTTGAAGCGTGTTGTGTCTTTGCTCAGCTGCTCCAGGACCGCCGGTTCCGGAGAGTGGCGCCGTATGCTGACCTCAGCGGGGCTCCGCTCAATCTGGAATAGCTTTCTTCTAGACGCCTATAAACAGGTAAAGTCGCCGATTAATCCGTGGTCATTTAATGAGGATTACAGTGCTTTGAATTAAGCCATCCGTTGATGCATTGTCATCAATCCACTGAACAATTGCAAGTTTAAACTTTACATAGGCCTTGGTTGGCTACAAGTCTCCACCTGTCTAACCTACTACATAGTATTAGGGTCAAATCAAAGGGCCGGATGTCGTATTGTCTTCATATTGCCGTCACACACAGAAAAAAAACCCCTCATTTTAAAAAAATGTTTTTAGTTAGTGTGTGAAAGCCGAGAACGGCCGTGCTTGCAATTGCCTTATCTCGAGATCACGAGTTAATTATCTCGTGATCTCGAGATAACAAAGCTCATTTTCTCGTGACAACGAAAGTGTCTGGTTCATTTGATCACCCCTGATTTCAGCCTTCAAGATCACTGTCATGACTGTCGGGAGGATCTCATAACTGAACAGGAAATCAAGGCATAAATGTGTAGTTTTGTTTACTGCATTTATCATTATCATTATTTTATTATTAAATCATTATTTTATCTGACGACATCGTCAGACAAAACAAACAAAAAACAGGTTGATGACAGCAGCTGTACATGGTGATAATTTATCATTTAGTCTATCAGCCTTATCATTTAGTATTTTTCGCCCTCCTCATAGTTTACCTCTGGCGGGGCTGAGGTCACGGTTTGCTGATCCGTGCCCCATACCAATCTGACCCTGGGTTTATTAGGCCTACTCCGGTCGCATGGATGTTTACATAAATATTTGTCTCTATAATATAACCCCTTGGGGGAGCCCCATAAAGCAAGAACGTCCTACTGGTAAATGATTAGTTGCACTTATAGTTAGTTGAGTGTTATTATGCTCTATCAGCAACCTGTCAGCAGTTGTGTAATGCAGTGTCATATCATACAACAACTGGTTTAAATCATTTAAAATGTATTTGCATTGCTTTGGAACAAAATACAAGTGCTATAATACATGTATTGATTTTTGAAAGGTATTTTTGATTAGTTTAATCATTGTCAAGCTGTCAGTATCTTATTGATTTATTGTTAATGAAAGAGGAGATTTACAGTTTCAAATCTGACACTTTTTCACAAGAACTACGGAAAAGTCAGTGGGAATTATTTAACTCGCAATAATTGTTGAAGTCCCTACACACCCATGGTACACCCATTCAGGTGTTTTTCCTGATCAGATCTTTATTTAGTCATTTGTCAATTTTAATTGCACCTGTTCCGGAAGGAGTACTTAAAAACCTTTATGGTTCTAATTAGTTCATTAAGTTTGGCACCATCATCTAAGTCCTGGCTTAATGCTGTGTTTATGCAATGTCAGTAGAATGGGGAGAACAGAAAAAACACCAGCTGTTGTTTTATTAAATTGCTCTAGGCTTTATACCTGGGTGGTTCTATTATTTTGTCTACAAGGTCAATAAAATAGCAAATGACAGTACAATGCAGTAGACTGTGAAAATAGGTCTACTCTATGGAGTTTTTAACTGGTCTCAATTAGGGATGTCCCGATCCGATCTCAAAGACTCGGTATCGGGTCCGATCAAAGCATTTTTAAGTAATCGGTATTGGCTATATTGAGCACGAACCAAAACCCAATCCTTTGTTTTACGTCACCTGCCACACAGGTATTCACTCTTTTCTGAAACAAATGCACATGATAGTCAGATCAAGATCTTTACGACAGGAGGCGGTTGTGAAAAGCTACTGCTTTTGTCCACAGGGACAGACAAAATCAACACAAAATGAATGAAAGTTGTTGCTTTAAAAAAGAGAGAAAAAAGAATTTTGATAAATGCCTGACACAGTTTCATAAAAGATTGAACATTATCATTATCATCATTATTATCATATCTCTAAAGTGGAGTAATGCTAATGCTACTACTTTTGTCTTTTGTTTACTTTTGTCTTTTGTTTGGTGTACAAGTGCACAAGTACAGTATATTGTTAAATTGTGAAAAAGTGTGTATATTGGAAATGTAGGCCAAAAAATGAACTGAAATTCATTTATTGAAACAATAATAATTATAAACTAATACTCTGACAGAGAGTCCCATTCAGGAGGCCTACCCTTTCTCAGTCTTAAAGGAGCAGTATGTAGGATTTACTGGCATCTAGCAGTGAGGTTGAGTGATCGGCGATTGGTGATTGAAGGGATGATCGCCGATTGATTTTTCCTACGCTGATATTAAGGCGATTTTAACTAACTTACTATCAGAACTAAGATGTTATAAAAATAATCTCTAGACTCTGTGTCTAGTGTCCGGTGCTGAGCCTCGTTAATCAGCACGAGTGACGAGTCAATTTTAAATCTTTAATTACAAACCAGTTTGCCATGGATCTGACACCCCGCATCTCCGTTCTCCATATGCCTGCTCACCAAAACGCACCATAAGAGTAGTTAATGTTATGGATATGATTTGGATTGTGATATCAAAGATAAGATAATAATGTTAAATGGAACATGATGCTGTGATATTGTTGCACCAAGCACAGACACACAGACTTTTTAAGGGAGCTGTTGTTTGAATAGAGGAGATTTTGTTTAATGTTTAAATATTTTAAATAAAATACTCACACTTCACACACTTATATAAATCACCTCATAACCTGGCGATCTCAAGTAACCACGACTGGATGATATGAAAATAGAAACAATCGCCCAATCCTTTGCCACCAAATTCAAGCTAACAAAAACATAATGATTGTGTTTCAGGTTAGAATACACTAATGAAAACATAATTATGAATATTATATTCTATTTCTGCCAATAGATCCCCCTAAATCTTACACACAGCACTTTTAAAAGCTTTACGATACCACAACTACAAAATAATAAAGACAGGCAAACATGTAGGCCTACAGTTTTGCCAGGAGTAAAATTTGGAAAGAATCTGTTAACAGAAAAAGGAAAAGCCCACTTTACATATTCTTGATATGTGCACTGTGTGAATAAACATTAATTTTTATCTCCTTAGGTGAAACTTGGCTGCGAGGCACCCAACTCCAAACTGGTGAAGGTCCCTGATGGCCCTCGGTGGAGCAACAATATCAGTAATATGACTAATGTGCTGCCTGGTGCCAGGATCCGAAATGGAGATGAGTGCCGCCTTCTGGATTTTGAGTCATCAGATCGCCCTCTGGTTGTCAACTTTGGATCAGCCACCTGACCCCCCTTCATTAGTCATCTGCCAGCCTTCCGGCAGTTGGTAGAGGACTTCAGTGATGTAGCTGATTTCCTGTTGGTGTACATTGATGAGGCTCACCCATCTGATGGCTGGGTGGCCCCTCCTATGGGCTCTTGCTCTTTCAATGTCCGGAAACACCAGAACCTGGAGGAGAGGCTGGGAGCAGCGCACAAACTCATTGAGCACTTTTCCCTGCCACCGCAATGTCAACTGGTAGCTGACTGCATGGACAACAATGCTAATGTGGCGTACGGTGTGTCCAATGAACGGGTGTGTATAGTACAACAGAAAAAGATTGCCTACCTGGGCGGTAAGGGGCCTTTTTTTTACAGTCTAAAGGATGTACGGCAGTGGCTGGAACAGAGCTACGGTAAACGGCAGGAGTAATCAAGGACAATTCCAGAGGAGCACATGTCCCATATTTCTATAGGGAAATAAGAGATCATTTGGTTTTGTATAAGCGTAAAAGGCAGTACTGTACCAAGTACAAATTTGAGATACTTGTACTTCTCTTGAGTATTTCCACTTTATGCTATTTTATACTCCTATTCCACTACAATTTTATGCTACTTTATACTTCTATTCCACTACAATTCTTACTCCGCTGCATTTGTTTGATACTGGTGGACCCCAGGAAGACTAGCTGTGCTTTAAGGCACAGCTAATGGGGATCCTAACAAATAAACAAATATATAGTTACTAGTTATTTTGCAGATTCTGATTAATAATACAAAATATAATTAACAAATAAATTATGATGTATTATTATAGGTAAAGAAAAGACTTTATTGATTACTTGGTGAAATTCATAAGCTACCGAGCAGTGTATATAGTAAAAAATAAGCCCCACCTTTACCAGCCGCAACATTAAAGTATTCAACAAATAATTAATGCATCAATAATTATAATGCAATATTATAATATACATTATTCTGAAATGGGCCATCCTGCATGATAAGTACTTTTCCTTTTTGTACTATAAGTATATTTTGATGCTAATACCTTTGTACTTTTACGTAAAATTTTTAATGCAGTACTTTTACTTATAACAGAGTATTTCTACACTGTCGTATTGCCAGTTTTACTTAAGTAAAAGAAGAGGGTACTTCTTCCGCCACTGCCAAAAAGCTTTAGAGAGTTAAGTTCCAGAATTGTTGAGCAACTTCTTTTACTTTTGAAACCATCATATTTTCACACACCATTCCATACAAACTGATATGAACATGTGTAAAAACCTACGCTGATAATTCGCATAAACTAGGCAGCAAGTTGATTGGAGGCAACATATGAAGTTGACAGTGTCTGTGCTTCATGTATATTTATGCCCGCTTTTGCTGCTAAAATCATGTTTTACATGATTTCCATTGAAATTAAAACCCCCAAAAAACGAAATAGGGAAGAAATCACATGTTCCCATTTAAAAATATGTTTTAACCCTTATGTTTTAAGTAATACCTTTTAAAGTATTTTTTTTTCACTGTGGTCATATGCTTTTGTGTCAGCAACTTTTAAACAAATTTTATATATGATCATTATCTACCCTCCTTTCTCTCTGGATAAATGTGCATTCATACAGACCATACTGATCATCTCCATCTGACAACTCTATATTAGTTTTTTCCCTTTCCATATAGGGCCTATAAAAAGTATTCAAAGTTTTCATGTTTACAATATTGAATCAAAGTAGATTTAATGTGGCTTTTTTTTTACACCGATCAATAGAAAAAGACCCTTTAATGTAAAAGTATTTTAGTAAGTAAGTAAGTAAGTTTAATGTTTTTACCCTTACTTACTTAGATCTCTCCAATGTGATGTACATAGTAAGTATTCACCCTTCCAAGTCAGTATTTAGTAAATGCACCTTTGGGAGCAGTTACAACCTTTAGTCTGTGTGGATAGGTCAGGGTAGGTTATGCTTTGCACATCTGGATGTTGTAATTTTCCCCCATTCCTCTTCACAACACTGCTCAAGCTATGTCAGGTTGTTGTCCTGCCACAAATTCCTGACTGGATTGAGATCTGGTCTCTGACTCAGCCACTCCAGGACTTATATATTGTAATAATATCGATTCCTGTGTAGCTTTGGCTACATGCTTGGGCTTATTATCATGCTGAAAAACAAACCTTCTCCCAAGTGGCAGGTTTCTTGCAGGACTGCATCAGGTTTTCCTCCAGGATTTCTCTGTGTTTTGCTGCATTCGTTTCACCTTCTACCCTCACAAGCCTGCTGCAGAGAAGCAAACCTCACAGCATGCCACCACCATGCTTCCCAGTGAAAATGGCATATTTATGATGTGCAGTGTTTGGCTTACACCAGACATGGTATTTAGTCTGTTGGACAAAAAGCTCAGCCCATCATCAGACCATAGAACCGTGTTCCAGCTGATTTCAGAGTCTCATGGGTTCATTTATTTATCATTATCCAACACTAGGTTATATAGCAAAAATCACATTGTAGTCCCTTTATGCTACACACACAAAAAAACACAAACAAAACAGAACAAAAAACTATTACTTATGGTGGAGTGCAGAGGATGAATTTAGAAGTCTCACAGCCCGAGGAAAGAAGCTGCTCTGGAGTCTGGTGGTACATCAGCGTATACTTCTATATCGCTTGATATTTTCCTTCTGGCAAACTGTAGCCAGATGTTGCGAAATTTTTTAAGAGTGGCTTTCTTTTTGCCACTGTCCCATAAATCTGTGAATGGTGAATCACAGATGAAGAATCATCAACATTTAGGGGGAACCCTACCTCCCTCATAAGCCTCCTTGCACGCTTCCTTAGTTTCTGAGGTTGGCCTCCTCTAGGAAGATTTACAGCTGTGCTGTACTCTTTACATTTTCAGTGTTCGAATAATGGTCGAAGCAGGGGGTTTTAGCTTCCCCAAAATGACCTGAGAAAACCAAAATTTGACTTTGGTGGGGTGTCGAAAAACTGATAACCATTAGCAATTCTAATGCTGCTGTCATCTGTCATCTAATTTTAAATGTGTGTGCAGCTCTGCCTTGGTCAGTGCGGCTGACGTTATCTTCTGTCGACAATGCTTGTACCATGATCGATCTGGACATGTGCAGAAGTTTTTTATGTATCATGGTTCATGGGCTGCTTTAATGTGTTGTTTTGTAAGCCTATGCGTAATTATTGTGCATGGATTTGGTATCAGATCAGTGATTTTCAACAACCAGTGCAGTGTTGGCTACTGGACTTCATCTCCTGACAGCACATTCAGTTCAGTAGCCTCTCTCTCATCATTTCTGCCGAGTAAACATTCCCAATCGCATACCTTGGTGAAGCACGTTTCTCTTTTATGTCAGCCACAAAAACAAGATTTCAGAATAGAAAGGGTGTAGCAAACACCCTCCCATAGGGATCTTTCTGTGCAGTGACAGGTGGAAACAGGCCCAAATTTCTCATGAAGTGGTGAGTTTCTTTATTTCTCATTGCAATATTTGGTATTAGAGGCGATACCCTAATAAAGTCTCTCTCTTTCTCTCTCTCTCTCTCATCTCTCTCTCTCTCCCTCCCCTCTTGATGCTGTCCATAGTTCTGACAGTTTGTTTTATAAAAGATGTATCGCCTCCTGATCTGAACATAGAATAAGCTTACCTTTAAACTTAAATTAAAGGTGCAGTGTGTAAGATTTAGGGGGATCTATTGGCAGAAGGCAAGGAGAACAGAGATGCAGGGTGTCAGATCCATGGAAAAGAGACAGCAAACTGGTTTGTAATTAAGGATTTAAAATTGACTCGTTACTTGTGCTGATTAACGGGGCTCAGCGGGCGGACATGCCGCTCCACCAGAAACATCTCTAAATGCACAGTAGGGTGCAGATTCTACAGATTATTTTTATAACATCTTAGTTCTGATACTAAGTTAGTAAGTTAAATCGCCTTAATATCGGCATAGGAAAAACCAATTGCTGATCATCAGCATATGTTGTTATTTTTGTTTGTATGTAGGTTATATACAAACAAAAACAATTACACTGTAACTGCCAAAAGCCACACTAATTTTAACACTGTCCAAGTCCAACAGATGGTCAGTGACTTAGGTATTTCTTTTTATCCATCCTCTGCCTTGTGCTTGTTTGAGTTGTTTGGAGTGTGCCTTTGTCGTAATGGTGTATGTGTTGCCACAATACAGACTAATTGAAACCTTGACCACACACAGGTGATATCCATTTGACTAATTATGTGAGTTCTAAAACCAATTGGATGCACCAGTGATGATTTCGATGTGTCCTATTAAAGGGGGTGAATACTTGCGCAAGAATGTATTTTGTATTTAGTTGTAATTAATTTTGATCATTTTGTGAAGATTTGTTTTCACTTTTTTTATTGTCAAAAAAATACTTTTTATAGGCACTGTAAATTACTGTATGCATACATTACAGTTCATAATAATTCATAATTGCACATTATGTCCCAAACACTGAGGAGAAACTTATGGGCATCCTTTTACTGTGCATGCAATGACTGAAGTACCACAGCCCTATCTCCTAGACATTATTTTATTTCATAGATTTCTTAATTTGTATTGCAAGATACCTTTAGAAGGAAATGCCTTTGCCTGGATTATCTTCTGGCAACATCTTTTCCAGCCCAGGAAGTTCTATAGCCTGGTACTGCACAGAAGTTGTAGGGAGGTGTTTAGGGACAAGAGTGTAATTTCCACTGGGAATGGAGGGGGGGCATATCCCCCTAACTTTTTAGGGTTGATTTTTGATTGATTTTTTGACTTTAAACATTGTCCTCTCACCGACAAGCCACCATAGCACCAGATGAGAGAAGAGAGAAATTGATAAAAATTTTGATATTTTCATCTGAGTCACCTTCAGTTATTGCCACATGCTCAAAGCAATAAGCGTAACGAGCAGTAAGAGAGTAATGAGCAATAAGCATTAACGAGCAGTAAGACAGTTCCTTGTTGTAAAGATGTAAATACAATATGATTTATCATTTCCATTTTTATCATTATTCTTTTCAGCGTGTGGTTAGATTTAGGCTACAGAAACACTTTGTTTAAGCTTAGGGAAAGATTGTGGTTTTGGTTAAATTTTAAAAAAGAAACAAGTACGTCTGGTGCATCAAGTTAGCATAGACTTTTTACATTTTTTACCTAGACCACCATCTTTCCCAGACCTTTACCAAGTGTTTTGAGTTGCCTAAACAGAACCATAAAACTGTCCATCATCTCTTAATTTCCAGCAACAGATATTATATGAAAAAAAAAGTTTTGCAGATACATTCAGTATGAACATTTTGCAAGTTAATAAAAAATATATCAGATTGGCATTATGTTTCTTTCAAAACATATTGATGTTGCAAATTAGTAGTATATACACTTTTCTACAGGACAGGGTTGAGCACCACCACTATTTTTGCTCAATCTTTCTCTATTGCATTTACAGTACTTAGCTTGAACAATATCATCAGCATCACAGATGTACTTTTACACACTTTTTTTTTTAATAACGTGAAAGAAGTAATTATAGAGCAGGATGATCAACATTTAGTAAAGATGAATAATATTCCATCAATTTCAAATGAGATAACATGCTCACCTCTCTCCTAATGGAGCTGCAGAAGAATTTGTAACTATAAATCTCTGAGATGATATCGGCAATGTGGTCAACACCATTGCCAAATAGTAATTAATATTAGATGCATAACGAGCAGTAGTGCACTGTATGCACCTTGAAATGAATACCTGCAGCAGACACTACTCAGGGCTGAAAAACAATCAAAGATAAGACAGTTCCTTGTTGTAAAGATGCAAATACAATACAATTTATTGTTGGTGGAGAGAACATTTCTATCTACAGAAATTACAGGATTTACTAGTCTCACAACAGGAGAGGTGCAACAGGGGTGTTAAGTTTACATTTTCTATGAGGCATTCATGTTTTTGAACTTAAGTGGCCTACTAAGACCCCTTTCAGTCAGTTGAAACTTTCCGTGCACAACAAATTATCAGCACTGTCAGCCAAAATTCCAAGATCCAAAATTTTGGATCCGATCCAATACTACCAATGCTGGTAGCAGCATGATTCTTCACCAATTGATGAGCAGCAAGATGCTCATCCTGAGAATGTCCTAAGAATCACTGTTAAATTAATAATACAGAAACTAATTTCAAAAATAAGTTGCTCTTTAAGGTTCAAAGATAAAAAAAAAAAAAAAATTTCCCCACATGGGCAAAGAATGCCTTGTTTTTCTTGCAATTCACTGTCTACTTGCCTTAGAAATACAGGACCCTGTCCAGAGCTAATTACTTTGAACATAATTCAGCTTGGTTGCTGGGTCGGCTTACTAGGAACTGAAGACCTCTGCTTGTCATGTCTTATGAATGAGGTACAATATAGATGATTTTCACTTTCAAATGTGTTCTGTGTCTTAAAACTAAACATGTAATTAATGTAAATGTAAAAGATTAAAATCTTAGAATTTTGATGACATAAAACCATTAAATATCCTTAAATATTTAAACATTCTCAACGTGTTACGGTCAGAAACTCTGGAAAGAAAGAAATATATATAATGAAAGTCAGTAAGTTTGTGTGGTATGTGTGGTTTAGATGGGTATAGAACATGTCTAGAGGATCTGTCAGTCATCATGCTGAAGTAATAGCATTTGAGCTCCATAGGGCACACAGATGGTTTGTTCTGGTCACAGTGACACGGGTGTGTAAATGAAAACCTTTGACAAAAGAGTCCCTGACTCGGTCTCTGGTTGGATAGTGAACTGCACCTGGTCAACATGACACAGAACCATTGCATCTGCTTTTATTGTCAATCTGCTAACTACTACTACTTATGTCTCAGAAACTGATATAGACAACTCTGTTTTCCATTTCATCTACTGCACTTTTTTATTCCTGCTTAGTGCAATGTCTTATTTTTCTAATATATCAAAGGAGAGAAATAAAATGGAAAATAAAGGAGAATGTTTGCTGCTAAAACTGCTTTATATGTTGTCTTTATGTCCCAGAGGAATCTTGGATGTCAGAAAGAAAAGGAGAAGCTTACCAAGAAAGTATTTTTTTTAAATAAAACAAAACAAATTTCCACTACAAATCAGCTGTCACTAAAAACTGTTTTTGTGTCTAGTAGTGGCAGAACTACAGCCAAGGGCGTGTTGAGCTCGAGCTCAATATGCAGTGAGTGGTGCACTTTTTTGGTCCAACATACCAGCTGCCCTACATTATTGATGGAGGTATTGGTGCTGTATTGAGCCTGAAGACATGCAGATGTTGTTCAGGGCTAAAAAAATATTTCCACCTTCTCTGCATGTTTTTCGGACAAAATAAATTTATATTCTCCTAAAAAGACAGTTGAACAGAACATCAATCAAAAATAGCACTCCTTAGCATTGCACTCCTGTGACATTGTTGAGTTGTGATGAACAGTTAAAAAAGTAAAAAAAAAATCCAAATTTATGCAGCAGAACCAGAGACATAATTTTTTATTCCACATTCTTCTTCCTTTTCCAAACGTAGCACCTACATTATGCAACTCAACCTGACATTTCAAGCATCGGATGTATTATGCTAGTAGCGGGCAACCTCAAGGGGAGATGAAGAGCGGGCCACAGAGGTCTGGTAAGCTCACTTCTTTCCAGCTCCACCCACCCTCCCACCCCCCGACGTCATCTATGGAGAGCCATTTCATTCAAAACCCTACCCAAACTGCACACCACCTATCCAGTTACCAGACACCCACCACCCAAACTGCACACCACCTATCCAGTTACCGGACACCCACCACCCAAACTGCACACCACCTATCCAGTTACCAGACACCACCTATCCAGTCATCCTGCGCCGCCACCCAGTGGACATCGCGCGCGACCCAGTTGAAATCGCAGGTGATCCAATTGGACATCGCGCACCACCCAGTGGACAGCGCGCGCACGACCCAGTGGACAGCGCAGGGTATTGGAAGAAGTAAGTCTTCAGGCCTTTCTGCTTTAGGAAGTTAGGTGACACAGTATAAACATCAACACAGGCTTTGATAAAAGGAGGCTATGGTGGTTGAATGGATTATGTACAGGACTTTCACTGAAAAGACCAAGGTTTGTATCCCACATGGGGCAAGTTTTGACTTATTGTTTTTAGACTTAGTTGACTTATAATTTTCAGTTTTTTATTTCATTTTCAGTTGCAGTTTGGTTAGGTTTAGGTAACAAAAATACTTGGTCAGGTTTAGGAAAAGATCATAGTTATATGGGAGACGTTGTGAAAGGGTCTATTTTAACCCAAACCATCTATACAGGACTACCAAAACTTCAATTAAAAGCCGAGTCCCAATTAGACCCCAATCCCATTTACTCGCTGGGCGTGGCTCCACATTATGACAAATAAACGCAGGTCTCAAATAGACGCTGGGTCTGTTTTTTGTAGAAGTTCTTTGGATGTAACTTACTTAGCTTAGATCCACATACAAATAAATATAAATGTTGAAACTTTTGTCAATATGGACATGTACACATCATTAGATCGATTATATTCCCCACAATTCAATCGTTCAGTTCATGTTATGGAAACCATGAGCACCAAAGTATAATTCATTCTGACAGAACAAAAAACTGGTATCATACATATCTGAGCCACAGGGAACCGGTAACACAACCGGGAACACAACAGGTCCATGTTTTGTTGCTTTTTATCTCTTTTAAGAGCATTATGACCCTGGAAGGGATTGCATCTATGACTACAGCATATTCCTTTGGAGTTACAGTTATACCAAACTTAGGGTGGAATTCTAAGCAAAAGTCCATCATCATCATTAAATAACCTCACCAAGATAATATTATTTTTTTTGTCAGCTAAGTATTTATTCATTTGTTTTTACACATTTCATATATTCATTCCTTCCAACCATCTTACATTTCGCATATTGTCCTATTTGCAGTCAAAAACAAAAACCAACAAAAACCAAAACAAACATCAGTAACACAAGGACAGTCATTTAAAACACAAGACAGGACCCATGCTAATATATTATACAGTCCCAATAATAATCAAATCTGTAATTTTCTCAAAAACCTTTAACTTAGTAAGCCCTTAATATATAGGAGGAAGTGATGTCAGACCTGGCTAAATTTCCCTTTAATATTATTCATTCTAGCTATTGAATATTCAAAGGAGGTGGTCTCTGTCATAAGTTTAGTCCATTCTGTGAATTCTGTTTTTTTCTTGTGTTCTTCCAATTGCTCAAAACAAGTCTTGCTGCAGTAGGAAGCCTGCCTGTACCAGTCCAAACTGTTCCTTGGTGACCCCTTGTGGCAGAACTCTTCTATCTCCAAGAAGGCATTCCCTTAAAGCGTGTAAGAATGTGCAAAGCCTCCTTACATTTCCAACAGTTACTATCCTGTATCAGACCCATTTTAGATAGCTTGAGTGGGGAGTGAAATAATATCTATATAATTTTATAATTAATGAATTTTCTTCCAACATCTCTTATGGCCCAGCCACCACTAGATATTATATTTTGCCATGTCTCCTCCCCAGTATCACTTCCTAGGTCCCTACTGAGGCGCTATGTATTATGGTGGGCGAGTTAAATAAGTCCTGCACCATACTGTCTTACTCTTCTCCCCTGTTAAGTCTAAAGACACTCCCTATGTTGCTCCATAATTTCAGGTATTTCCAAAAGTCTCCCTTCCCTTTCAGACTGAACTGATTCACTAATTCCTGATATGACTTAAATGTTGTGTCTCTATAGAGGTCACATACTGTATATACCATCCAAAAATTTTAACCCAAACCATGATCTTTTCCTAAACCTGACCAAGTATTTTTGTTACCTAAACCTAACCAAACTGCGAATGAAAATGAAATAAAAAACTGAAAATTATAAGTCAACTAAGTCTAAAAACAATAAGTCAAAACTTGCCCCATGTGGGATATAAACCCTGGTCTTTTCAGTGAAAGTCCTGTACATAATCCATTCAACCACCATAGCCTCCTTTTATTAAACCTGTGTTGGTGTTTATACTGCGTCGCCTAACTTCCTAAAGCAGAAAGGCCTGAAGACTTACTTCTTCCAATATCCTGTGCTGTCCACTGAGCGCGCGCTGCCCAGTCGACAGCGCGCGATGTCCACTGGGTGGCGGCACAGGATGACTGGATAGGTGGTGTCTGGTAACTGGATACCTGGTGTCTGGTAACTGGATAGGTGGTGTGCAGTTTGGGTGGTGGGTGTCTAGTAACTGGATAGGTGGTGTGCAGTTTGGGTGGTGGGTGTTTGGTAACTGGATAGGTGGTGTGCAGTTTGGGTAGGGTTTTGAATGAAATGACTCTCCATAGTCATCTAGTCTTGTGTGTCGGCTCCGCAAGTTGTCGCGGCACTTGGTCGTGCGCATCCGAGGCTCCCGCTCAGCGGTGGGCTGGCTGAACAGATTCGCCTCTTCAGACATCTTCTGTGCTCGCGCTTCTTTTACCTGCATTTGAACTTCGGTTGTCATTCACTGATTCAGGCAGGCAGTGGTAGAAAGTAACTAAGTAGCCTACATTTACTCAAGTCCTGTACTTGAGGTAGGCCTACTTGTACTTAACTTGAGTATTTCCATTTTCTGCTACTTTATACTTCTACTCCACTACATTTCAGAGGCAAATATTGTACTTTTTACTGCACTACAGTTACCTGACAACATTAGTTATAGTTACTTTGCAGATTCAGATTATTAATACAAAATATAATCAACTAATAAATTATGATGTATTATTATAGGTTAAACTACCAGCAGTATATCAAGTAATTAAAATGAGCTCCATCTTTACCAGCTGCAGCATTAAAGTGATGAACACATTAATGCATCAATAAATATAATCCAGTAATATATATTATTCTGAAATGAACCATTCAGCATAATGAGTACTTTTACTTTTGGTACTTTAAGTATATTTTTATGCTAATTGATGATAATACTTTTGTACTTTTACTTAAGTAAAAAACTGAATGCAGGACTTTTACTTCCAACAGAGTATTTTTACACTGTGCTATTACTACCAAAGTAGAAGATCTGAGTACTTCTTCAACCCCTGCAGGCAGGGAAACAATTGTAGCATTGTAATTCAGAAAACCTGTTGTCAACATGGCCTCTCAAGTGACACACATTCATGTAGCTCTGTAGTTTACACAAAGTATTATTATTTTTGAAATAATCGAAAGGTAGAACCCTCATTTTTAAAAGTGCAGACATTGAACCTGCTGCTACAAATTCGAACCATTTCTGGAGGTCAAAGTCTGCTGCTGCAGCATACAATAGAGAGCACTCAAAATAGGCTGTATGGCTGTTTAAGATATACTGTACTGGGCACCCATCTGTTTCTGACGCCCACCTAGTATTTGATTGTATGTTTTTTCTCTTTTATTTGTTTCATTACCTCTACCCAAATATGTGAGACTTTGGTGTGGAAACACTGAAATGGCGAATTACATTGCCCATGGTCTCTGGATCTCATTGTTATTACATCATTCCTGCACAACTTCTTCTTAATGATTTATGAATTTCAAATTGTTATGAATAAAGATGAAGGTATTTTTCTAAACATCAGCTTTAGAGCTGCAACGATTAGTCGATTAATCGATTAGTTGTCAACTATTAAATTAATCGCCAACCATTTTGATAATCGATTAATTGTGTTGAGTCATTTTTTTAAGAAAAAGTGTCCAAATCCTCTGATTTCAGCTTCTCAAATGTGAATATTTTCTGGTTTCTTTAGTCCTCTATGACAGTGAATTGAATATCTTTGGGTTGTGGACAAAACAAGACATTTGAGGACGTCACCTTGGACTTTGGGAAACAATGATCAACATTTTTCACCATTTTCTGACATTTAATGGATCAAACAACGAATCGATTAATAGAGAAATGATCGACAGATTAATCGATAATGAAAATAATCATTAGTTGCAGCCTAATCAGCTTCCATATGTTTAATTGAATAGCGTGGGGCCTTCCTCTGCTTTCTTTAACAACAAGGGCTCTCATCCCTCATTGTGGTCGTGGCATAGTTTATGTATCAGGCACAAGGTATCTGTCAATGTACAGTGTGATTGTCATGATATGTGTTATGTTATGCGGAGCAGTGCGGTGCATAACATGCGCATGCATGCGCTTTAGCCATTTAAGTCAAAATCTCACTCCAGCCAGGCAACCAAAGTTGGCAACCCTGAAATAAATGTTTTATTTGCATACTAATCGCGAGTTAAGCTAATTGCTAATTAGCCACCATGCTAGGTGGACTTCGGTAAGAAGTTTGTACAAGTTACCTTTGTGTTCAGAATGTAAATGCAGATGGTTTGTGCTGTTTGAAGCTAAATGCCAAAGGAATATGTTGTTTTAGTTGGCAGGGTTTCATTCCTTATTTTAGCGAGTAATGTGTGTTTTGCATTTAATGCACGGTGAGTTAAAGTTTTTATTGTGTACTAGACTTAGAGCACAATAATGTTTATTATTGAGCTTAAAGCGCTCAGATATTGTAGCTGTGGCAGAGTAAGTCTGTGTGAGCTAGCTGCCCACTCTGCACTCACTAGCTTCAAATCACCTGCTTGTGTGATATTCTCCTGCTAGCTTTCAGGTGGACTTCTGAGGAACAATGACTGCTGCTTTCGCCCTGTGTCTGCTGGAGAGGAGCTGACAGCTGCTGCTACACAACCTACTGGACAACTTTGAGTATTGCAACCAAAATACCCACATCCACATTCTTCTATTCAGAGCTCTATATTCCTTTTTTTGTTTGTTTGTTTTGCTGGCCAGCATTTAATTTCAGTTAAAGACAATTAAAGAACCCCTTTGGATTCCTACTAAAGAGATATTCATTGCTTTTGGATTGAAGACCGTTTCGGTTCTACTATTACATGGACTAAGAAAGGACTCGAGTTAATACATTTCCAAGTTTAACTTGTGAGTGGACTGTAAGTGAACATTAAGTCAATTAGCTGAGGCAAGTTATATCTTCCTCCTTTAAATTTATTTTGTTTTACACAAGGGAAATACTGATTTGCTACTAAACCAATGTTCAACTTGTTTGCATTTATACTTATCCATTTCAATTAGTTCATTCATTTTAATGGATGAGTAAGTTTCCTTTAATTTCATGCCTATAGGATATGTATGAAAATATGATAAGGGTATACTGTGATTACCTGAGGTACTGCAAGGATAAATATGCTCCAGTCCTGCAATTCACAGAGTAACTGGATATAGGTAAGGCAAGGCAAGGCAAGGCAAATTTATTTATACAGCACATTTCATACCCAAAGGCAACCCAAAGTGCTTTACAGGGTACACAAACGAATGAAAAATAAAAAAAAACAATAAAAGCAAGAAAGCAAAAGCAATAAAACAATAAAAACAGACAATCAAAAGCACACAGAATAAAAAACAATAAAACAAACTACAAATAAGTTTGATTTAAAAGAAAATTAATTAAAAGCAATGGTAAACAGGTAAGTCTTCAGCTTGGATTTGAAAGTAGTCAGCATAGTCTCAAGTCTTAGCTCTTCTGGCAATTTGTTCCACATTTGAGCAGCATAGAAGCTAAAGGCAGCTTCACCACGGTTAGTTTTTACTCTGGGAACAGCCAGTAATCCAGAACCAGCTGACCTGAGAGGTCTGAAAGGTTCGGACTGGGTCAGGAGATCTGATAAGTATCTTGGACTTAAACCGTTCAGTGATTTATGGACAAGCAATAGAATTTTGAAGTTGATTCTGTGAGAAACCGGTAGCCAATGTAGTGATCTGAGAACTGGAGTTATATGCTGAGCTTTTTTGGTCCTCGTTACAACCCTGGCAGCCGCATTCTGGATCAGCTGAAGCTGTCTGATTGCTGACTTAGACAGACCTGTGAACAGTCCATTGCAGTAGTCCAGTCTGCTAGAGATAAAAGCATGTACAAGTTTCTGTAGATCATGTTTTGATATCAAGTCTCTGATCCTTACAATATTTTTAAGATGGTAAAAGGCTGATTTTGTTATTGATTTA
>NTHP01000421.1:714887-728012 GCA_003416845.1 Oplegnathus fasciatus | reverse complement strand
AGAGAGAGGGAGAGGGAGAGAGGGAGGGCTACAATTGACAAAAAACATATTTTTTATTGTTTAAATTTAAATCTGAAATCTGAAAGTATACGTCCACAATAAGCTGGTTAATTTCAAGAACAACGTTTGTCCACACCAGAGTTTTCAGGTCATTTTAGAAAAGATCAGCTGAAACACCTCAACAACAGGAAAACAGATGATTTCAGAGAGTTTTCAGATTTATCCTCTCAGGAGACAGTTGTTGAAAAGCTCAGTTTTCGTGTGCACGGAGGGCGAAAACAAAGAGAAAGACGAACTTTAAGACTGTTTGTTTCTTTGCCCACTTAGTTTTTTGGGAAGAAACTCATTTGTGTTTATAAATGACACTGTTATACTTTGGATTTTGCCTATTAAACAAAGTTAAAGTCGTTGACTTCCCTTAATTACTGCAAAACACATGTTAAAATTCTAATAGCATTGTTTCACATGATGTTCTGTCAGTTCAACAATATTAACATCATTAATAATGATGGTAGCAATGATAAAAATAAAGAGGAACCTCACGCTCGTCTTTACAATAAAACTCAATGAAATGAAAATGAGTTGACACACACACACACACACACACTCACACAGGACAGAGGGCGCCTGTGTGTCTCTCCTCTTAACAGCACTACTGGAAGTTTACACTCACTGTCACTGCGTTTGTTTAGCTTGGACTACTGAGTGTGTGTGTGTGTGTGTGTGTGTGGTTTCCCGTGGAGTGTACGTGCTCCTGTAACAGTGTTAATGAATGGTCATGACTGTGTGTGTGTGTGTGTGTGTGTGTGTGTGTGTGTGTGTGTGTGGAAACAGTGGGCAGCAGCCAGTGTGAGACACCTGATCATGACCTCGTCTACAGTTTCTATGCACTGACACGGCTCTTTGTTTTTCATTTTTATTGCACGTTATGGTTCAAGTTGTTGTTTAAGATTGTGTGTGCCTCTGTAAAAGGTCTGCGTCTGAACAGTTCGAGCTGCTGATGTTCACACGGTGAACGCTGACTTGGAGACAAACAAACATTTGACCCAACATCAAAGACAATATTTAAAACATATAACACACAAGTTTGTTTCTAAAGTCTAAATATATTACACACTGATTGAAGGTCGTAGCTCCATAAACTGTTGCAAATCTTGATAGACCGCCGGTGACTGATTGTCACAGTGATTTCTGGAGAAACCAGAAGATCACGATGTTACGACGCATGTATGTGAACCAGAACACATCGGCTAAGCCTCCATGCTGTCTGTAATAGTCNGCACCAGGAGCCCTCAAACTACTTTTTTTCTTTTTTTCAAAATAAGAAATGAGTGCTTACTGTTAATTATTGTTTTCGACAGGTTTTAAATATCAAACTTTGTGCCTCCTCTTTAGACTGAAGGAGAGAGACTAACACAAAAGCCAAGTCACACAAACACGGAGCCAGTTGGAAGTTTATTTATTGTATTTCTATAAATAATATCTGATATATTTCACTGCCACCTCCCTCTGACCTCACATACTGACCTGCTCCTTACACGGTTTAACAGGCGCACAACATTTTACGACATACAGCACAGTTACATTTTGACAAAACTTTAAAAAATAAGAAACATACAGTACATGTGAGACACGTGTGTGTCTGTTAAGCACCGTGTTAAACTGCTGAATAAACCAGAGTATTTAATTGGTAAAGCTTGTTGTGAGCAGCCTGGGAGGCGACCCTGAGGGCTGAAACCCAGGAGGCCTCGCTCTGTCAGTGATCTCATATAAACATGAACCCCAATAGAAGCAGGAAAAATGTAAACACACACACACACACACACACACACACAGACGTTTGTTTCCATCACTTCTGGGGACATTACATTGACTTACATTCATTCCCTGTAGACTTACCCTAACCATAACCGCTTCTTGCCTAACCCTAACCCTTCCCCTCACCTTAACCTAAACCTAACCTTAAACCAAGTCATCACACTACAGTGCAATGATTTACGTTATGGGGACTTGAATTTTGTCCCCATAAGGGAGGCGAGTCCCCACAATGTGACTGTGTAAAGAGATTTATGTCCCCACAACATGAGTAATACACGACACACACACACACACAGATAGTTCAGCTGTGTGTTGTAGTTGAGATATCTCAGGACTCTTTGTGGCCTGCAGACCTAAAGGCTCATTAAGGCGACAGTTTGACTAATATTTCTAATTATTTTTGAGATGTGGTCATCAGAATCTCTAATTACTGTCATCAATCTCTGTTTTCTCTCTTTCTCCCTTTTTCATCGTTTGTGTTTGAACTCAAACACAATAAATAATTGAGGAGGCAGTGAGCGTGACGTCGCCCGTTGGTGTCTGAACTCTTCATTCTGTTTGCAGCAGACTGTATTTAGTCGGGCAGCGTCTCAGTTTTAGCTGCTCTTCACAGTTTAACTTTATAAAGGCAGACGCTATGTGTTTGTACATTTCCTTTATAGCAGAGAGAGAGAGCAGATTAACCAATTTCTTTGTCCTTCTCAGCCAAACATGATGAGCCAAAGTGCCCACGGGGATATTTCTAATATTCACAGTGTACCACAAACAAGTTTGGTTTATTCCCTGTAATCGTAATGTGCTGTGATTCAGTACTGAAGCACCAGTTTGATCAGATTTACTGTTTTTCTCTCTAAATCTAGTAAACGTCAGCCAATCACAGGAACTTCTCTTGGAGGAATCAGTCAGAAAAAGGGGTCGAGACACTTGAGTATAACAGCCGAAGACACATATCTTTGACAAAACACAAGCAAGCATGCTCAGAAAGATAGAAATATGCACTCAAAAATAAGTAGTCATTTAAAGCAGTCCTTTCAAATGGAAATTTAGCTGAGAATGGGCCTGATTATTGCACTAATTGGGCTATTATTCTGTTTCTTCATGAAACAAGAAGATCCTTATAACCAAGACTTCCAGCTTTATCTTTATAGAGCCATTGTGTCACTTTTAAACATCTTTTCCAGAACTCGAACCCACGACCTTTGAATCACTTCTTTTGTGCTTTTCTAGAAGTCCAGTGCCCCCTCCACTATCGCTGTCGCTACAGAAAAGCGTGTCCATTCACATCTGTTCATTCAGGCCTTTTTATATTTCTATTTTATGTTTATGGGTATGACCTGTTAGTGGTGACGCTGCCTATTTGTGTGTCCCCTCGAATTGAAGGTTTACCCCCCCCCTTGAGGCTCTGTGACGCAGTGGATAGCGCATTGGACTTTTAGACAAGCACAAGAGAAGTGATTCAAAGTTTGTGGGTTTGAGACCCACCACAGTCGAATTTTATGGGCTGAACACACATTGAAGTAAACTGTACAGATTTGAAGCTGATTTCAACACAAATTGGTCACGTCAGCTAATTTAAGAATTGGGCCTAATTTGTGCAGGTTGAGAACTAATTGCCTGAACAATCGATGATCTGGTTGGATTGCTTGGATTCCTGGCAGGTCAGAAGTTTTGGTCGGCTGTCTGCAGATTGAGCAGTTTCACGGTCCGATTTCTGACATGTCGGCTGTCTGCAGATCCGTGACTTTAAGTTAAAAAAGAAATAATAGAAAAAAGACGCTCCGTATGACTGCAGAACTTGCCTGTGAATCATCATGTTTTTAAGTTTTCTTCAGTATCAATGTAATCCAGTGATAGTTGTGTGTACGTCCATGGGTACACTGCAAACTGGAGCTGTGAATAGCTGATTCAGCAGACTTCTAATGGGGACAATTTGACAATATGTAAAGAAACATAAGATAAAAAGAAGGATCATGTTGCAGAAACATTATACTCCCTGTTTGCATTCACCCAAAGCCCTCAAATTGGGGGGTAGATGAGGTTGTTGAAGGGGTGCAGTTGTCTGAATTTTGTCTTGAGGGGCTCACAGTGTCAGACTCTGAAAACCTCTCTGCTCTGAACAAGAGTCAACTGAACTGACAAGATGCTGTGACCTCTGACCTCTGACCCTGTGGCGTTGAGCTGTTCTCTGGGAGCTGAAGCTGCTTCCACTGTGGAGCTCGGCTGAAGTGAAACCGTCGGGTCAGAAGGCTGAAGTGGAGGAACCGGACTGTGTTTGACGGCTCTGTTTAATTTAATGTAGCCGATGCCTGTCGACAGTCTGTCTGGTTGCTGTGGCAACGAGATAGGGCTTCAACAACAACAACAGCACACACACACACACACACACACACACATGTAAGTGATGTAAGTGAGACTGTTGGTCCGCTGCCATCGTCGGTCACCGGGGTTTGTGTGTGTGTGTGTGTGTGTGTGTGTGTGTGATGAGGTGTGTATGAAGCGGATGCACCTGGAAATACCTTGGTAGGTGATGATGAGATTGGCCACATTAAACACACACACACACACACACACACACTACTGCGTGTTCTGTTCTCATAGTGAGTGTTTAAGTACTGACGGATGTTAAAGACCTATCTGTGTGTGTGTGTGTGTGTGTGTGTGTGTGTGTGTAACCACAATGTAACCTCAGAGTCGGTTAACCACAATGTTTGACCACCCTTTCTCTCTCTCTCTCTCTCTGACTTAATAAGTTTGATTGATTGAAGTTAACTTTGTTTTTTCTGTAATTCAGACTCACTTTTACTTTTTTCGAAGCCATATTTTCTGTCAGGGCTCTGACACACTGCTGCTTTTCTTTCTCCAAACACTCTCACTGTTCTTCTTTTACTCCTTCCAGCAGTTTGACAAAAATAAAGAAAGAAAGAAAGAAGCACCTTTTGTCTGCAACACCACCTGTCGTTGGTTAACTTTCTGTTGCTGTAATTTACAGTTCCCACACATTATTGTGCGACAAGGTTGCTGCAGGTGTTTGAGAGTTCAGTTGGTCCTCTGGTGTGAGTTTATCCCACATGACTTTTGCCATAAATTACGACTCTGGTGGGACTCGAACCCACAACCTTTGAATTACTCCTTCTTTGCACTCAACTAGAAGTCCAACGCGCTATCCATTGCGCCACAGAGCCTCCTGCACCACATGGTATCACAATGCATGTATGTCCTTTATGTCTCAGTGGAAAGCACGGTAAAAGCTGTGGGTGGGTGTATAACAAATCTGACTTTAATGCAGGAGACCAGAGCTCACGTCCTGTTGCAGACGTGCAATTAAAGATCACATTTTTATAAACTATAACTATAATATCTTCCCCTAACCTTCGTTTCATTTGCCTAAACCTAACTCTAGCCCCCCCCTCAGTATATTTGCCATAACCAAAATATTTCCTAACTTTTACCATAACAGGCGCAGATACTGAAGAAAGTACGAATTGTAAAAATGCCAGCACTGGATGTAATCCAGGGTTCTGCAGAATCAACCAATGTTGACGTTATTGTCTGGCCTTATGAGGTGCTTTATTATAAGTTAATGAGCTCCATGTGTCCTCAGAGTTGATAAAACGGAAATCTGTTCCATGAGATGGTCGAGCGATGGACATGAGAAGATTCTGCTGGTGAGGACTGGCCTTTAGCCACAGATAAAAACGTGTGGACGTCGGTAGAATTTAGTTTGGCAGCAACACATGTGAAAAGATGATTTTTATGGGTCTTGATGGGAAGACAAGAATAACACAAAAGTTTAAAGTTTATTGAAACTGTTATTTGCAGAACTATTTCCTCATTTAACTTCACCAGATCTCCGCAGCGTAGTTGCGAACAGGTTTACAATACACTTTTAGTTTCCTTTCCAATTAACTGCATGTTTGTTTACGACTTCTGTAAAAAAAATAGTTATAAATTCACGTAATTTTCCTTTAAAGCTGGAAACCCAAATGAAGGAGAATCTGCAGGTGTTTCCACACACAGCACAGGGATTTCAACCTGCAACCTGCAAACGTGCTCTGCATCTGGCTTGTATTACTGACACCCCCGACCCCCTTACAAACCCTCACCCAACCACCCTCCCCGCCCCACCTGACCCACATCTCTCCGTCGTTCAGCAGACAGCTGCAGAAACACTCTGTGTGTACAATGGACTAATTGGGTCAATCTGTGTTACTGTATCAATGACTTTGTAGGAGGCCGTTATACTCCAGTGGACACACACACTCACAAACACACACTCACAAACACACACAGCAGTTAAGAGAAGAGACGACATTCTTGTCTACTCGCCAAACATTACATATGTCCTCACTCTTTCTGCACAAGAAAAGAGAGGATTCTTTTATATGGACCTCCTCTTCTCTCCTTAATCAAAGACATAAAGGTTTTACCTCCTGCCTCTGCGTGTGCTGAGTCTCTTTGTGCCACTGCTGAGCTTTTATGTCGTGATTTGTAGAAAAAAGAAGAAGAAGAAAACTCCAGAGAGAGAGAGAGAGGGAGAGAGAGGGAGAGAGAGGGAGGCTGCTCTGGGATGTTGAGACAGAGAGTCAGTGTTGAAGCTAACCAGGGTTTTCTCATCATTTCATTCTCCAGGTTTCTACTTCCTGTGACATCATCGCACCATGCCTGAGGGGTCACGGCGTGGCAGCCAGAGATCGCCTAGCAACACAGGTAAGGGGCGGGGCTTGCAGTTCCACTTGGTTGGGTTTACTCTGTCTTTTAACCCTTTTCAGTGGTGTTTTTAGGGACCTTAGAGACATGTAGTAGATATCAGCTCCTCTCCCTTGAGGAGAATATTTCTCTGGAAATGTAAAAGTGACTGAAAGGGACTGACTGTGCTCAGTGATTGGAAGAGAGCAGCAGCACACCGAGTCGACCAATCAGCAGTCAGACAGAAACGTGAACGAGCTGTGAATTTGTTCTTGCAGTTTTTTTTTTCGGTTGCTAAGACACATTTCTTGAAGTTACGCTCCATTTCCCAAAACTCTAAACACAAATGCAGAACTGCACGCTCATCTTCACAAACTTCAAACTTCAGTGTCAGCACCAAACTCTCCACTCAAAACCATGAAATCTTACATCTAAACCAAACTTTGCCCTCAGACATCACACAAAAGCCATNGAATAGTGTTTATAGTTTTGGGAAATGTGTCTGTCTTTCGGTAGAAGGAGTCATGGTTTGGGATGTTTAGTTAATAGGCCCAGTTATAGTGTGTAAGCGACTGAGAAAAACTGTAACAACCGATCTCTAATCCTCATTATTTGTCCGGGCAACTCCTTCTTTTTTGTTTTTGTCCTAAATGAATAAACTAATAAACTATTCAACAGTCACGTCATCACCGCTCTGCAGCTCTGAGCTTCTACTTTTCACAGAAATAGTTTTCAGCGTCTTAACATACCAAACGCAACTAAGGCAGCTCACCTAATTTATGCCTGGCTCTGTGGCGCAATGGATAGCNTACCTTTAAGTAGTTAATCAGCCGTTCAGTTAGAAAGTTGTTTGTTCAGATTTTTCCCATGAAGCTGGTGCCCACTGGAAGTCATTTTAAACAGATTTATTTCAGTGTTTTGAGTCTCGGCTCAACTTTCTCTGAGCTGTGACTTCCTGTCACCAAACCAGAGAGAGGCCGAGCAGAATGGACTGCTATTATACACAAACACACACACACACCCACACACACACACACACACACACACACACATAGAGGCTCAGTAATGATGTGTAATTACACAGAGCCACCATGCTGTTTAGTTGCTCGGCTGTTATATTGGCCTCCATAGTTAGCATTCACACACACATCACACACACACACACACAGAAACATACCAGAACACACTGCAATTATCATAGAGGCAACAGATGTGTACACAAACACACACATACACACACACGTATACACACGATCTTTGCACACAGCACTGATTGTTGCATTCATGCAGAATTGGCATGTAGGTACACACACACACACACACACACACACACACACACACACACACCCAAACACACACAATAAAATGCCACAGCAGATCTGTTGATTATAACCGTAGAAAGGAACGAAGCAGAAAATAGAGAGAACGCCCAAGATAAGCCGGCAGAAAATCGGCAAGATGAACGATAGAATAGAAACAGAGAGGAAGAGGAGGAGGAGGAGGTTTCACATGTGATGAGGAGAGAGGGAGGAGTGCACCAGGACAGAGGAGAAGGAGAAAAAAGTGAGAAAGGAGCGGATTATTTTTAGCTCCAGTTGTGTTCTTGTCTGTGATTGGCTGGTGTCTGAAGCCTCCCTGCTGTTATCACTCTGATAACAAAACAGTCCGCCAGAAAGAAGTAACACAAAGAGCAAAATCAGTCACGAAGACAGAAACATTCAGTCAGAGTGAAGTTAAATCAGTCTGAAAACAGACGGAAAGAAACGACCACATTTCAGCAGTTTACAGGCTTAAAAACAACAAGTGGCCGCGCCAACAAAGTTTCTGCTCGTCTACTACAAACCATTCATTTTCCCAAGTTAACCACAGATTTTTAGTTTGTTAACCTGCAGGGGAAAAAATTATAAAAAGAAGAAAAAGAACATTACTTACAAAACCTGCGTTTTCTCACAAAAACACACACGTGAAACTCATTATTACATTTTGGCCGAAAACCACGAGTTTGTATTGTGAATTTTATCGTGTCTGAAAACCATGAAATGCAGTTTCACATGTGATAAATGAAATATATCCATGTTGTTTCACATGTGCCTACAGTATATTTAAATGTATCACATTAGAAACTGCATTTAAGATTTGGCCGACATATGAATGAAGCTCACGTGATTTCTTACATTTTACATCTGCAAAGTTCTTGCACTCTATTGACAGATGTGGCGGATCATAAACTCTGACTGTGAAAGACCCTGTCGATCACTTGTACTCACTTTATTTATGTCGTTCCAGTCAATTAAAGGAAGTTGTTTAAAATAAGAAAAATCAGTAGAATCACCAGACTCATACTTTAAAAACACTCACTGTGGTTTCCGCTGTAATATCTTCGAGCTTGTTAATTTTCATGGCAAGAAGGAAATCAATGTAAAAAGTGATGGATGATCTGTAAAGTGATCAGCAGGAATGTAACGTGGCCTGTTAGCAGTCAGAGAGAACTGTGATGTAACATTGGCAGATTGTTTAAGGGAGTTCACCTATGAGAAGAGGAATGAATGTAAACAGGAGGAAACTGCGAGGATATTTCTGTGTGTGTGTTTGGCAGCGTTTGGCACAGTGCTGTGAAGGGGTCCGAGGTCACGTGGGCGGGCCGTAACATCAGTCGTCTGCACTGTGAACGATGATGTGAGAAGACTCACTTCCTGTCTCTGTCTCCGTCAACACGTCACTTTATCTCCACTGCAGTCTGAAAACCTTCACTTTACAGCACACACACACACTCCGAACAAAGAAAAGACAAAGCTCTTTTAGTTTTGTCTCCGGGGGTTTTATTTCTGTGTTTAATTTAGGCTGATTCAGTTCAGTTCTCTGTTAAAGGAAAACTACGACATTTTGGGAAATTCAATTATTTGAGATAAGCTGAAATGAAATTACGCGCTCCATCAAAAGAGAATAAATATGGGGCGCCCCGGGGGTTTGAGGTGCTGACCTCTTCGGTTCAAAACGACTCTCTAATGAAGACATAAAATACTTACAAAAAGATTTTAAAAAAACACGCTCTAAGAGATGTCTGGGTACTGAAGAGATAAAACTGATGTCCATCTTCATCATCACGGGACTGAAACAAAAGGACTTTCCAAAATGTCAAAGTAGTCCTCTAACTGAGCAGGTACTTTTGCACCAGCTCAGATATTTAGCTCACAAGTCAGTGCTGCAAAAGTGATGCACAGAAGTGGTTCAGATCCTTTAACATCAGCAGAATCTCAGTATTTGTTTTGTGTTCTTCAGAGGGGAGTGCAGCCTGTTCAGAGTTTAAACAACTGCCTCGGAAACCAAACCCTCTGTTCTCCCACTTGTCTAACAGTCTCTTGCTGTGTTTGTTTCTGATGCGGTCGTCTCAGATCAAACTTGATCTTCCTCACCACTTGTTGTGACTCATTGAGGTTTTGCTTAATCAAGGTGTTTTCCTCGAGGCTGCGGAGTGATTTTCTGACTGGACAGCTGCAGGGTGGCCGATGGATATTTATTTTCCTGTAAATTGCAAACAGCTGAAAATCTGGGAGAATCAGTTTTAAACACTGTAATGTGAGTTTAATATACAGCATCTTAACTGCTACTACTGGCCAGCATCACCAGGATGAGAGGGACACTTACATAAGTGTGCTGTTAGTCTGATTTTCACTGTCGACAGGTTTAATAATTCGTAATGTTCTCATCTTTTAAACACACTTTGTGCATGTTTTAGTTTCTCCCACAGGGGTCAAGCTGTAATATTGACTTTTAGCCTAAAGTTACATCTCGCGTCAGAATGATTAGTTCTGGGTTTGAATGCATTTTTTTTAAATATGTGAAGGTTAAAGCTAAAACATCAGTTCTGTATAACAGTTGTTGGGCTGAGGCTCCATTAGCAGTCAGTGTTCAGTGACATCTGGCCAACAACAACACAGTGGATCACTGCTGCTAATGAGGATGTTGTGCAGGTTGAATGTTTGGACAAACATGCTGATTGTTTAAATACAAATAGTCTGAATATTTATAATAGTATACAAAAGTAAAAATGTTCCTCCCAAGTTTAGTGTATACAGTTTTATTTTGTAAGATAAATGCACCTAATTGTTGATCGTTCTTGTAAAAAGTCGTCTGTTCAGAGAGCTGGTGGAAAGCCGAACTGTGTTGCTTGAATCAAGCCTGTCAGGTCGTCTCTCCACAGCCGTTAGTTTGAAGTATTAGGTTAGCGGGTACAGTTAGAGTTACACTGTGGTTCAATTCAAGTAGAATTGGTTTGCTTGAGATTTGATTGATGGAGCTTGTTGGAGGAGGGTGCCTGAGAAGACAACCTCAGCAGTGAAAGGCCCATCAAGTACGTAACAGGTAAATGTGGTTTATCATCCCGTGAGTGTGACTCATCAGGGCTATAACTCCAGTAATGGATTGGCTGCATGTAATTTGGTTTTTGGAAGGGTGTCCACCAGGAAACTGGTTCGTGGAGTCCAGCTGGTCGATATGAACTTTAAACTAACGTGAACTCAGTTGTTAAAATAACTTGAGCCTGTGTTTGACTGAGCTGTTTGCCTCGACTTTTCCAACTTGTAAAAACTGTTACTTCGATGTGATCAATCAATCACCAATTACACATCAGCCTCACTCAAATACGCTCCTTCTCCCTGAAGTTTAACATTGTATTTTAGTGTAATCAATTCTTCTGATGTTAGCAGAGGTACTCTCATTAACCCTGGTTGCTGAATCTATTTAATTCTTTAAAAATTCATCTACATGTTCTTTATATAAATTGCTCTCTATAGGCAGCGGTTCTCAAACTGTTTATGTCGTGCCCCCCTTCGGTAGACAAATAAAATAAAATAAAAAGATGAATAAATGAATAAAATTCATGCGCTCAGCAGGTCCGTGTGTTGCAGTGCTGTAAAGCAGCTCGAACAGGCTGTGATTTGTTCTTTTCTAAGAAACTTTAGTGCTGAAGCTCAACGTGTTGCATCACTGTCGAACACATAATGACAGCGAGGAGCTGCTCTCTTATTACTGTAATCACACACACGCTGGAATCCACTCCACCTTATAGTTTCGTGGCATGTATTTAAAGGGGAATTCCACCTTAAAATTGCATTCACAGCTCACTGACTTGTGTTTTTTTAGGAACAAAAAGAATCCACATAGGTCTGATATTCTGTTATGAGGCTCTGAAGTTTTGCCTAAAAGTTGTAATGTCGATTGTTGATTGAAAGAAAAAAGTGAATTGATAAGATCAAATAATGAAATCCAATTGTAGAAACTTAGTTCAAGAAAGAAAAACACCAAAATGTTATTTAAAAGCTTGAGCAGCGTTATTATAGAACTATATTGTGGGTGTGTAAAGTGTTATAAATCTTAATCTTAATCTGTCCTCAATTTCAAACCTTCTGATTTTGAATAAATATTATAAACAATCAAAGGATTAAACAATGCCCTGTGTCTTTAATTTTTTTATATTATCAAACAAAAATAATAAAATATTAAAAGTTCTCTGTTACATAATCCATATGTACAGGGTACATGAAGATTGACCAATGACCCAATTTACCTACTTACCCTTTAAAAAACATCAAAATACCTTTTAATTTAGCATTAATGATAATTTCATCTCGTATATGTGCCCTCAGCTCCCAGACGTCCCTCTCTCTGTGTGGATTGCGTCTTTAGGGTGGATGTCAGCCTCGGAGTTACAGTCCCACTAACTGTTACGTAACAGAGTTCCCCCTGATGTGGAGTTAAAGGTTCATGTTCCTGTCTGCTTTACAGCACTGGAACAAGAAAATGAGTAGGCGGTGTCGTGTTTGAAGACTCTCCACGTGTTGGAGGACAGTAGAAGAACATCCAGGCTTAAAGACCAAAGAAATGACAGAGGAGTTCCTCAAGGAACCACCCGGGGTCCCCTGGAGCTGTGTTTAGGTTGAAACGGATCAAACTGATGTGCTGGAGGACGAGGCCGAAGCTGATTCTCAGCTCAAATCAACCAGCAACACTGAAACTAGACCAAGGCTCACGGCTGAGTCACACGTGGTCCTCAGGTACCAGAACACAGCCGATCACAGACACAGATATATATATATATATCCTGATTTTCCAACTGTGGAAAGTCATCGCAGTGACGATCGTTTCATTTTTGGTCAGTAGAAACATTTACAGTAATCTACCAGGACCTTGCCCAGTGATGCCACTTTGCCGTCTGGTTCAACTTTTTTACGTCGGTCTTTTTGTCAGAGCCCCCTGAGTTTGTAACCCCCCACGGCATCATGGGAATGACCTCATTGAAATGAATGAGAGCAGAGCTGCTGAATAGTTTAATAGTAATTAGACATCTTGGAGGAACCAATCGCACTGCAGAGTACTCTCTCTCTGTGTGTGTGTGTGTGTGTGGGCGTGTATTACTCATGTTGTGGGGACAAAAATCTGTTTACACAGTCACGTTGTGGGGACTCGCCTTCCTTTTGGGGACAAAATGCAGGTCCTCATAACGTAAATCATCAGATTTCAGAGTGAAAACTTGCTTAAAGGTTCGCGTAAGGTTAGGTTTAGGTTAAGGTGAGGGTAAGGGTTAGGGTAAGTCTACAGGGAATGAATGTAAGTCAATGTAAT
>NTHP01000421.1:695480-714563 GCA_003416845.1 Oplegnathus fasciatus | reverse complement strand
TGTGTGTGTGTGTGTGTGTGGGCGTGTATTACTCATGTTGTGGGGACAAAAATCTGTTTACACAGTCACGTTGTGGGGACTCGCCTTCCTTTTGGGGACAAAATGCAGGTCCTCATAACGTAAATCATCAGATTTCAGAGTGAAAACTTGCTTAAAGGTTCGCGTAAGGTTAGGTTTAGGTTAAGGTGAGGGTAAGGGTTAGGGTAAGTCTACAGGGAATGAATGTAAGTCAATGTAATGTCCTCTAAAGTGATGGAAACACGACTGTGTGTGTGTGTGTGTGTGTGTACAAGAAAAAAGAGATATAGAATGAGATGAGCCTAACCACATCCTGTATTTTCAGTCAGGTGAACTGCTTTTAGCTTTTACACACACGCACACACACACACACACACACACATGTACAGATGTGCTTGTGAGGACCCTCAATGACGGTGTCCATTGCTTCAAACCCCAAACTCTAACCATAAAACCAAGTCTGAACCCTCAAACAGTGTCCTCATAAAAATAGAAGTACAAGAACACACACACGCACACACACACACACACACACACACACTCGGCAAACAACAGGAAATCAAACAGTTTTTTTTCAGTCTGAGTGTGACTGACAGACTTCAGTCAGTCTCTAACGGTCAACTGTCGTGAATCAGACATTTTAACAGAAACAGCATGTCATCTGACTGACACACACACGCACACACTCAGAAACCTTGAAGCTGTAAGTACGTCTACAGTCTCTCTACATCTGCGATGCATTTCTGATGTGTGCTTATAGATTTCTCCTTCATGATCTGCTCGTGTAAATGCGTGGAGATGGGACTGATCAGCCCGGTCGCTTCGTTTGATTGATTTGATTTCATTCTGCAGGATCATTTACAAACTTTTGATGATTGTGAAACTGAATTTATTTATGAGTTTTATATTTCTACAGCCAAACAGTTCTTTAAAGGCTAGCACAGAAGTTCATAACGCTGGAGTTTGTTTTCCTGCTTCCTCTCACGCGTCGTGTTCAAAACAAAAGAGACAAAAAGTGTACAAATATAGATTCATCAGCTGCTGTCGAGCGATGAGCTCTCAGTCGTGTTTCATGTTTGTCCTTCGAGGTTTGTCTGCAGCAGCTGATCTGCAGCTCAGCATCAGATTTAATAACTTGATAGTCTCAGACACAGTCGATCAATTCAGATTAGTTTCTATTTAGCAGCAGATTCACGTGAACAAACAGCGATAAGAATCGTGTTTGTGTGTGTTCGAACAGCAGTGATGTGACTTTGCGGCATTTGAAAACAAAACGCTGAATTCAGATGGATTTTACCGTGAAACTGTGGCGTCAAACCTTCAGTATTTGTTGTTCTTTCGTTCTTTGTCTCTCTTTGACTTTAACCTTTAGTTTTTCCAGGCTACTTCCATCGTTAATTAACCCTTTTATTTTTGTTTTTTGTGCGGTCGTATCTGATAGCCTGCTGTTTTTAGGATCTACATCTTTTCACATTCTTCTTTCTCAGTTGCCGTTTGCGAACACGCCATTTCTCTCTTAGCTGATATGGTGATGATGATGATGATGATGATGATGATAATGTGACGTGGTCGGCACTCACCCGTGTCAGCACTGTTTATAACGTGAGGATGAAGTCATGGTGGTTTTTGTCTTGGAGCAGAGCCAGGCCTGATAATAGAGAGAGAGAGAAGGAGGAGGGAGGGAGGGAGTATGAGTGATCTCAGCAGGGATTAGGAGAGAGACTGTTCAGCCTCCTTCAGACATGAACCTCGTTACGTAAATGTTCTGCCAGCTTTACGTGTTGGTCTCATGACAGAAGAAGATCAATCCGACGAGGTCTGAAACCTTCTTTTAACACTTCAACACGGCTCACGTCTGAACCGAATGTGTCTCTTTTAAGATGACCGCCTCTTACACGCAAAGAAAGTCAGTTTAACAAACCAGGAAACATTATGAATGAATGAAAAAATGAAAAATGAATGAATTATGAACATTATGTATGATTATACGTTGGTAAGGAGATTCTTCTCATGTCAGATGGACAACTTTAATAACTGACTGTTCACTGTGTTCAGTTGAAAGTGCTGATTGCATTGCCTGCTTCTGTCGTGGCATTGATTTTAAACTCTTCTGCTGCTGGCTTGATGCGATCGTTTCAGCTGATTCAGTTTTGTGGTTCTTATCTACGTGTTCTGGGGACGCTTTGGTTTAAAATGAACGTGTTCGCCACAGATTTACTGTCAAGCACGCTGGTTTTGGTTCTTCCCTTTGGAAGAAGGAACAATCCTTTTCTTTTATATCAGCTAACATTTCTGTATCATGCACTGCAGAGACCGAGAGTTCATTAGAGACAGGATGTATGAATGAAGCCAGTGATTTACACACACACACACACACACACACACACACACATCCTGACTGACTCACCCGTTTGCTATAATGTCGACTGAGAACTCGAGCATGTGTGAATGCCATGGCTAAATAAGGCTGTAACTGCTGCTGCTCAGTGTGTGTGTGTGTGTGTGTGTGTGTGTGTGTGTGTGTGTGTGTTATGCTTCACTTCAGCTGTTTGTGTTTGAGACAAAAGAAATAAAAAAACATCATAACTGAGACTGAATACTGTGAATTAGGAGTTTTAATGTGGACGTTTTTATATTAATACAAACAGGCACACACACAGCGACACACACGTTTTTAATTTGATGATTGGGCAGGTTCAGCTCTGGCAACATCGTCGTGTTTACGCTGGAAACGCTTCAGAAACCACTCATAGTCTGAAAGCACCTTCTGAAAATACGTGACGCTTGTGAACTTGCACACAAGCACCCTCGTTTAGATAAGCTTTGCCCAGAGAGCTGATCCACAACACAAGACACCTCTTTCATCTCGTATGTGAAACAAACATCTTCATTTACGCATCTGAATTGGTGACGACAAGTTAAAACCACCGAGGGTTGTTGGGTTCGATCTTTCAGTGGAGTCCACTAAGATCCAGCAAGTTTTTACAAAATATGTTGGTGGTTTTCCAAACGAAAGCTCACCTCAAAGAACAAACAACTCTTTAAACCGCAAAGTATGAGTCTGTGCCACGTTCACCATGTGGACATACCACATGTATGAGGAGGTTAACTCCTTTACAACACTGTTGGCAGCTGTTAAAGCCATTCCTGTAAGAACCTGTGCTGTTACGAAGCTGAAATATCACCAAAAAGGAAAAAAAACGAGCGTCTTATGGGTGCATATAGGAAAATGTTCTCATTTAACACTCTCCGTTCGGAAATTCCTCCTGCCAGGATGTCTGGAATTCAAACACTAATGAACTTTAAGTACTTCTCCATCTCGGCGTCTCCCTGCCAACAGTCAGGACAGGTGTGTTGTTGTCTGGGTGGAAACTGGAAATGATATGATTACAGGCTCTCGTGAAGTTGTGACGAAGGGAAAAGGTATAATTACATTTTTAAATATGAGTCAATGTGTTTTATGAGAGGAGAAAAATGGGAGACTTTTCAACCCAGGAGGACACTGTCAATCAAAGTCTTCTTATGGCCTTTAAAGACACAGTTGCCATCACGCCTGTGCAGAGAGCAAAAGGGATAAACTGCTGTTTGCCAAGAAATAGTTCCAGCACGTACCTCTCTCTAAAACCACAAACTGCATTACTTACATTTCCATTTTATACGAATTAAATAAACACAATGGGTGTTAATCAGTGAGCTTTAGGCCCCACTTCCACTTCAAGTGTCTCGTATCCTGATAGAGATGAGACACTTACATTTAACCACATCAATAACAGTATAGCAGCGAGCTGACAGCTATCCATAAGCTAACGCAAACACATGAATGAACACGTTTATGAACTCACGCTGCTCTCGCACCCACGCTGATCATTCAGTGGTTGACTGATCAGGGATCAGATAAATGCCACAGCAGCTCGACGCGCCCTCCGTCTGATCGTGTGTTGAATTGCTTTTTCCTTTTCGAGCTGTCACTATCAGAGGGACAGACCCTGTAACGATGACTTCTGACGTATTTACACTTGGGAGGAGTAAAGATTACGTATCCATCTTAGACGAATGCTTTTAAACCTTTTTAATATCTGGACAGAAAGCGGAGGGCAGTTGGATTTCTTGAATGCTTGTTAGATGCATTCACTATTTTTAATATCAGATAGCTCTCCGCTCCGACTGAGACGCATCAGGTGACTCAGCGTAAACAGGGTCTGATAGGTAGATTTTGCAACTTTGGACGGGGCCAGGCTAGCTGTAACTCCTGCTTCCAGTATTTATGCAAAGCTATTTCCTAAAATGTTGACCTAACTGTTGAAGTGCTTTACACAAGGTGAAGAACTGCACTTGAACATTTAAAACACACTGAAGGGGAAAATGAAGCGTGTGCACGATCATTTCAAACAGGGAAGTTTTAAAGGCAGAACATAACACGTAAAATGCCTCAGAGCTGATACATGTAATGAAAATCATATGATCGCCATTAAATTTGGACAAAAAGGGAAGAGTTAACGTTGTGTCAGTCAGTGGTGATCTGATGCTCCGCTCTGCTGCACACCCACTTCCTGTTTGCACTGAGAAAGACAGCTGCAGGTTTACACTCCAACTTGGCAATAGTTTAAAAATCAGCAAATCATTTGACTGACTGGACGCATGCTACCTTGTTGGTACTTCCTGTTTGGGCCCGAACTCAGTGCTGAGCCGAGGCTGTCTGGAGGACGGTTTGATTGGCAGGTAGGTAGTTGCATCGAGCTGTTTTGAGAGTTTCTTATAACTGATTGCTCGGCCTCCGGTGTTGCTGCTTGCAGCTTTCTCGAGAACCGATCATCAAACAGCTTCACACTCGACGCTGCACTTTCTTGGGTCCTCGGCAAAAACACCCGCCATGTGTGAAGTCGATCGGATGGTTGTCGAGACAATCAAAGGGCAGACAGACAGGCAGGCAGACAGACAGACAGAGACTCCTTCCATTTGTAGCGAGATGAGACAGCAGACAAACACACACATACAGAGTTTGTGCTAGTGTCCTGTTGGTCAGCAGGTTTTGGGAAACAGTTTAACAGTGCAGGTGTCTGGATGGCAACACATCCATCCATAAATGTGTGTGTATAATAGAGCCAGCTGTCAGTCGAACAGCAGAGCAGCAAACAAGGCAACACTCTCCATCTGTCTTTATTTAAAGGTGCAACACAATGAATTTTAATCAGTAAATATTTGAAGTTTGAGACCCATGAGCCTGCATCAGCTGTAAGGAGGGAAACCTACCGGACGGATGATGATTGTCAGTTCTTCTCTTTTGCTCCCTTGTGTATGTGGCTGTGGTTGAATGCAGGGCTGCACCATTCTGGATGAAATGAGAAACACTTTCTCACACTTTGAATCGAGACCAGAATTTCCTTCACGAGTAGTTTTTGCGACTGTCACAACAGAAAGGCACTCGACTGTTTTTAACAGACCGCTCATTTCCAACTGCTCAAAACGCTGAACATAGAAATAATCAGCCGAAGCCTCTTCTCTGTTCTTACTTAAGAAGAGAAATGTTTTTTTGTGTGTGTAAACTTTTGGGAGAGCGTGAGAGATAGAATCAAACTAATTCAAAAGGTGTGTGGCGTAACGTGATAATTTATAACAATTTGTATTTGGCCGAGTGAAACAGGAATCATTTTAATCATAAGAACCAAGAAAATAGTCCTTTTTATGTTTGCACAGTACTGATGTGTTTAGTGAAAATGTACTGTTTGTATAATGAGTAATATCTACTGTAATTACATCTGCATGTCACAGTTTTCATGCAGGTCTGTGATCTATTAGAGGCACAGCAGTGTTTGTTGTTATCATGATTTGGAGCAGACCAGGACCACTATAGAAATAAGTTAAACCCACTTTTAGTCATTTTTTTATCCGTCATGCTGTTTAAAGTTTGTTTTGCTGCGTTTCATTTGATATTTTGTCTTTCTGCATGTTTCATACTGGAATTAGTCTGCCTTGTTTTAATGTGGAGGTTGTTTTAAGACAGAATAAAACCGAGCCAAATATCTTTGACATGCAGCAGCGGTAATTCTGCTAAAGTGTTCTTGACCCTCATCATCATTTTGTATTTGGTGACGCTGCAGGTGGTCGTACACTTCATTGTGTTGTCTTGGTGACAGTCTATGCTTTTGACTGTCTTCATTGTCTTTGAATCCAAAAAAAGTTCCAAACAAACAGACGAGCCCAACACCAACCAACTGTAGTTTCGTCATTATCACATGAATATAAAGATAATTCTTTAATAACTATTTCAGTATTAACTGGAACCTCTCCTCTTTATGACCCTTGTAAATGGTTAATGTGATCATCCTCGTATTACTCCACTTTGTTAGTCTGGTTTGGTGATTCTTTTCTTTATTGGGACAGTTCAGTAAAGTTTCATGCTTATTGAAACAGATAAATCAGATAAACAGATAAAATGTGTTTTCAGCGGCAGGTCATAAAGGGATGGTGGGACTGATGGATTCTGCTGTATTGCAGCAACTTTTGGGAAAAACTGCACTGAAACCATTTCGTTGAAGTTCCTGTTGAGTTTGGACTAAACTGTTTTTCTCTCCGTCTCTCTGCAGCCACCAAGCGTCCCTCCTCAGTCTCATCTCTGAGTGGGATTGTGGGTAGGATGATGTCGTCTGGCGAGCGAGGAGCCTCGTCCTCCTCCTGCACCTCCGTCAACACCGTCTGCTCGGACGGCGAGCGTCCCGCCTCCCTCTCCCTCTCCTCCTCTGCATCATCCGTCTCCCTGCAGGACACTTCCCACTCCTCCTCTTCCTCCTCCTCCTCTTCCTCTCTGCCGTACGGCGCCGTGCCAACCTACAACGCCGCCTCATCGTCGTCCTCCATGCCGAAGAGGAACGGCTCGGACATCAGCCTGGACCTCACTCCCCTCGTCACACCGCATGGAGGAGGAGTTCCTGGAGGAGGAGGTGGGGTCTGTGTTGCCAAGGCGACAGGTGGAGGTCATCCCACTAGTGGACATGCAGCCAATCCGGCGGCGGCGGCAGCGGCAGTGGCCACGCCCAGACAGTTTTCACGGCTGGAGCGAGTCGTGCTGGAGATCGTAGAGACCGAACAAGCCTACGTCAGAGATCTGAAGAGCATCGTGGAGGTAAGATGATGAGATAAGCTGCAGCTGATGATTACCGATATTTTAAAAATATTTTTCAGTCTTCAAAATGTCGACAAACGTCGTCGGCGTGATTTTGAATGAGGCTTTCTCACTTCTGGAACAGAAGTCACGTCGGCTCCTAACAGTCCTAACAAGCCTCACATAGCTTTCACCACGTCATCCATATCCTTGCACTCGCTGCAGCCATGTTGCTGCAGTTTTGGGAAAGACGGATGTGAACAATCAACAGTTTCTGAATGACACCGTCTTCCTCAAATATGATGAGGCAACATCACAAAAAAAACCAAAACAAAGCAGAACTTTCCTTTTAAGGCTTTAAAACAACATCTGTAACTTTACTAACGTGAAATTATCTGGAGGAAGTGACTGCTGACCTCTTCACACGCTCAGACTTCTGCTCTGCGGTCGCATCGTTCACTGAGAGCTGCCGGCTGATTGGCTGTCATGGTAACCAACCCATGGCTTTACATTTTGAGGTGTTGGCCCTCATTAAAAGTAGGCTTTCTGTCAGCCAATCAGGATGCTGCTGTGGTTTAATTTAGTTAATGTCCAAATAAATAGAAACACAAAGGGGAGGCAGCAGTGCGGTACACAGCTGTGTGTGTGTGTGTGTGTGTGTGTGTGTTTGGGAGGAGCTAGCTGTATAGCCTAGATTTACTGGCCAGGTGTGAATGCCTCTGGGCCAGTTTACCTGCAGCTGGCCTCCACACACACACACACACACAGACCTCCGCCCATTATTGCACCACAGATGGACAAACATGTTCAGCACTGGTTTTTAGGAACTTTTATTAAAATGTTTTGGCACATTTTACTGTGTATTAATTACATTAAAATATCGAAACAGTCAGAAAAGAAATGAGCTGAACATTTGATTTGCTCAGTTGATCTGCCGGTCTGTGTCTTCATCCTCCTCCTCTCCCTCTCTTTGTTTTTTACGTTCTCTTCTGGCTGAAATGTTCCTGTTCTGTTTACAGTTTCCACACCTTCTTTTTTCCTTGTATTTATGGAGTGTTTGTTGTTTTTTACGTGTTTATATGCAGCAGGTCTGACACAGATGATAATAATCAGATTAATCTTCATTGTCATACTGAAGTATAAAACCTTTGNNACTGAAATATCTCAACAACTATTTTATGGATCGACATGAAAGTTATGGTTAAATATCCTCAAATCTTTTATTCCCATCGGCCTCAGTCATAATTAGTATTTGATTAGGTAAGATGGTGAACATGTGCTTAAGTACAGCCTCACACGTTACTTTTTAAGTGAATTCTGCGTCAATTCAGCACCACGAAAAAGCCAGGAGGAGGCGAGGAGGCGTTGTGTGTGTTAGACATACTTTTGGAAACGTTCTTCGTTGAGTAAAAATGAACTTTTTTTAAAGGGAGTTTTGAATGAAATGAATGAGAAAGGTTTGACTTTTTGTGAGAATTTGCTGACTTGGTTGTCTGATTGTGTTTCATCCATCACTGGTCCAGGTGCACCAGCAGTCAGCCAGGCAACTGTGTGTGTGTGTGTGTGTGTGTGTGTGCGCGTGTGAGTGTATGTGTGTGTGTGTGTGTGTGTGTGAGCGTTTGCCTCCATCTGTCTGATTGGAGTGTGAGACATCCTTTTGAAGTAAAAGAGAGGATTTACTGCTGCTTTCATCCTCTGCCATGACGCACTCACACACACACACACACACACACACACACACTCGTGGCTTGGCTGTCATCGGGTTTATCAGCTGTCTGTCAGTTTCTCCTCTCTGACCTTCCACGGAGGACGAACCTCCAGCTCCCTCTCTCATCACCACATCTTTCTTCTTCTTTGTTGGTTAATCCCTCCTGACTCTCTCTTTCTCTCCGCTGTTTTCATCCACAAGTCAGAGGTCACATGACCTGCTGTCGTCACTAAAGCAGTTTATTAGTGGATTATTAGTAGATTTTTGTAATTTGAAGTCAGATTATATGAAAAACAAAAGCAGCAGAAGTTGATTTCAGACTTCGTGCTGCCGTTTTTAACGTCTAACTTCAGTCTTTTTTTTTTCAGTAAACGTGAACTCAGTTAACTGTTCAGTGTGAGGAATCAGAGCAGCAATCCCAGAATTCCTCTCTCCTGATGGAAAGGAGGTCTGATAGATGCTAGATGTGTGTGTGTGTGTGTGTGTGTGTGTGTTGTCCTGTAATGTAAGCCTTCATTCCTGCTGCTCTCTGTATTTGAGGTTTTGCTGAAGTCTGGTTTTGATTGAGGCTACATGATGTCACGCTCACTGGGAATCTGAACCAACTACCATAATAGGCCTGTGTGTGTGTGTGTGTGTGTAGTGCGATGTGTGTTTGAGAACAATAACAACTCAGACACAAGGAGGAAAAAGGACAAGAAGGAAGGAGAGAGAGTGAAAACAGCTCCTCTCTGTCACTGACGGACTCTTATAAACTCATTTTTCTGTAAAGTTTCTCATAAGTGAGATCACTCCACCTGGTCCAGCTCTTTTCGTTCATTTTTATCAATTAAAGCTTGTTTTCTCCAGTCGCCTGCTTCATTTCAAGAGCTTTCTGGGAAATTGCTGAAATAAGTGAAACTAAATTAGAAATAAGTGGAATTTCTGATGTGTTTGTCATTTTCAAAGAGAGAAAACTCAGTTGTGGAGTGAACATGAGACGTTTGGTGCAGCAGGGCTCCTGCTGTTGACCTGCAGCCAAGTGGGACAGGAAACTGAGGGGGAGGAGGAGAGAGGGGGAGAAATAGAAAGATGGGGGAGAAACAGATGATGGGGGGGGAGCAAGAGGGGTAAGAAGTAAAAGATGAGGAGAAAAGGGAAAGAAGAAGAGAGCGAGAGGGAAAAGAAGAGGAGGTGGGGATCGAGGGAGATTGGGGAACAAGAAAGGGGGAAAGTAGAAAAACATGGGGGGATGAAAAGAGAGGAGGAGCAAAACGAAGAGGAGTGAGGAGAGGAGGAAGAAAAGGAAAGAGAAAAAAGAAGAAATGGAGAAACAAGCAATGGAGAAAGGGAGAGAAGGACGTCAGAGAAGAATGTGAAGGAAAAAAGAAGGAGGTGAATTTTGGGTCGCACAAGATTTGGGGGAACAAGAAGGGAAAAGACAAGGAGGAATGAAAGAATACCTTTAACCACAGTGGTGTCGAATCAGAAGACGCGACATGAATCACCCTGATTTTGACGTGACTATATAAGTCGTTAACGGTCAGAAAGACCAACAACATGTTTTGTGATTCAGTTTGAAGACTTGTTATTCATATAAATAAAGCATTTCTGAAATTCTCTGGATTTGTTTCCACCAGTTTTTTTAAATTCACTTAAGATTTTTGGACCCCCCCCCTTCTCTCTCTCTCTGTGACCCACTTTCAAACAAAGACATCACTCTCCTTCATTCTTTCCCTCTTTCTTTAAGACTTTCTCTTTCTTTGATCCATTGTTTTTTCGCTCTACTTCTCTCGTTCCCGTTCGTCTTGTTTCTCTCGTTCTTCCTCTTACGATGTTTGTTTGGACAAAACTTTTCCTGAGCTGTTGCATCTCTCTATCTCTTCCTCATTCCTCCTGTCTTCTCCTCTTCATCGTCCTGTTGAGCTCTCTCATTTTTCACTCATCTCTCCCTCTCTCTCCCTCTCTCTCCCTTCATGCCCTCCAGTTTGTGTGTGTTTCCTGTTGCCTTTAAAAGGTGATGAATGTGGCCAAGGCCTCTCATTATAAGCCTCATTATACACACACACACACACACACACACACACACACACACACACACACACACACACATAGAGTGCTTGTTTTTGTATCCAATTTAGGAAAAGACAGAAAGAGAGAGAGTGAGAAGGAATGGGAGAGAGATGCAGCCGCACTGAGTGTAGAAAATAAATAGGATGAGAAACATTGTGTAGACTTTAATGATACATGTAGTTTGGTTTGGTGTGATTGGTTTCCATTCGGAGCATCTTTCACAGCACATTTTCTGGTGGGAATGGAGCCTGGATGCATGAAAAGAGCAGGATACGGTGCAGTTTGTCGGAAAAATCCTCCTCAGCCCAAAAAGACGACATGACGGCGACTCAGTGTAAAGGCCGACTGACTTAAGCCCCCTCCTTCAGTTGAATGAGGCCGGTCCGTTGATGCAGCGGGGGAACCTGGCTCAACTTTTGCCGAACCGCAACGTGACAGCATGGAGATGCTGCAGTGGCCGATCAAATGTGTGCAACCGAGGGTTGTTTTTTGGTCTGATTGCCCCCCTAATGAACATTTCCAGAGGGGGTTATCATGAGAATTAGATAGTGGAGTCCTCGATGGCGCCTATTTAAACGTTGCTCATCCAGCTTATAAAGTGTGTCTCACGTCAAGTTTCCGTCCAAATTTAATGTAAATTTGAACAGAATTCCCAGAAAATCAGCAAAAAAAAAAAGTGAATGAATGCTTGTTTCCATCCACTGCTGTTGTGTGAGTATTTGTTTGTTGGTTGATGGAGATAAACAGCTGGTGCCGTTAAACCATTGCAGAAAAAGAGGACACAACGAGATGATCTATGGGAGCGACGTCTGATTGGTACACAGTCTTTTTTGTTTTTGAGGTTTTCTTTGACTTTTTAATTTCTCCATATCGCAGCCTGGTCCAGACTCACTCCTCAGATTATTTTCATAAAGTGAAATGTGTCTGGTGTTGTGCTCATTGGCCGCTGTGTCCCTGGTTAGAGAAACATCAGAGCCAATCAAGACTGCTATATTTCGGTCGTTTGAATAAGCTTAAACATTTCTGAACTGATTTAGTGTGAGACCAGTTTGACACCAATAACTAAATGCATAAAGGGATGCAGGTATGACACTTTCAGGACCCGATGTAGACGGACCACAGATTTCATGTTAGACTGGAAACAGAAAAGGAGCAGATTCTTTTATTTTGGCTGAAGAATTTCTCTGCCTTTTTATAGTGTATTAAATTATAGTAAAATCAGATTATTTTCTTTTTGGTAACGCTGTAGAGAGACGTCATGGATCCCAGTTTGGGAACTTGGACTAAAGCTGGTGAGCTGACCTCAGCCTCTCACAGATTATTTTCTGTTTTGCCAAATTTCTCTCCCTCCTTGGACGAATTTTCTGTCTCTCTTTGGCCAAATTTTCTTCTTTCCTCCGGCTGGTTCTCTATTTGTCTGTGTGTTTCAGTGTCCAGGCTTCTGTTTGGTTCAGCCTGTCAGTGTGTGTTTGGTGATGTGTTACTAATAAAACTGTGTGATGATGTGAAAGTTCTTTGTGGTTTCTGGACTTTGTGAAAACTGTCTCTCTCTGCTTTTATCTCTCTCCCCCTCTCTGCCCCAATGTCTCTCGCCCCTGACTCCTTTCCAGTGTAATCTAATAACTAGCTACTACAGGAAATGACCTCATTTGGACTGACAGGATTGGATGATGGATTTTAGTTTGTTAAAGTTTCCATTACAACATGACTGAAAGACTAATTGATTTATTGACTGACTACACATACAGTTTACAGTGTTTGTGTGTACGATGATTAAATGTGGTAATGCTATAAAACACAGCAGCAACATAAGTACACGCCTCTCTGTTTATTAATAGTTACAGTTGTCCAATAACAGCCGATCAGGCAATCACGTCACATCAGCTCCTCTTTAACCCTTTAAAAGCAGCAGACAGTTTAATGAGAGTCCAGGTCCTGGTGCAACGAGGGCTGTATCCAAAAACATGTTCCCATTGTTACTGACTACATATGTTCTACTTTTCATTCAATTTTAAATTATTTTTTATTGGTTTAATAAAAAGAGGTTGCATTCAGTCTGTCATATCAGGGCGCATTTATCTCTGATTAAAGCCACTGCTGTAAATATCAAGAGGAAATAAGTCAATGTGTAATTCTTCTTACATGACAGACTTTAATGTCATATTTTATTTATCTAGAGGAGAGGTTGCTTCAAGTAGGGTAAAAAAAAAAGGGCAGCAGCGAGCAGAAAGTCGTGATGCATTTATGGTGAAACAGTTCCAAACTGTCCCTGTTTAAGATTGAAATTGTTTTATTATTTGACTCGGATGTAAAGTACTACACCTCTGTAAAAAAACACACAGGGAATTATTAACTATTTAACCATTTAGAGATAGTAGGTATAGAGGCCAACTCATTTTCTAGCATCTAGTGCAGAATGTATCACGCTGCATCACGTTTTCTCCACTGGAAGAGCAGCACAGAGGGCAGTTTATCATCATTTAACTACCATCCAAGGGTTTGGTGGGCACCCCATGCACTCTCTGTGCAGTGGAGACTGGAGATGAAAACTGCACTTTGCGAGGTCACAAGTAAACATAATGACAACGCTTTTGTTTCATGGTTTTAAATGACCTCTACGCTGGCGCACCTAACATTTCCCTCCACCGCCTCAGTGTGGAGCAGTGGTGGATCCTCCTCTCTTTGCAGCCTCTGTCAGTCATCGTGATGAGCTCTCCTCGGTGTCTGTAAAGATCAGACTCCGATAATCAGCTTTGGTTTCTCTGCTCCTTGTTAACTTCCTGTTTCTCTTCTTTGTTGTTTCCTGTTTGACTTCCTGTCTGATGCCAGCCTCAGCCCTGCGTCTCTTACAGCACAGGTGGTTTCCTGTTCACACCATGAGCTTCGATCTTGATATGATCTATGCTCTGGTAGGTGAGGAGAGGCCGGATGCTGCGTCTGAAGTTTGTGACAGAAGTTGACACCGGTTCAAATTGACTAAAAATCTTCGTGGTGCATTGTAATAGGCCCAAAAGTTTGAAGTCTTTATTAAATGATAAAGCCTCGATAAAACTGGAAAATGCAACATTTTCTGAAGCAACTTTGAGTGTGCTCGCTTTAGCTGACAGACAGCAGAGAAAATAGAAATAAACCAGCTCCAGTTTCAAGGCCGGTGTATTGATAAAGAGCAGCGGTATCTTTATCAACCGACATGCATGTTGGCTAGAGCGGGGTTCACACCCTACAGTCGGTCTCTGCGATGGGAGCAGCCACAGCATCTGCCAAGCAGAAACACACTTCTAGTCTAATTAGTGAAACACCATACGCCTGTGTGAGCTGCACAGTCTCGTGAAAGCAAAAAAGGTGCGTTGATGCAACAATCTTCAATGTCAGGAGAGCGGTTTGGTGAACTGAAAACTTTAAATGAAAACACTTATTAAAAAACACATCTGGTGACTCACATCACGTCTCTCTGTGTCTGCAGGATTATCTCGGCTGTATCATCGACTGTGGCACTCTGCCGCTGAAGCCGGAGCAGGTCAGCACTCTGTTCTGCAACATAGAGGACATCTACGAGTTCAACAGGTACCTCACCTGCTCCTCTCAACACACACACACACACATTCTGATATACAACTCACACTGAAGGGGCTGTGAGCAAGACACAACAGTGGTCACGCAGGAGACACGTCCATGTGCAGTCGGTGTGCTTGTGGGGACATACAGCTCATATATTTATATATTTAATATATGTTTTATGCATTTTTATTACCCTTGTTGAAATGAGCAGATGGTGAAACTAAAGGTGGAAAATTTGGAAATCTCATGATTCAGTTTGAATTCTTTATGTCACAATTAGATTCAGAATCTATTAAATAAGGGGGCACTATTTTCAGACTCCAGCGCACTGTGTGTCAAACCCTTCACTTGTGTCTTTAGTCCGCTGAATCGCAACATGGAAATATAACTGGCAGTCATAAGACAACTGGTCTTGATATTTCCTTGAAATGAAAATGGTCTCAAGTGACTCTGCGCTGCAGCACCAGCATCAGGAAATCCATCATTATCCGCGAGGCGGTTTGAACACAGGTCTTTGAAATGAAACAGACGTAAAGTGCTACAGAGTGTGTGTGTGTTAGTTGGTCGTCTTGTTTGCTAGTGCTGGAGTTCAGCGCTGTGATTCGCTATCGTTACCCCTAAAACGCGCGCTCACGTGGAGCCTCGAGGCCACATGGATGTGGAAAGTATAATGCGGGCCTTTATATGTGATTCATGGAACAACGACTGTCCAGAAATGCCTCCAAAGAGCACGTTAACGGTTTGTGACTCTAAAAAATACTGACAAGATGTTTGGGTTTCAGTCTGAGATGTTCTGGATCCAGTTTGTGATGGTGTTAGTAATGCTGTGTCTGAGGTGCTACCATATTGGCTTCAGAGTTGCAGCATGGTGGTGGCTGCTTGGTGTGAACAGGAAGTGCAGGTTTTGACATTTAATTGTGAAAAACTGTTCCGCTGTTGAAAGAATAAAATCATGCAGAGGGTTTTTGGTGGATTCGAGTCTGGAAAATATCTTGTGGGTAACACATCTTGGCTCGGAGTCTCATAAAGACAGACAGATTGATAAGCTGGTAGTGGAAACATTCAGATGCAGAGAGGCAGAAATGAACTGAGCAAGGCACTCACGCTGCCAGGGCTGCGGGTTTGATTCCCACCGGGACGATTCCACGATAAAAAAATGCTCTGTTGGGTTTTTTTGGGGGGATGAAAGCGAGCAGCAGCTGTTGAGCTCATATGACCGAACCAGATTCTTCAGGTTTTACAGAGCAGGAATGCTGAATGCTATTCCACGCTGCCTCGCACGCCCAGAGAGAGAGAGTGCCTGTTTCTGTGTCACGCTAGTTTGAGCGAGCAGCCGTCCCTCCTGGTATGTTCACATGCAGCCAAACAGCCTGGCTCTCTGCTGCAGTGCATTATGGCTGTTTTTACAGACGGCAGTCCAGATTCTGCACATCAGTTTAGAGAAGAGAGTGTTTGGAGCGCCGGTGTCGTCTGTCAGGCGGCGACTGAGACGCACCTGTGAAAGTGATTTCACTGCTGCTACATGTGATACCTGCGATGCCGCTGTGCTTTTTAAAGGCTGAGTGGAGGGGACAAAGTGTGGACCAGTGTTACACCCCAGTGAGCAAGGGTTTGGTGGTTTGCAGGTCGTCTGAATTAAAACTGGATTCAATTTGGTTAAAAAGTGAAGCTTTTTTTTAGATATCTAGGCCGCGTACAGAATACCCTACGACAGGAAGATCCCACGCCGTGCATGACGCTCCTCATTGTTGGAAAAAAACTGGCAGGAGACTTGATACAGTCTCCTATTAAATACTTAAACTGCATTTAAACTGTAAAAAGAAGGTTTACGGTACATTTTTGTTATTTTGAATGGGATTAAACATTTCAGTAATTACATATATACAGTAGATAAGTACAAAATATTTAAATATAATGTTTTTTTAATGTGGGACCCCCCCATCTCTAATTTTTGATGGTCCATGGCTGCTGTTTGGTATTAAGGACGTCGTGTTTTTGGTTTGGTTTGTCTCTCTGTTAGCAGGAGAACAAATCACTCCACCAGTGTCAGTGAAACTGGGTCCAAAGTTTGGGCAAAAGCCGAGAAGAAAGTGGTTAGTCTGGGGTGCAGATAAAACCACCATCTTTATGTTGTGGGTCATAACACTTGAAGTGTGAAGGGTCGAATGTTTTCCTTGGATTCCTTGGGTTAAAGTCTATCTATCAGTCAAGGCTCCGCCTACAGATTTCCTGCAGCTTTTCACATTTTCACGACTGTTTTTCTTTCACCGCTCCTCCTACAAAATCTTTTCCATTCTTCACCAAAGTCGGTTGGTTGGATGAATCCGAAGAAGTTTTTCTTAAAGTAGAATACAAAAACAAAAAAGCGTGAATAAATCCAACGCTCAGGATCTGTTTGTTGGTTCAGGAAGAAAAAAGTATCACAAACATGAGCACAGAGCTAATCAACCAATCGAAAATCTATCGGTTCTGAAACAGCCAATCAAAGGTGTACCCCGCCCCCACCTGGGACCGGAGACTGAAGAAATCAGACGCTCACTGAATCTGTGATTTTGTGTGATTTTAAAATCTCTTCAGACATTCGAGAAGAAGACAAAGAGAGAGAAGAAGTGCGTGTGTGCGTGTGTTTGTGCGTGTGCAAGGAGGGGGTTGCTTTGAGAGCCTGGGAAGGAAGCTGTTAAAATATGTCACACACACACACACACACACACACACACACATAACCCTCCACCCTGCTGAGAGTCCTGTTTTCACACTTCACTTTCTTTGTGTTTGCTCCAACACATACACACACACACACACACACACACACACACACACACACAGAGGAACAATGTCACGAACACACACACTCAAACACTAACAGTCAAACCCAGTTTTCATTCCATCCAGGCTTCCTGCCCCTGGTTCTCATGGGAAATATTGTATGAGAGCGAGCGAGAGAGACAGAGAGAGAGAGAGTGAGAGAGAGAGCGAGAGAGCTCCTTACTCTCTCTCTCTCTCTCTCTCTCTCTCTCTCTGCCTGCAGTCAGTTAATTAGATTTTAGTTAATGAAGTTAATTAGTTCTTAACGAGGCAATTAGCTCTCAGAAATCCCCTCAAACCTCCTTCACCTCCTCTCTCTCTCTCTGTCTGTCTCTCTAGTCTCTCTCTCTCTCTCTCTCTCACACTCTTTCTCTATGTCTCTCTATGTCTCTCTCTCTCAGGGTCGTGCAGAGTTTGACTAAAACATTTGACCTGGTTTCTCTCTCTCCCTTTCTTTGTCCGAGAAAGGAGAGAAAATAAGAAAACCCCCTTCCCTTGTCCTGAGTCTCTCTGTCTCACACACACACACACACACACACACACACACACACACACACACACAGTACCAGATGGGTAGACATAACAAGCCCAGAGTGGCTACATCATCCAGCATAGCTCAAACATGACACCATTCAGCAACGTGGGTGTGTGTGTGTGTGTGTGTGTGTGTGTGTTACAGTGGGGAATCGAGCCGCGTGTGGTTATGGAAGTTTAAACTGAGCGTGCTCAGTAATCACTGATTTAAATGGTTTAAATGTACGGGCCATTGCTGTTTGAACACAGCTGATGCAGTGAGTCAGATTCAAACAGCTTGAAACTGTTTTTAAACCCGTTTATGAAATATTAGCAGCTGTTGTGGAAAAAACTTTGAGGATGCATAAATCTGGTGAATCAAACCGTAGTTTAGTTTAATATCTTTACTTACAAGTTTTAGGACTACACTGAAACACTGGAGCCGTCCTAATACATCTCGATCCACACCTTCTATGATACCTCTTCTGAGTGGTGTTCAGAGCCAAGTGTATCCCACCCCACACATCCACAGCTGTCCAGTTGCTGGTGGTAATGCACCTGTAAAAGAAGTTAAGTTAGCATGAATAGTGTTATTATTCACATCCAAACACGACGCTGTTCATGGCTGAAACTCCAAAGATGGTTATCAGGTAAATCTGTTCTGCTGGATGAGCCTGGTGAGAATAATATCTCATATCTCACTGTGAGAAATAAATCTTAAATATCATATTGTATCAATGATTTGGAGAAAAACCTTTTATAATGCATAAAAGCATGATATCATTTTATGTACAGCACATAAGCGCTGAGAGGTTGATCTCGCTTTACCTTTGTATTATTTATGTGGAAATAAACAGTACAAAAAAACTTGAGTATTTTCATTGTATGCTATTTTCTACTTCTACTCCACCACATAGCTGAGGGAAATATTGCACTTTGTACACCACTACATTTATCTGACAGCTTTAGTTACTTTTCAGATCAAATAAAACATGTGATCAGTATATAAAATATGATAATGTGTTTCAGATTTAAATATCCAAAAGTACATAAAGCATTTAAAATGAGTTCCTCCTCAACCAGCTACAACATTAAAGGACTGTTTAATGTTATCTCATCAGTAATAATGGTCCTTTAATATAATGATTGGTAATAATATAGTATAATGATATAATGACAGGGCCCGTTCTGACAAACAAATACTTTTACTTTCAATACTTTGAGTAAATTTTGCTGATGATACTTTTACTTAAAGCAGCTCAATGGAACTTTTCATTTTGTGTTGATTTTGGCGGTCCCTGTGGACAAAGGCGGTAGTGTTTCACCTCAC
>NTHP01000421.1:646188-670389 GCA_003416845.1 Oplegnathus fasciatus | reverse complement strand
CACTTTACTGATGAGAATATTCAGATTTTTCCTTCTGAATGCAGGACTTTACTTTAGAGTATTTCACAGTGTGGTATTTGTACTTTTACGTAAGTAAAGGATCTGAACACTTAAAATGAGCCAAAAGTTGATAATGTAGGACTTAATGAATGACTTGTGTTGTAGTGCAGTTACCAGAAGCGATGCAGACGTCACATGAAGGATCTTCAGTAACTCCTGAAAAACAAAACTGCATTTTGCTCAAAGAAACCACATCGGACTCCTCGTTTAGTTTCATTACCAGAATATTTATTTTATTCTTTTTCCTATTAAAACACTAGCTGCCATATTTAATAAAACAGCCAACGGCCAAGTGCCTCAGTCCTCATCCTCCAATCAAATCTTCTTGAGCAGGTCACATGGGTCTGTGGGCGTGTCCTTGGCTTTGCTGCTGCAGTGTGAACGAGCTGGGCCCTGTAGTCATGGCAACCGATCTCGCCGCCGTCACGTGGCGGTGGCGGTTGTTGTTGTTGTTGTTGCTGTTGCTAAAAGGTGGTTGGTGTCGGCGGAGTCGGGCGTGGTCCCCTGTAAACCGTCTCCATGGTGGTTTCCGTGGTAACGGGAAGTCTAGTATTGCATCGTTTACTGGCGGCCAGCAGAGGGAGGGTCTCCTCGCTTCAGACACGTTTCTCTTTTTTGTTTTTCCTCTTTTTCTTAAAAATACTGCCTGGTCTGTATGTATATATATTTAAATATATATATACATAACTGTACATTGGTGCCTCCTGGAGCAAATTTAAAAATAACGTAATGAAAAGCAAAATAATTTGTGATATATGGCCCGAAAATTTTGGTTGATTTTGCCTTTTGGTGGAGCGGCAATGACCTTAAAAGGAAAGGTTCGATATGTTGGGAAACTGGCTAGATGAAGATTGACACCACTCTCACGTCTGTACAGTAAATATGGAGCTACCGATAACAGCTGGCTAACTTAGCTTAGCATAAAGACTGGAAACAGAGGGAAACAGCTAGCGCCTCCTGGCTGTAGCTTCATATTTAGCGTACAGACTTGAGAGTGGAATCGATCTTCTCGTCTGATTCTCGGCAAGAAAACGAATAAATGCCTCAAAATGTCGAACTTTTCCCTCAATGATCCTGAGAGGTCACTCCAACAGTCTGATTGGTTTGACTGTTGCCGGGCGGAAAATAAGACACTGCCAATAAAAGTGGGAGGTGATAGAAAAGTAGAAGAACTTAAAGAAGGAATTAAAAGTGGAGAAACAGGGAGCTCCTCTGGCAGAGAGAGGGAGCTGTAATGTTGGAATAAAAAACAGAAAATAAAGATGAGATGATGAAACTGAGAGAGCCGTGTCGCTGTGACAGAGATGTGCCAACATTTTTAATAAAGTTACTTTAATCCACCAAGCTGTCCTGTTGTGCCATTTAATTTAGTCTGGTGTTGTTCTGTTTTTTCCTTCTTGTCATTAAATCCCATATAGTAGCGGGTCCCAACCTGGGGGTCAGGACCCCCTGAGGGGTCACACAATCCTGAGTCCTTACGGTCTTATTTTTTTAAAACAAGGGAAAGAATCTGCCACTTTTTTCCAATTTAAAATCATTTGTTTAAAGTATTTTCTGAAGTTTTATTCTTATTTGTAGCAGCAGTCGGTCAAGATTTCTATTTGACCAGATGGAAATTTCACTCAACCTGCAGATATTTTCACTTGTTTTAAGAAAATGAGGTTTTTAGGATTTTTAGGAGCTGAAACAATCGATTAGTCAATCAACAAAAAAATGAATCGGCAACTATTTTAATAATCAATTCATCATTTAAGACGTTTTTTCTAAAAGTGCCGAACACTCATTTACTCCAGCTTTTTAAATGAGATGATTTGCTGCTTTTCTCTGTTTTATATCACAGTGAACTGAATGTCTTTGAGTTTTGGGCTGGGCCACTATTTTCTGACACTTTTTAGACCAAATGTTGAATTGATTAATTGAGGAAAATAATCTGCAGATTAATCGCTAATGAAAATAATAATTAGTTGCAGCCCTTATAAGATTTAATTATAGACAGAAATGGTGATCAGAGATATGAAAAGACAAACACAAAAATATGTTGATATTTTTTCAGACTTTCACCTCATCAGGCTTCTAAAATCCTTCAAATGGAGCAATCTGAAACAGCTCGTGTCTAAACTGAGCCTGCGATGACGGGTCATTTTAAAGGATCATAAGCCAAAAAGGCTCGGAAACACTCACTAGAGCACCAAATGTGGATTAATCCGCCACTGAAAATAGTCCCCAAAATATGCACTACTTGTTTGTTTGATAAAAACTACAGCGAGCAGCCGTTTTAGGAAATCAGAAAGTATTTAGAGATCTGCACATGGGATTTGTTGACTGTAAGAAAAATAGAGAATAATGCCAGAATGTTTCTTTAAGAGGTGAATAAATAAAAGAGGTTTAACTTTCTGGTGAAAAACAGTCAATTCAAAATGAAAACACATCCCAGTCAGAGACTTTTCTGTTCAACAAGCTGCTAAACTTCACCTCATTAAGTTAAAAACACGAAAAAAAGAAGCCTTTAAATTAAACCCGCTTAGGCGTCGCCACATAACATCAACAAACCAAAAAAAGATATTTTTTCTTCTTTTATTATGAAATAGTGCTACAATGTACATTGCATTTCCTCTCCTGACTCTCCGCTGTCTGCTGATGTGTGTGTTCTGATTTGTAATGCTGGAAAAACCTGGTAAAAATAAAGAAAGATGATAAATATTTTCACTTCCTGCCAAAGGTCAGAGAGGTGTGACACAGTATGTGAAATAATTATCCATCCTGACAGGTGATTTAATTCTGTGTTAAAATCGGGTTCTTCTTAAAAGCTTCTCTAGACAAAAATAGTCAATTCTTAAGACTGAATAGAAACATGAATCACTCGATCAGATGGACAGTTATTTACAGTGCTTGTGTCGGTGTGTGTTGTACTGTGCTGTCTGTTGACATTAAGTCTGTGCTCCACATAACAGACCAACCAAACCAAACTCATGGAGGAGGGGTGGGAAATAAAATAAAAAAATAAAGAAATGAGGTAAAGAACAAACAAAAATCAGAAGTTAAAATCATAAAGTCTATTCAGTAAAGTGTTTGGGAGAGCAGGAGCCAGGACGTCCTCTCCCGTCCCAAGTCCTTATTGGCCAGATTCACTTTGAGTGTGTGGAGGTGGAAAAACCTAGAGGGGCGATGACTGATGAGCCAGGAGGGCCAATGGCAGGCAGGCAGGAGGAGGTAGAGCCAATCAGAAGGCCTGCTGGGCAGGATTGTAGTTGAATGTGGAGGGAACGTGAGGTCGCTCTTCTAGTTTGTCGTACTCCAGATGAAACTCCTGAAAACAAAGAGACGGATGTTATAATTGTCACATTGGGCTCATTATATTCTGTTTATTTCTTTAAATATAGCTTTAACTGTTACTTTAAATGGTCAAAATATGAATTTCACACGGCTCTAATAACATTTTACCAATAAAAAACACCAATAAAACTGAAACTATGTTTTCCATGAAGTTGTGTGGTGCCAATTAGTCGATCAAAAGAAATTTAATCAGCAACTATTTAGATAAATGATAAATTGTTTGTCATTTTTATTGGAAAAATGCCAAAACATGCAGTTGCAATCTGATTAATAAAAACCCTTGAATGGATTATTATTGAAAAAGCTTTCAATAAAAACTATTAACTAAACCCTCTCACATTACAAGTTCTAATGAATTTAATTGAATATTTTATATATACTTCAATTAATATTTAGTTAGCAGACAAATTAAGAAGAAATAACAGAACCTCCACATGAGCACCATGAAATTTGATAAACAGAGTTCATAAAGAGTTAACTTATATATACATAAATATATATATACATAAATTAGCTTGAAAGATGAATATTACACATAGCAGCAATTTTAATTGGACATAATCTCTTATATAATCATAATCGATCAACAGAATAATAATCTTGAACTATTTTGATAATCGATTAATCGTTTAAGTCATTTTTTAAGGAAAAATTGCAAAAATGTTTGATACTTCGAGTTTCTCAAACGTGAGAATTTGCTGCTGTTTCTTACCGTGACAGTAAACTCAATATTTTGGGGGGTTTTAGCATCTTCTTCTGAAACTGTGACGAGTATTTTTCACTCTTTTTTCATGTTTTATAGACCAAACAATCAATCGATTAATCAAGAAAATAATCTGCAGATTATCAATTATGAAAATAACTGTTAGTTGCAGCCCTACTGATAAAAAATGACGTGTGTTAATAAAGCTGTATATTAGGAACAGGTATAAAACAGGTGTGTGTGTTTACCTTGGCCACCTTCCTCCAGTTGAGGCAGTCGAAGAAGTAGTAGGTCCCTCTCTCGTAGGCGTTGGTCTTCAGCGTGGGCTCCATACCCGGAGCCCGGGTGATCCAAACCCGCTCCTCTTTATGGTACCTCCAGTCCCTGTTAAACCTGGACACAGATACAGATACAGACCGGTAACGAACAGTTCAATACTGCTCTTACATTCTCACTAATTAAAACTCACAGAGGGACGACTGCTGTGAGCGGTGAAGCTGCCGTGGACAGTGAAGTTCCTTTTGACATGTGACAGAGGGGAAAGCAAATAATCAAATTAATAAAGGTTAAATTCCATTTAGCTGCTTCAGTTTCAGATGTTCTTCATGCTGCCTCACTGTCTTACTGGGACACTTAAACAGAACAGAGCCATTGTTAATGTTATTAATAAGACCTGTGCTTTTTCTGCTCTGACAAGTCAGAATGTCTGCAGGTAAAAAGGCCTCTTAAAGGCATCTAATTGTTTTCTGCTTTATTTAAAGAAAAGAATAAAATGTTTTCTTTCAGCCTGCCACTTTCACCCTGTTTGACCTACTTTACAGATTTAATTTGAAGCGACACCTGCTCAGCTTTCATCCAACCTCTGGTGCCATTTTTAAGCTTTGGGAAAGACACGTCTTAAAATGAGAAACACAACAAAGAGCAAAATCATCAGACTCAGGTGTCTGCACACAATATGACAAAAATCTGCTGACCATAATTCAACTAAAAACATTCTGCATCAGCCATGAAGGGGTAACTACACCCTCAACTCCTGCTAGAGCCCTCCCTCCCAGGGCAATTAACACATGCAACAGAGGAATGACGACTGCAGGAGGCCTCGTGGGGGGAGACTGACTGACCGGCGCTCAGCATGGACAGAGAGGTGGAGCTGGTAGTCAGAGCTAACAGCCACGAGCAGCTGCTGTCAGACTCTCTGTGTCTCTGCTGAAAGACAACAAGTCTGCTGGAGAGAGTCGCTGTTCGGGTACCTGAAGCTGAGCCAGCAGCTCGACTACAAGGTGTGTGTGCCGAAGCCGTAGCCCTCCTGTTTATTCAAATATCTTTAAATATGTTGTTAAGCTCTGAAGGACACGATCTGGAGCTACAGTTAGCCCGTGTTCGGCTTCTTATACCTGGGTGGTCAATATACGTAACAGACCTCGGAGTCGTGCCTCTTTCATCACGGTGGCGAGAAGATTCGGCTGAACTAAACTTTTAAATCCAAACAGAAGCACACAAGCGAATGTTGAGCAGAAAGAGCTGCGTGTTGGAAAAATCACCTTATTATCATCATCATGTGCCGACAAGAATATGTGCGACTCTGTGTGCAGAACAAAAAACTAATTTAGAGTGCAGTTCCTCTGAAATTGACTTTCTTTCACATTAGACTAGCCCCTTCATTGTCTGTTTTTAAAACTCGTCTTAAAACCCACTTTTATTCCTAGACGTTCAACCCAGCTAAATGAGCTTGCCCTCGTTAGTGCCTTTTATGTTTTTACTAAGGATGGTTTAATTTGTTTTAACTTTTGTTGCTTTTATTGTTTTAATTGTTCGTTTTTTAATGTTTATTCTATTTTATAGTTTATGTCTTATGCTCNGTTTTATACCTGTACAGCACTTTGTTCTTCGGCTGTGGCTGTTCTTTTAAAGTGCTATATAAATAAAGTTGAGTTGAGTTGAGTTGAGTAATTAAGATGAGAAGCAAGAAAAAATATGTTGTATAAGAGAAAAGTGAAGTCAGCTCAAATAAATCGCAAGAAACAGAACTCGTCTTTTTTCCATTTTAATCTAATTTGTTGTGTAACAGTGTGTGTGTGTGTGTGTGTGTGTGTGTGTGTGTGTGTGTGTGTGTTGTTCTCACAGTTCTACTGCAGCCAGGAGTTGTAGTAGGTCTCCTCCGTTCATATAGTAGAGATAAAACAGCAGATCTTCACCATACCGAGACAACTTGATAGCTGCTAACTGGAGACATGAAAGTTTGGAGGGAAACAGATCGACAGTTAAAGATGTTTTTTATTTAAATTAAGGCATCCACCACTTGATTTAAGTGATTTTAAAGCCAAATCATTGATGTTACTCAGTGCAGCAGAAGCAGAATGTTTTATTAACTAAGATGCCCAGACATGAAAGTATAAAATGTCTTATAAACTATTAGTCTCTGGTTAACTACCAAAAACAAAAGGATCCTTCTGGTGTTTCTTGAAGTACATACCTTGTCCCTTATGTGGATGTTGGTTAAATACTCTGAGGGGACGTGGAAGTCTGCAGGAAGAGGAGGCAAACTGAGCTGAAAACACTGTAAAACCTGCATGTACTCTTCTTCTTCCCCCCAACAATTTATCAAGGAGGGACTGTTAGAGATGATAAGAAGTTAAATCAGATCCTTTGAATGGCCGTGTCGAAAGCTGCACTAGCTGCACTAAATGGCTCCTTTTTCTATGAGACTCAGACATGTCATTGCCTTGTAAAGTTGTTATTATTATATTATTGTTATATTATCTAACAAAGGTCGGTTTACACATCCAGCAGACACAGAGCAACATGATAATCCCATTGGAGTTGTGTTTGTGTCACCTGATGAATGGAAGTCCAAGATTCCCTCCACAAACATCCTGAAGACACCTAAAATAATCAAACATCTGGTGTGAAGAGTCTAAACTCACCTATGTCCTGCGGTCGACACGGAGCCGACGCCCACGGAGACGCAAACTTAGGATACAGATTCCTGATGGAGGAGACAGAAAAGAGAGAAACTATTAGATTCACAGTCTCATTTAGAGATGAAAAACTGAACCCAGACATGAGAAGTGCGTCATGATTTGATTCTGTGAGGAGACAATTGATCAAACTAAATTATGCTGCACTCTCAGTCTGATGTTTCTGAATGTTTCAGGAGACTTATTACAAATGTATAACTTTACATGACTGATGACAATTTTTCAAAGTGTAAACAAAAAGAAAAAAGTTCTCTTTTTTAATATATTGTACTTGTGGGAGCAGTTTTAGTTGATCGTGCTTGTCGTATGCACATTTTGGAAGAAAGAAACAATAGAGTTGAATTAAGACTTTAATGATGTTTTGTTTTATCCATCAGGACATGTTCTGTCCTGCACTTGATCCTGGAAGGTGCTCGTACCTGGAGCGACTAACTGACCGACTAAATAACCAGCAACTATTTTTATAATGGATTAATTGTTTCAGTCATTTTTAAGCAAAAAATCCAAATATTCTCTGGTTCTGAAAGTTTTGATTGTAGGATCTGCAGTTTGTCATTTATCATTGTAAAGACAATATTTTTTAGTTTGGGACTTCCTGTTGGACAAAAACAATTTAAAGAATTTGAAATTGAGCTGAACACGTCACAGACTGAACAAATATTTGATTCATTTAAATAATAATTGGTAGATTCATCAATAATTAAAATAATTGTTATCTGCAGTCCTACTTGTGACCCGTAAATAAATAAATAAATTTACGGGTGGGCGATGGGTAAAATAAACATGATTAAGAGAAAAATAATAATAATAATTTTGGATAAAACTGAGTGAGTTCCTCTATCAATGAGGCAGAAACTCAATGTACATAAGCCATTGAAAATGTGGTTTGTGCTGCATTATCACTGTGCTGTTGTTTATTTTTATTTATTCTTCTTATCATTTATTTATTTCAGCCACTATGTGCTCCAACACTGCTGCCACGTTTGTATTTGCCNTGGATTCAACTCAAAGATAATCGCAGGTAGCAGGCTGGTTCTGTTACTGAACTTTTTTGGACACACGGCAGGTTTACGAAACTGGACCTGTGCATGACTCTGTCCCAAACTTACTGACGGTGTGCTGATCCTGAGTCTGTGTTGGCTCTGTTACCCCGACATGACTCCAAACTATATGTGTGTGTGTGTGTGTGTGTGTTTGTCGTACTCAGGTGAGTTGAGGTTGAGGCCGAGCGTGGTGAGGTCAGAGCCCAGCGCCAGGTGGACCATGCCGGGGTCCGTCTCTGCCGCCCGGATGAACGTCAGCAAGCCGATCATCCCAAACTGGTCTGTTACCATGCCGACCGGGATGTTAGTCACACGGCCTGGGACACAGAGACAACACATGAGGATGGTTTAGACTGAAATCTGTCCTCACAGACAAAACCCTGGAGAGTGTGTGAGTGAGTCTCACCGTCAGGAAGCACCTGAATCCCTTTCTTCTGCTGGTTGTTGTTGCTAGGTGCTGAGCTCTTATCGCCGGGGAACTTTGGACCATCTGAGTTAGAGGTGGGCTTTCCTGATGAGTTCAGATTCTGATTGGACAAAAAAGGAGGGAAAAATGGGATGACTCAGGACATAAAAGCACCGCATAAGCAAGGAAAGGATACCGTGATGAAAAAAGTAAATATGTTTGTAACTGACAGGAGAGAACGGCAAAAACAAATCAGACAAAGACAGAAAACAAGAAAACAAAGGAGAAAGACGAGAGAAAAGGACACAAGAGAAAAAAGACAAAGAAATGGACAGAATGAGAAAGGAAAGAAAAAAAGGGATCTAACCGTTTTGCTGTCTTCGTTGGTGCTGGTGGGGTCTTTTGTTTGGTAGTTTGGCCCAGGGAGAGCTGGGAAATCTTCGTTATGGATGGAGAAGTCCTGCGACTGTTCACTGGACGGCTTGGTTACCATGCCAACTGGGAAATTGGAGGGGAGAACAGTGAGCAATGCACTGATTATAGCAACATAATCTATCACACTATAACACATAAACATAACTAAAACTAAGAAATCAACCAAAGAAACACATTGCACACACCAGGATTCATCAGGAGAAATTTACGACCTTTAGAGCTGCAATAAACGACTGTTTTCATTATCTATTTATTATTATTATTATTATTATTATTCTATTATTATCTGACGATTATTTTCTGTATCACAGACATCTCCAAACCGCTGTTTATTCTTCGACCAACAGTCCAAAACTTAAAGATCATCATCACATAAGAAAATAAAAGCTAGAAATACTAGAACTAGAAGCTGGAACAAGAAAATATTTTACATTTTTGCTTGAAAATGACTGAAACAATTAATGAATTATCAGAATTACGGCAAACTAATTTTCTGTTGATCCACTAATGGATTAACTGACCAACTGTTTCAGCTCTAGTCGTGCACTCTGCTCATTTACTGTCGTGAGAAAACAAAACAATATTGTGGTGAATAACTCTAACTGTAATAATAACATTAACTGCAGAGCCACAAAACTCATTTAAAAATCGATGGCAGTCAAAATACAATTTAAAAAGTCCTTTATTCTCTTTACAGCCTTAAAGTGCTCAGAAGAAATTGTTATTTGAACATCTACATTTCCCTGGAAACGTGGCAAACTAATTTGTGCAATAAAGCAAAATCAAATATTTTCATTACCAAACCTAAACTGCTGTATGTAATGGAAGAAAAGGGCATTAATGGTCTTTTATGGTAGTTCAATAAGCACACGCTGGTTTCTCTTACCGTAGGGAGCCCGACCGGCCAGCGGGTTGAGCAGTGGGGTGGGATTTGAGCCTCCATCCCTCCGACTCCTGTCTGCCAACGCTGGGAAATCTGACAGGTCCAACCCCGTCACATTCTCGCTGCCGTCTGCACCGACACGCACAGAAAAAACATGTTTTTAAAAATCCACTACTGCAACTACAAAAAGCTTTAAACCTTAAATCACAACAATGACAAAATGAGTTTGTTGTTTTTGTACCTGTGCCATTAAAGATGTTGTTGGATAGGGAGTTGTTCATGTTGTAGCCTGGATTCCTGTTCACCCCAAACCCTGACATACTGACACACAGACAGAGACACATACAGACTGGATTATTCTACAACAACATGTTCAACACTGTCACCCTAAAAACCAGAACTGAAAACAGACCAGGATACGGAAGAGACGGCTGCACAGTGACGCTAAAAATAAAAGGTGTTTTTTATCTGTTTATTGCTTTAAATCTGATAAAGAATCTTCTGGGCAGAAATAGAAGGCGTTTATAGTTATTAATCAATACTTATTATTGAACCATTTTTAAACAGGAGTGCCTGACTTGAAAGCACATTCTGTGTTTACACTGTCATGTTTACATGAAGTCAGATATTTGTTGTTGTTATTGAATATTAAGTGTCATACTGCCATCATGCCACAAAATACGAAAAAGCAGGTTTAATATGGATTTGACCAATTTTTTCCCAGCAGGTGGTGTGACTCACACACATGCAAAGCTCATAACATAATGTGATAATAAAGTAAAGTACAGTTTAACCTGGCTAAGTCGTGTGTGTTACCTGTTAATAGTGAAAGGCTGCCGTGCTTGCTGCTGTTTGGGCATGCCGATGATGCTTGGTGACGACCGGCTGGGACTCCCCATGCTGCTGCTCCTCCCTGCCCCTACACCTCCGCCTCCCCTCTCTCCTCCGACTCCCCCTACCATCCCACCCGTCTGCCCCGTCGGACCCCCCACCTGCTGGCTGTGGTTCAACACGCTCCGGCTGCTCATTGGCAAAATACCCCTGCAGAGAGAAGAAGAGAGGCACAAGTTTGAGGGGAGAAAGAGGAACATGAGCAGCTGGATCTGAAACAGGGACTCTGAGGTTACGACTGATAAAACACAAGCGGCTGCGCTGGTTTACAGGTGAGACAATGAAATACGACCCAGAAAGTCCAGTCTGAGTAACACATCCATGAGTTTGAACTCTTATCAGACGCTAAAACACTGCAGAGATTACTAAAAGAAAAGTCTAGAAAGTTATAACAGTGACAATAATTTTATCTTCTGCCATGATGATCATCGTATAAACAATAAAAATATGCTGTTCTGTGATTTACCAGTATCACAGTGATTATGGAAAAAGATTAAATGGGTTTTTATTGGAAGTCTGATGAGAATTAATGTAGTGAAAAGATAAAACATTCATCTAAATTTCAAATGTACAGACACAAATGATTATGGTGGACACAGAAATTGTGTGATATATTGATTAATAATAATAGTAATAATAATAATAAACAGTATTTATAGAAAACCTTTCATATACAAAACGCAGCTCAAAGTGCTCTACAAATCAAAAAAAGAAATAAGCAGACAAAACAAACAACAGTTAAAATATCAAAATACATTTAAAAAGAGGAAAAAAGTAAAATAATAACTACAACTACAGACCCCAGATGAATTTATTGATTTATTTTCTTTTTATGTTGTTTTTCTCTTCGGCATGTGTTTGTGATAAACAGCTACAGAGATAAAGAAAACTTGAACATGATCTCAAGTGAACTCAAGTGAACAAAGAAAACCGTCTTTATCTCTAAAATGTCAGTTTATTTAACAGCATTTAGATTAAATCAATTCAGACTTCGAAAATAAACAAATCATGATGTTTGAAGCGCCCACAGATCCACCCCCAGGATTCACCCTCAGATCAATAAGTGAACGCGTGTGTGTGTGTTGTACCTGCTCGGCGACGGAGGCGTGTGCATTGTGCCAGTGTTGGGTGTACTGGCATGACTGGGGAGCTGGCTGGCAGACTGGTTCAACCCGCTTCGACTTAACTGAGGTGCTGCGCTGCTGTTCAGACCACGCATGGGAAACCCCAAAGCACCTACAACCAGAGAAGAAGAGTGAAAACACGTTTATTCTCAAGAAACATATTTATCTTTCTGATGTTTGTGTACTGGGATGTGAGCTCAGATTACACAGTAGGACTGTAGCTCAGTAGATCCAGTACAGACTCTGGTGGAGGACTGGTGGTGTTGGGCTAATAATGTGCTGCTTTAGTTCACATTACTGAAACTCAGGTGTCAACAAGTATCCAACATACTGAACCCTATACGGGGATGGTGGTGGTAAAACAATGAATGAGAATTTTAACAGTAATAACAAATTACTCTTTAAATTGTAGCTGATATTATTGTTGAAATTGAGCAGAATTATTTATTTATACTTCTGAAGCTACGCTGTCGCTCACATGAGCCTCCTCAAATGACTACATGGAGACAACAAGAGCTGTGATTGGTCCGTTTGGGCTGTTTGTGTTTTCTCCGACAAGTTTCTGGTGATTGTTGAGAGTGAAGACACAGTTATCTTCTCTCTTTCAGTAACAAACATCTAATAAAGTCATCTCCACTGCAGAAAACAACATTTTCACCACAACCTCTGCTCTCTATCACAGTGAAGGAATGAACGAAAACACAACAACATCTCAAAGTAAATAAACAAATGTAAACACAGCTACTGTGGGGAATACAGTTAAAGCACGATACAACCTGATCATGTATGATACATCCATCTAGTGTTGTGGTGGTGAAATCAACGGAGGAAAACCGAACTGTAAATCAAACCTACACCGAAAGCATCTACAGCAGGACTCCATTTAACCCTTCATGTTGACCATAATTTAAGCTTTATCAATGGGAAAAGTAATGCCATGATCAGTAAACAGTAAAAGCAGGTGAGAATGAGTGTTCGTCTTACTCTGCGGGCCATATAAGCTGGCTCCGAGCTGTGACAGTTGACCCGTTGAGGAAGCAGAGGAAGACGCCAGCATCTGAAGACAGAAAACAAACACATCCTTTAATTTTCATGACAACATTAACATTTTGCTAACTGTAAATAAGACAGATACTTAAAGACCCCCATCTACACAGAAGTATGACCCTCAAGTGGGTTACGCCCACAGTCGAGGGTATCATTTTAAATTTTCAGTACTAGTGTCGCTATAATACCTGAATAACGTGTTTTTCTACAAAACCTTTTTTTTTCCTTTAAGAAAAGAGGTCAAACATCTCAAATGTTAAATCTTGTCTAAATAAAAGTAGAAGAACTTTGCTGAAATAAAATGGTCTAAAAGTTTGGCAATATTTTTTATTCTTTTCAGGACACATTTTGTTTGGTAGCAAAAACATATTGAGGTTTGCTACCTAACCCGAGTCCACACAACTCCCATCACAACAGGAGTTCAAAGTGAAAATAACTGGAAGTATGAGTCTGTCTGAAAACTACACTGTCAGAAGATGGCCCACCTCGCTGTACAATCAGATACCTTTATTTCAATCCGTATTACTACTGTATATCACATAATGACATTAAAGTCTGCAGTCTCGCTTTGCAACAACTTTCTCCTGCAGGAAAAACAATTAACTTGGTACTTTTTTGGTTTATGTACTCCCTGCAGTTACAGTGTGAAACTATACTTTAAATATGAAATAGTTACAGTTAAAGTAGTAGTTAAATAAAAGTATTATAATGACCTTAAATCATGACTTTTCTCTACACTGTAAAGCCCTGAAGAAGAGTTTAATAGACCACTTACGTCTTTGTCAGGGCGGTGTGGAGGGAACATGGACTGTTGGGTGTAGTAGAGGCTGGTGTCGTCCGCGTAGTCGCTCTCTACCCCTCCCTCCATAAACTTCTTCCGGTTAGCACCAAACATGCCTCGTGTCACCTGAGAAACCAGACGCAGGAAACGGTCAGACTAAAACTGCAGTGAGGTGAATCGGCTGCTTCCTGTCACACCTGCACTACTTCACTGAAGCCGAGATTCGTGATGCTGTCTCCAAATTCAGCTCAGCTGCCGTGAACAAAACTTTTATCAGGAGCAACTCTGCATGCATGTAACCTAACAAATGCCTTCGTTTTTCACTCACATTCTGTGCCTGTTTTGTAAATCCTCATGTCTCTGTAGGAGTGCAAACACAAGCAGGCGTTACGCTCAGACTCTCACATAGAGACTAGTTTAGCCTTTCTTTGATGCGCAAAGTGTATTATTAATTTTGGAGGTGTGTAAATCAGCACGTTTAGAAGCCTCTGTCAGCTACGGTTACTCAAACCCCTTCGCACTTATAATGAACTGAAACTTTACAGCTACGTTTGCAAATACACTCAGAATAGATTTGGAATAACTGTAAGTTGTTAAGTGGAGCTACAGCTGCGTACTCAGGCCTTATTTGAACAGCACTGACCACAGATTAACCAGCAACATCAGACTCGTGTGAACAAATAAACAGCTGCAGCCAGAACATGAGCTGTGTGAAAGAAGCACCACATACCCTCTCTGCACCACAACAGAAATGTTTACATTTAAATTTAATGTGCATATTTAACGGTTTTCTAAGTCTAAAGTCCACTGTTTGGATTAGAGCTGCAACGACTAATCGATTAGTTGTCAACTATTAAATTAATCGGCAACTATTCTGATGATCAGTTAATCAGGTCCAAATTCTCTGATTTCAGCTTCTCAGATGTGAATATTTTCTGCTTTCTTTCGTCCTCTCTGACAGTAAAATGAATATTTTTGGGTTGTGGACAAAACAAGACATTTGAAGACGTCATTTTGGGAAACAGTGATCAACATTTTTCACCACTTTCTGACATTTTATGGACCAAACAACCAATCGATTAATCTAGAAAATGATCAACAGATTAATGATGAAAAGAATCATTAGTTGCAGCCCCTTTTTTAGATATAAACAATTAAACCACGAGTCTAAACAGACTAATTGATAATAAAAATAATCTCTGTTGTTGGTGCTGAAGACTTTGCACATATTCATAAAGGATCTTTATGTACAGTTTGTTCGTTTCAAACCTGCACTGTGTGACTTGTTCATGTATCTGAGCAGAGATTCAGAAGAACATCACACTAATATAAAAGACTTAAAGCAGACCTGACTGAAGCAGGCTGCTGTAGTTTGCCTGGTGTGGACATACAGATCCGTGTGTGAGCAGATCTCTCAGGATTACTTTGTTGACTGCAGCAGGTTAGCCGGACCTCTACAGTCCCTGTTAGCAGCAGCCCACGGTGTAGCAGCGGTGAACAGCGGCTAACTGAGCGGCTACGCGCCTGAAATGTTGTATAAAGTTTGTGTTGTAGCTCACAGACCGGCGTGTTTCAGGTGAGAAGCCCGCTGCACCTCGTGCTACCTGTGAACACCTGCCCAGCGCTTTGCCAGCTTCACTGTTCTTGTTTCAAAGCGACGTTAAAGCTGCAGCAGTGTCGCAAAAGGCTAGCTAATGTTAGCCATGTAAGCTAACGCTAGCTCCGATAATCTGCCTGACTAACGTTAATTACACCTCCAGCACCACCCGCTGCCGTCTCCACAGCACACCTGAACCGGCTCATCCTGCTGCGTGTTCTACCTGAGAGTCCCGCACAGATAATAGCTGTTAGCTGGCATTACCCTGTTAGCTGTAAAATGTGTCAGGAGCTACTGCTAGCTGACTAGCGCACGTAAGCTAACAGCTAACTCTATAGGAATGCATGGGGACGTTAGCATGTGAGCTAACGCTCACTACCAAGCGAGCTATCGGCTAACAGCAACCAAAGAACGCCCCAGCAGGGCCGTTGTAAGCCGTTATAACACCATCCGGAGAGCCGGTAGCGCCGGTTTAAACACGGTTATGCAGACAGGCCACCGGCAGAGAGGAGACCGGCGGGCAGGTGTGTTTTTGTTCGGGTTTGGGCCTGCTGCGCCTCCGTCCGTTACTTCCCCAAAACAACAACAAAAAGCAGCGAAACAGGACCGCCGGCTGTAAAGTCCTATTTTCCACCTCCCTCCGCGGCCTGATTCCTGATAACGACCAACCCTGCGGACTTTTATTGAAACGAGGTTTTGGAGAGTCGCTGCTGAGAAAAGAAATTAAAGGAATAAAAGAAGAAGAAGCAGCTTACCGCATCAATCTTTCTTCCCCGCTACAATCCAAGATGGCCGACATCTCTTCGCCAATCAGCGAGGATGCTGGGATGCCTTTCGCCTCTGACCCCTGAGCCTCCATCACTATACTCTACTATACTCTACTATACTCTATTATACTATACTCTATTATACTATACTCTACTCTACTATACTCTATTATACTATACTCTATTATACTATACTCTATTATACTATACTCTACTATACTCTACTATACTATACTCTATTATACTATACTCTACTGTCTGACCCCTGAGCCTCCATCACTATACTCTACTATATTCTACTATACTCTACTATACTCTATTATACTATACTCTATTATACTCTACTGTCTGACCCCTGAGCCTCCATCACTATACTCTACTATACTCTACTCTATTATACTCTGCTCTATTATACTATACTCTACTCTATAATACTATACTCTTCTATACTCTACTGTCTGACCCCTGAGCCTCCATCACTATACTCTACTATACTCTACTCTATTATACTATACTCCACTATACCATACTTTATTATACTCTATTATACTATACTCTATTATACTCTACTATCTGACCCCTGAGCCTCCATCACTATACTATACTTTATTATACTCTACTGTACTTTACTGTCTGACCCCTGAGCCTCCATCACTATACTCTACTCTACTCTATTATACTATACTCTACTATACTCTACTGTCTGACCCCTGAGCCTCCATCACTATACTATACTCTACTCTATTACACTATACTGTACTATACTCTATTATACTCTACTGTACTATACTCTATTATACTCTATTATACTCTACTATACCATACTCTACTGTCTGAACCCTGAGCCTCCACCACTATACTCTGTACTCTACTATACTCTACTCTACTCTACTCTATTATACTGTCTGACCCCTGAGCCTCCATCACTCTACTATACTCTGTACTCTACTGTACTATACTATGCCATACTCTACTGTCTGACCCCTGAGCCTCAATCACTCTACTCTGTACTATACTCTACTATACTCTATTATACTCTACTGTACTTTACTCTACTGTCTGACCCCTGAGCCTCTATCACTCTACTCTGTACTCTACTATACTGTACTATACTCTATTATACTCTACTGTACTTTACCCTACTGTACTGTCGGGCCCCTGAGCCTCCATCACGCTACTCTGTACTCTGCTATACTCTATTATACTCTACTCTACTGTACTATACTCTATTATACTATACTGTACTTTACTGGCTGCCCCTTGAGCCTCCATCACTCTACTCTGTACTCCACTCTACTCTACTGTACTGTACTTTACTCCATTATATTCTACTCTACTCTGTACCATACTCTACTGTCTGACTACTGAACCTCCATACTTTACTCCACTCTACTCTACTGTCTTACCTCTGAGCCCCCATCACTCTTCTCTACTCTAATCTGTACTGTTCTGTTCAGAACTGTACTCTACTGTACCATTCTCTACTTTATTATATTCTACTCTACTCTACTGTCTGACTTCTGAATCTCCATTTATTTGTCTAAAAAATAAAAACATTTAATGGTGCTTAAATGCACATATTTAACCCTTAAATTGATACCTGTGGTCTTAAGTGACTTCCTGTCGAATTCATTCATTTTTTTCCATTAAGCATTCAGCTCTCTGCTACTGCTCAAACTATTTGTTTTAAACAATGATCTGCTGTCAAAATGTCAAAAACAATAAAAAAGCTTTGTTTATGGGTCACCTGAGGTGTGTAAGAGAGTTTTATATTCTTTTGTTCACAGTATGAATAAAACATGTAGGATGTAGGTGATTGTGTTTTCCTGTTTGGCCTCATGATGGCGCTGTTGTCTCACTGTTACTATGAATAAAGACACAGTGATGAAAAAGTTTGTTTAGTTCTAGTCTGTGGTGACTCAGAGGCATCCAGTAATCTCCAGAAAAAGTAAAAGAGAATCTAAGACATAAAATAGTGCAAAAATTCAAAATATCAGAGAATATAATACATATAAAATAAAATATAAAACAATAAAATATAGATATAAATATAATACTGTGGTAGGCAGGTGTACAGTAGTGATAAAACGAATAAACTGTAATGTAGACATGTTATTAACAGGTAAGAACAAGATTTTAGACAGGCAGTGCACCAATAAATATATATACTGTGATGGTTAAACAGGTAGTAAAATATATACAGACATACTGGGATGTATGCAGGTATAAACGGTAGTAATAAATACATACAAACAGAAATGTAAACAGGTAGTAACCAGTAAGTATAAAGGTATGAAGTGATATCCTATCAGTACAGTAAGGGGTACGTAAGGAAATTAAATGAATGAATAATAATAATACATAATAAAACAGGCACTGAGGTCACATTCATTTGGCTCATGTTGACATTGATGAGCGAGTGGACAAACCTGTCAAACAAGCTGTTAAAAAATAAAACATGGACATCCGTATTAAACTTTTAAAGTCAGAGGGATCAAGAGATAAGAGAGGAAGACATTTACATTCAACTCACAACAGAGCGGGAGTTGTGAGAAATGAGTAAATAGAAGTAAATAGAAAAGAGGAGGAAACAAAGACTAGATTAAGAATAGGACCTGAACGACACACCTCAGGGAGGCATCCAGGCCTGATGGGAAAAATCTGACAAACCAGACACTGTAGGAGTTCACTAACTCCAGCAGGTGGCAGTAATGCAACACCAAGGATGCAAACTGCCGTTAAACCCCAGAGAAGAAGAAGAAGATCATCCTCATCATCATCATCATCATCATCATCATTATTATTATGATTATTATTATTATTATTTGAAATACTGCCATTGTTGTCAAAAGTAGTATGGATTTTGGTATTGGTCCTGTCGTCATTAAGAGACTCAGTATTAGTAATTTACAGCGTTGGAAGAACTCAGATTGTGTACTCAGTGTAGAAATACTCTGTTACAAGTCCTGCATTAAAGAATTTACTGAAGTTAAAGTACAAAAGTATCAGCATCAAAATATACTTAAAGTACCAAAAGTAAAAGTACTAATGATGTAGATTGTCCCATTTCAGAATAATATATATCATATTACTGGATTATAATTATTGATGCATGAATGAGTTCATCATTTAATGTTCATATACTGCTGAGTAGTTTAATCTATAATAATACATCATAATTTATTTATTAATTATATTTTCTATTAATAATCTGAATCTGTAAAGTAGCTAAAAATAAAAAGTTGTAGAGTTGAAGTATGAAGTAGAAAATGTGGTTTTATGGTTTTAACTTAATCTGCATTATATGAGCGATGATGAGTTCTGTCTTAATTCTATTCTCTGGTTCTTCAGTGTAACTAAGTAAATTTACTGAGTACTGTATTTAAATACATTTTACTTGAGTATTTCATTTTTTGCTACTACATACATGTACCACACTACATTTCAGAGGGAAATATTGTACTTTATGACAGCTGTAGTCACTTCAATTTTAAATACAAACCATATGAACATCTTATAAAATACGATGCATTATAATAAATTAGGAGATTAAGTTGTAATTTGTGCTGCAATAAAATGTACAGTAGAGTGAAGAAGATGTCTGCCTGCACACACAGTCCTGAGAAAAGGAAAATAATTCAGATATCTGTGGGTGTGCAGGGTGTTCGAACTTATACAGTTGCCATATACTGTATATAAGCATATTATCCCTGGAATATTATATTATATCATTGTCGTGAACATGCTTTCAAAGGCAGATGAAGTTATTTTAGAAAACAAAACATATTTCCTTATTACTGTTGACTGTATATTTATTTTGTTCCATTAGTTGATTAAAAAGGTTTCATGTTTGTCATATAAGAGACATACATTTATTTGTGCACTATAATACCTCTTCTGTAATTACTTTGAGAAAATCAATCGATCCATTTACATAAACTGAGCGCTCCATGTAATAATCCTGCTGACACGATAACATTTATTGTGATAATCCAGAGGAAACAGGTTTTCATTGTATATTTGTAATGAATGTATATAACTTTGTAGAGATCTGTTTGTACCTCCACATTAAAGGATCTTTATCTGTTGATCAGTGTCAGAAAAGTATTTTGGATTTAAAGGTTAGTTTTATTTGTCTGTGCTAGTTTAAATGTCTGTGGTTGGGTTAATAGTTAATATACATACATATATATATATAAAAACATGTCATATATTCATGTCAGTCCTTTTTTAGTCTAAACTCCAGTGGTGGAAACACCATTTTAGGGCTCCAAACTGGAATAAACTGGATGAGTTAGTTATTTGAAATCAGCATAAGTTTCTGCTGAAAGGACTGAAAGTTGAAAATGTCTTTACGGTTTTAAGGGAGATATAACACAATTCAAACTATCTACAACTAACCAACTAACAAAATAACCAAATAACCAAATAACCAGAACACTTTTCAACATAAAACACAAAAATCAATACACCTGCTGCTGAGGTTTTGAGATTGTGCAGGAACTGTTCACCTTCTGATGATGCCCTCACAAAATCACTAGCTATGTGAGAAACAGAAAATAAAGAGTACTTCTACAAACGTAATTGGATATTTATTTCATTTTATTTATTTGTTCAACTATAAGAAAAGTGACTCCCTGAAAAGAAAATCACCTGTTTTGAGACAGACTATAGCTACTGTAGAAGTGAAAAAGTTACCAAGAGTCTTGTGCTTCACGAAATCACTAAAAAGCATCATTTTTTAAATAATGATAAAAAAATACTTCTTGTATGTTGTATCTTTTTAGAAACAGGACCTCCTTCTTGTCGTCGATCTGCTGGCTCTGTGTGCTCTGAAATAAGTTCAGATCGCTGTATGGAAACTGTTTTTGATGGAGTGGTCAGTTGTTTCTATTTGTACCTTTTCTTACTTTGATCATTTATTTTTTTATTTTAAGGTTTCTGCGATCTCTTATTTTGTAAATCCCACAAACTGCGGGCGGAAGCCGTGTCATCTCTACGCTCACTTTACATAATCGTTTCTGATTGGACGAGCACACTAACGCGCCATCTGACCAATGAACGACCAGCTACAGGCCGCTAGCAGTCATATATAGAGTGAATCGATGTTTGTGTCACACTGTACGTCAACGAAACGAAGAAATCCGACCCGAAGATGTCTGGAAGAGGAAAGACCCCCGGCGCCGGAAAGTCCAGAGCCAAGGCCAAGACCCGCTCCTCCCGAGCTGGACTCCAGTTCCCCGTGGGTCGTGTTCACAGGCTGCTGAGGAAGGGTAACTATGCCCAGCGTGTTGGTGCGGGAGCCCCGGTGTATCTGGCGGCGGTGCTCGAGTATCTGACCGCTGAGATCCTGGAGCTGGCTGGAAACGCCGCTCGTGACAATAAGAAGACCAGGATCATCCCCCGTCATCTGCAGCTGGCTGTCCGCAACGACGAGGAGCTCAACAAGCTGCTGGGCGGAGTGACCATCGCTCAGGGCGGCGTGCTGCCCAACATCCAGGCCGTTCTCCTGCCCAAGAAGACCGAGAAGGCCGTGAAGAGCAAATAAAGCCTCACTAGAAACCACAACCAACGGCTCTTTTAAGAGCCACCCACCTCTACTGAAAGAGCAAAGTCCTGTAGTAGAAGTTGAAGGATGCACATCAAATACTGTTATAATACTTTATTATACTATAACAAGACACCACTAGTGATCCCCAGCAGGGACGTTTGGTTGTATGTAGTGAAAGTACAGAAATAAGAGATCAAAAATATAATAAACATAATATCTCTTTCCAGACTAGCTATTAAAATGTTTGTCAAATAAAACCTTACGGTCAAATTTTTTAAACTCACCAGCTTGTTTTAATTGACTTAGACTTAGACTCCACTTTATTGACCCTTTTGGGATGTCTCTCTCAAGGAAATGTCCAGTAGTATACACAGGTATAAAATACAATATAAGATAAACATAGACTATATAAAATATATAAATTAGGAAAATACGAGTCATAAAAGCATTAACCAGACTTGTACAAAGTCTTGAAAGTTTGGAAAATGCTTAATTTTAACAGTTATGTTTTCAAGGTTATGAATATGCTTGAATTTGAATATACTAGTTGAAAAATTCTTGATTTTCAACATAATCTGGCGTTTCATCTACACAGTCACTCATGTAAACCAAAGATCTTAGCTAGATAAGTCTGTTGATCCCTTACTCTGGAAATTAGCATCACGATCAAAACATCCAATCAAAGTTAATATGAACAGCTGGTAAAACAAAGTGATATACATTGATTGCTGTGAGTATAAAGGAATTCTGTAAACTTTATTTTTCGCAATTGCATTTCTAGTAGCAATTCAGTGTGTGATGATAAAGGCTTGGAGAGTCTTGAAATTTTTGGTTTAGGTACCTTGAAAGTGCTTGAATTTTACTCTTAAAAAGCTGTACGAACCCTGATTAATACATATAAATATAAATGCTTATAATCGTTGCTTTGAATGGATGAAGTGTCAGAAATGCACCACAGAGAATAATACCGAGGACACCCTGCTCTGTGTCTTTGGTGTGTTGACAAGACTTTTTACACAGAATTACACCTCCCAGACCTTCAATCTGTTACTGGAGGGTTTCTGTTGTTCATAAGAGGTCTAACGAGGAGTTTGACCCCAAACATCAGTAACGTCACTTTGAGGGCAACATGCTGGAGATGAACTTTGTTCATGACTCATCACATTAAACGTTTCTTCAGGTGGTTTAATAATATTTTATCACCATTAAATATCAAAAGGTTTCTACTTTAATACTATTTTTATGATTACACATAGAGGAGTGAGGTTAGTAGTTCTGGTGTGAACTGGACTTACTGACACAGTGAGAAGCTTCACTGATTTGTAATAAAAATGTCTTCCTGGTAAATGACGTGGGTGGAAAGTGACGAAAGTATTCTGAGAAATGCTGGTGCTTTACTGAGTACTTTTACTCTTTTACATTTCTATTTACACATTAGAAAATTTAAGAAACATCATCTTTTGTGTAAAGGTACGTTCACTTCTCATTTGACTTCTGCTTTATTATTATTATTATTATTATTGGATATTATTGTTGGGTATTTTGTTCCATTTTATTTTTGTATTATTTTTTAATTGCCTGATTTTATTTTCCTCATTGCCTCCTGAAATGTTTCAGTTCTGGTTCAAACATGTGCTGAATAAATGAAGTTTATTATTATTATTATAGTTATTACTTTCTGAGCAGTGTGTGTTGGGTATCATTTTTACACATATAGTTAATTTTTGGTGCTAAAATCACAATATGTGGAATATGTAATTTTAACCAAACCAAAAATAAATAAGGATCCTTATATCTTACTGAAGACTGACCTCTGGTGTTTGTGAAGATGAATGACTACCTGGAGGAGTAAATCTGTGAATCTTGTGCCTGGTACATATTTGGTAAACATTACGATTATAAATTGTTTCATTGGGTTTTTAAAATAATTCAAGGAGCCGATGGGATGAAGAATTTGATCTCTGTGAATCTTACAAATCAGGAAAAGTCTCTTAGAGGAGCCATTGACTCTTCATTGCTGAGTTTAAGATGTTAACTGTATCATAATTGCAAAATATCAATAATATAAGACAATTGAATGAAGACTGAATCATTGCGAATGCTTTTGACTTCTAGACTTCAGCGTCATGGACACAATCAGTCGCTCCTCTCACTGTTGAATCAGCAGTTCAGTTCATGTTTTTTCACCTGTTTTATCAAATACTTAATTATCTTACTCATTAATGGCTGTGCACTTACTGTTGACCAGTACTCATCTTATCTTGTGTTACAGAACAATCAAACTATAAAATATTTAACAGGATCATCCATTAAATGAATGTGTCGCACAGACTTCAATTTAAAATTCAGTTAATATGGATTTCATATCCAAATGAACTGAATAGACGGGCTGTTATTAATACCCAACTCAGTAACAGTAAAGCACCATACTAAAATAAAATGCCGACACTTTAGGTGAATTTGTTTTACAGTAATAGACCTGATAATAAAATTGCCAGTCATTGAATTTTGCTTTTATTTTGAAGGATTTTTGCTTAACCGGAAATGTAGCGGCTCACAGTCTGTAGCTTGGAGAGGAACTGGAAAATTGGCGGGCTTTCAT
>NTHP01000421.1:572556-593164 GCA_003416845.1 Oplegnathus fasciatus | reverse complement strand
TTTCCATCAGCACGTCCTATTTCCACCATAGAAAGTGTCAACATACATAAACACACAAATTTAAGCAGTAAAGTTCAATTACAAACTGTCGCTCACGTTACAAAACAATGAAACCTGTAGATGTTGTTTCTAATTCACCTTTCTGCAGAGGTAGTTTAATCTTTTTTAATATATCATATTTTGCTTGTTGATCAGCCATACATCAGTAATCTATACCACTTATCCTCAGAGGGTCGTTGTTGATAATATTTTGTATTAATGATCTGAAACTGTAAAGTAACTAGTAACTAAATGTATCAAATAAATGTGGTGGAGTAAAAAGTACAACATTAGACGTATAAAGTAGCATGAAAATGGAAATACTCAAGTAAAGTACAAGTACTTCAAATAAATAAAATAATACTTGAGTAAATATACTTTCCAACACTGAGCTCCTCTCACATGTTCATCTTTCATTCATAACATAAACAAATCCCTTCACCTTCCTGTGACCTCGCTCGTGAGGATTTTTCTGAATGGGTTAATCATTGATTATCCTGCGATCGCTCAGCCTGTAATCACTGTGACGTCCTCGGCAGGACGTCTCGATCTGTCCTCTCCCACAGACTGATGGTTACTTATCTGACTGTGTGTGTCACCCTCAAACTGGGAGTCGTATCGACCAAAGAAATCATTTGTTGTAAGAAATAAGAATCTTAAAATGCATTTAGGACAATGTTCATTGTATTTCAGGAAAGTCAGTCTGTTCAACTGTATTACTTCAATTTACAGGCGACCCTGACACCGGGCTCATTGTGCAATTCTAAATTTGAAACTTAAAAATCTGCTTCCATGTCCTGGTTAACAGGGATTTTACAGTTCACCACGAAGTCTCACAGGGTCTTAATTTGAAATTTACAGCAATGAGGCTTTAAAAAGTGTCCAAAACTATTAAACCTCATCAAAGAGCCACACTGTTGCCCTGGGTGACATGTTCCTTCCTCACCATGAACACACACACTGAAGTTTATTTAGACTCAGTCCCACACACACCGTCCTGCTGCCCCAAATACTCATTAGCGTGCCAAATGTGGATTCTTCCGCCGCTGAAAATAGTCCCCAACAAATGCACTATTTCCTGTTTGTTTGATAAAAAACACAGTGAGCAGCTGTTTTAAGAAATTACTGAGACATGAAATATACTGTATATATTTGTGAAGTGTTTTTAAAGATTTAAGACTTCAGTAGGAACCAACGGGCTTGGAGCTGAGAGCCACAGACAGGAAGTCAGAAGGTACTGAGAGACGGACTAACACATACACTATGCTGTATAAAACATCGTCAGCCTTATTCTTTAAGTGTTTTTCTTATTCTGTGTTGTATAATGATGATAATGACTCTGGTTTAGAGGCCCCTTGACCCCACTGACCCCTGGGCCATATTTCTCCACAACATCAACTTTTCATTAACTAAGAACAACATCCTTTTTTTCAGCTCTGTAACAATTATTTTTTTTCACATAATCTGATGGGCTTTTGTTTTTTCCTCTTAATATTTTGGAGAAAATTCTAAAACAATGAAAATAAAATGAGTCCTTCAGTTTCAAAATCTCAAAATTTGGAGATAAATGCTTTTCACTGATGATTCGTAACTTTCAACACGTCTTTGTGGCCCCTAAGTTTTTAAAAAAGCTAAATTTGGTGGTGATTTCTTCATATGTGCTCTTAAAAATGATGAAATAAGTCTCATGATCGTCCACTAGGTGGTGCTGCAGTACTTCTCCAGATTCTCCTCCTCTCTTGTGTGGGAGGTTTATTTCTTCTATTTCTCTATGCCGCCGTGTTTTGTTTACTTCATGTGTTGTAGTTTCCTCTGATGTCCTTAAAACAGTTGTGTGATCAAGACTTTTTCTCTGTCCAGGAAGTGATTTTATCATCAAAACCCTGAGGGCAGGAGGAGCTTGTTTCTGAGGAAACTCTCCAGAAAGCTTCAGACTGAGGTTGTTTCTTTGTCCTCCACACACAGTTTGACCTCTGCAGATGTAATTTTACATTAAGATGAAAACAGTGACATTTGGACGCTCTCTCTCGCTCCAGCAGACTTATTCCCCTCTGGACTACTTTAAGCGTGACTGTGTCGTGTGTTTGCCGATGCAAAGCAGATTAAACACTCTGTATGTGTGTATTTATGTATTTATGTATGTTGTTGGTCCGGTTCAGGCGGTCTGGAGGTCTGGAGGAGTCACCACTAAAGATGAAGACGAGTCCTGCATGTCTGGCGTTGCACAGAGGGGACATATGCACAGAGGAAAGCAGTGTGTGTGTTAGATTTGATGATTCACTGCTGGGGTTGTGAAACATCACGCTAACCTGGAGCGTGTTTTATATTTCATTTTTTCTCCCTTTTTTTTTTTCCGGCTGTCAGCTTAGAAAGTAGCAGAGATTTTTGGGTTTTTTGTTCCACCACTCATTTGGATTTATTCGCGGTTGCTATGGTTACCGGTTGAGTTTGCAATAAGCTTTTCCGACCTTGACTCTCTCCTTCAACTCACATATGTATTATCATAATAATAATAACAATAAGTGGCTGCTGAAGGTCAGTTCTTCATGCAGTAAGAGTTATAAAGTATTACTGATGTTCAGCTTTTATTAAATATGACAAAGGTGACAGGTGGCTGTACGGAGTCCGAGCAGTGACAAATGTAAAATATAATAATAATCATAGTAAGACATATCATTATTATTATTATAAATAATAATAAATGTTCCATTTAACATTAGTAAAATAAATCACTTTATTATATCAACCATCCAGTGGTAAATGTAATTATATTCAATTTTTTAAAGTGATTTAAATGTTTTAATCCACTCCACTCTTCATTTGTATATTCACATATACCTTTATGTCTCTTCAGGGCCTCCATAAAAATACTTCAGTTTTTATGCTCCACATATCTGAAGCAAGCTCCCATTTATTAAATTACATTTAGGAGTATTTATTCATATCTTTAACTGCACTGTAGCAGCACTGTATTTTTTATAGTCCTGTTTTATCTGTTTTGTTCTATTTTAGCTTTTTTTGCTCTTTTAAATCGTATTAAATGTGTCTTTTTATATTCTCTTGTGTTTCTTTACTTAATGCCTTTCATGTCTTCTATAACGCATTTTGAATTGCTTTGTTGTTGATGCTATACAAATAAAGCTGCCTTCTTGCCTGCGTTTAAAAATTAAATGTTAAATGTTTAAATTATTTGTCTTTTTCAGTTTCTTTCAAAAACTACTAAAATAAAACTGTGAGATGGAATATCATAGAAAGACACATAATTGGACAAAAAGTAAAACTTAAAACCCTTTAAAAAAACATTTTAAAATTTGATTATTACTTTATCATTTAAGACAGGATAAATAAATAGAATTATTATGTATTAATCAATTAATAATTCTTTTTTTAAATGTATCAATGTATTAGTTGCTTATAACTGAACACTGTAATAGTCTGTAAGTATTCACACTACAGTCTATAAAAAACAAAAACTCAAGAATACATTAATGACTTAATTGCTTCTGTCTTGACGGCATTGGACAATTTTGAAATGTCATTTATTTGGTTGAAGTCAGTGATGTATCACAGGGTCATAAAAACAGAAATATATGAAATATTAAACATTTACGATGTTGAATATAATCCGTCTATCAGCAGCTTTAATACAAAAATATCAGTATTGGCATTAAATGTTGCTGGAGCCCTAAAAGAGACAGCGATGATTTAAGAGGTGTGGCTGCTGGATCTGTTTTTCACCAGAGACCCTCCCTGACCTCTGGATGTGAAGATGGCCGGCGGATCACGTAGCGCTCGGCATTATGTACTTAATAACAGACACTGCAAATCCCAGCAGGACGGGTCCCAGCATCAGTCAGCACAGCGCTGCAGCCTGCAGGACTTAACTTGAGCCAAAGTGTTTTTTGCAGCCATTACACAAATACGACTGCAGTTTTAAAAGGATCTGCACACATTTCTGACCTCAGCAGGGGAAAAAAAAACACACCGACGCACACATCTCAAATCTGGATGCATAAATTGACTGTATCCAAATCTGTTTTCACACCCAACCTACATAATCTGTGGACGGTCTGGCTGCATGGACGGGAATTATGGGAAATCTGACAGTGACAGGCACTCGAGAAGAGGCCTAAAGCTGTTACAGTATATTGTACACATATTTACAAAAATACCAGTGCAGGCTTTAAAGACGCACGTTGGTGGAGCACTAAAATAGACAGAAATTATCACAGCGTGGCTGTCGGATCGGTTTCTCACAAAACACACATTTTTATGGAGCCTCATCACTGGAGTAGGGTTAACTATAAATCTCTTTAATATCTCCTGTGGATTTAAATCATAAGGGTTGTTTTAGCCTATTAACAGGATAAAGTATCTATCAGTCTATCTGATCAGTGAATGAAAATAATAAAGGATGGTAAATTTGGTCTCAGGACTTAAAGAGCAGAATTGTCCCTGAAACTGATGAATGTAGTGTGTCTAACGATGTCTTAGCAGCATAACGTCCCTGCAACTGTACAGAAACAGTATTCACGTGGTCTCTGTTGCATTAATGCTCATTGTGCAACACCATGAACAGAGTCACTAAGTGTCCTGCCCTGCTCAACATGTGTGAAACAGTACAAATTAGCATTGCAGGCTACACATGCTTTGACAGACTTCTCTTCTATTTAACAGATTTATGCATGGAAATAAAGAAAACTTTAGCCCCAAAATAGAACAACAGTCACTTTACACTTGCTTCAAGTAACTTAGCATCACATGCAGCAACAAAAGCAACAAGACTACAGCTGTGTGAGGCTGAACTTAGGCACAGAGGTGCTTTGAGCTACATGCCGACATGCTCAGAATTACAATGCTAATGTTGAATTCACATCGTATCGACCGGATCGTAATTATGAGCAGCCGAGCTGGAAAAAATACGACTCGAGATATTCTGACGCTGATGTTTTCGTCCACTTGATGAAAATCACTACAGGAAGTGTCGACAGACTGGTGGTGAAACCGATCGCCAGCGTGAAATCCAATATTAGCAAAATACTGTTTATTTGTATCTGGTTTCACTTGAACTGCTTCAAACAGGTAACACAACAAAACTAGTTAATGATGTGAATACAAAGCTACAGTCTCAGAAACAGGGTTACAGTGTCTGTCCCCCAAGGTACAGTCTACACTAATGTACCCCGTAGGGTAAATTATTGGACCTCAAGGTAACTATATGTACCTTTTTGAGGGCAAAAAAGTACATATGTGTTCCCAAGCAGTAAAAGGTACATGTATGTATCGTTTCTTCTAAATGTTAAGGTACAAAATCAGGAGACTGTGTGTGTTTGGCCAAACACCAAATAAAGTGAGGTAAAATATTCATTTTCCTTTTAGATTTGAAGGTTTTATTGTTTCCTTATTTGTTTAAGGTAGATTTTAACTTGTTGGCTGGTTGAGTAGCCTTGAAATAAAATAAATAAAAAAAGTGGAAGGTGCTGAATCCTGAGTACAGATATATGACTGATTCACACTGAATTAAATATTGGACTTGTTTTTCATGAGCAACACTCTGGCAATAAAATGGTTCTTCAGACAAACAAACCAGGAGAAAGTGAGTTTGTTCACGTCTAAGGGTACAAATAAGTACCCAATGTCAAGGGTACAACAGCTGTACATTAGGAGGGTACTGCCTCAGTGACAAGCTGTTGTACACGTAAAGGTACAAATTTAGCACATTATTTCTGACAGTGTACCAACGGTCACCATCTCAGGAGACTCCCACAGTCTACAGGAGTTTTTCGTGTTCTTCCCGTTGCTGACATGTTCGCCATCTTAGCTCAGCCTGTTAGCATGCTAACATGAGCTAATTATTGGTAAACACAGAGTCCAGCCGAGGCTGATGGGAATGTCTGTAGTTCTGCAGGTATTTCGTCATAAACCAAAGTATTGGACACATTAACACGTTGANCTGATGATGGCGCTACATGAAAAGTCAGAGGATCAATAAAGTTCTTACAGTTCATCCTGAGGGGAACATGAACGTCTGAACCACGTTTCATCACAATCCATTTCAGTCTGATCAAAGTGATGGACAGACTGACTGATAAACATTCATCAATAGAGCCCCAAAAAAACAGACAGAGCAAAGAAAATGTGAACCTTCCCAGGGAAAGGTTCAGAACAAGCAGACGAAACAATAAAATAAAACAGTCGCTAAACGTCCTGTTAAACACAGAACAATCAACTTTATAGGTGAGTGTACGAATTCTACGTGAAAACATGTCTGCAACACTTCAGGAGCCACAGGAAAAACAGGATATATAACACCAGACGTGTCTTATTCCCCACAGGATTTTACAGGAATTTACAGGAAGTCCTGTTCATAATTTAACACAACATCCACACTAGGGGTGAATGCATTAGGCTTGCCACTAAAGCAGAGGCCTTTGCTTAAAATTAATATCTTTAAAAAGGTGAACACCAGCTCTCAGGAGGTTTGTAAAATGTTCCTGTGGTTCGTCTGTGAGCAGGAATATTCACAGAATTTCTGCTCCAGTTCCTTCTCGGGTGTTTTAACCGTCTGAGATGAATGAAGGAACATTTCGGCGCTGCTCGGCGTCGACACAGCCCACGACTTCACACCCTCGTCCTCACCGAGAGGGAAGTGTGATGGAGATGAACTGCAGTGAGACTGTCTGCTACAGAGACGTTCAACAGAGTCACAGAGGAGACATGAACTGATTTCATCCAACACCAACACACTGCTGCAAGTCGCTCTTATGAAGGCAAAGATTCTGCAGGGGTTTGCAGCGGTTACATCACAGAAATGACCAAATCGCAGTCATGCCTCTCAGTAACTGTATCCAGGGTTAGGTAACACTTAACATGCAAGTGAAAGCACTGCAGGAGAGAAGATCTTTGATAAGTGGCGTAAACACAGAGTTCATACAGTGTTTTGTAATGCAGAAAGACTCAGTGAGCAAATAAAATTAAAGCTCAGTTAATCCATCCACCATCTCTGAAGCTTTATGGAGCTTTTCAGCCTCTTTTAGCTCCCAGTTTTCCCAGTTAGAGACCAGCTGGTGAACATAGTGGAGCATTTAGCAGCTAAAACAGAGCTAAAGGAGAGAGAATATTTGACTTAACACGACTCCAGTGTGATGATCATGTTGCTCTGTGTCTGCTGGAAGTGAAGATTTATAAGCAACTGTTTTCTAACAAGTTCACCATAGCAACTTTAAAAGGTAAGAAGTTGTGTTTACATTTTGTTCTGCTGCCCCCTAGTGGAAAAAAATCAATTAATGCAGCTTTAAGTAAAATATATCAAACAAAAATCAATATATTTGTCCTGAAAATGTCCTCTCAAGGTCGAGAAGCTCTGCACTGACGGCCTGTGTAAGCAGAAAAAGAATATTATAAGATAATTAAACCAAAAAAAATCAAAAAAGCCTGTTGTGAAAAAACAAACAGTTGATATGCAGCTCACTGAAGATCAATCAGGTGATCATCTGTAAATTAACTTTTCGATCATTTTGGACTTGGCAGCTGGAAGCTTGTAAACTAAATCATATTAACTGTAGTTATAAAAACTGGACTTTAACTTGGAAGGAAAAGTGTTGATCCTCTTTACTGCATACCAAACAAACATGCCCAAAGATTCAGAATAACAACACACTGTAAAGATTTTCAAAACATGAGACCCACAATATAGAAAATGTACTTTTTCTGTATCATCTGTCAAAACATCCGTCCATCAAACAAGCTCTGATAAACTGTAATCCATCAAAGACTCCCGATCGGACCCCCGAAGACCTCCGTCTCCACATCTCCTACAAATCATGTTTATATATTAATTTGGAATAACAAATAAAATTTGAATGAAACATAATATCACCTGGATCACATAATGAGGAAATAAAATGTAGATACTGAATGTGCAAAATGTTCAGTGACAAAGTGTTTCGCTTGTTTTTTCTTACAGTATCTTTCATTGCAAATAAAGCTTTATGAAACTTTTGAATGGTTATGTTTCGGCACTCAAGAGCAAAGATGGTGGTCTCGGTTAAATATTTTAAAAGCTTTTGCTGTCTGAAACTAACCACACGAATCTGTTTGTTCCCTGGAAAATACTTTACACCAAACAGGATTATGGCAACAACTAAGAGTTAGTAATATATAAATGTAAATTATAGGAGACAGATGGGAGACAGAGACACATTAATGCTTCAGCACAAAACCAATAAATAACCAATAAAAGTCTGATCCATCATTTACTAACATTTGCACTCTGTACATATTAGAAATGTAGGAAGGAAACGTCTCTGATGATTTTATGTAGTGTTCGTGTCAAAGACAGTCAGCGGTGGAAGAAGTAATAAGATCTTTTACTGCATAAAAGTACCAACACCACAGTGTAGAAATACTGTTAGGAAAAAAAGTCCTGCATTCAAAATTTACTTAAAGTACCAAAAGTAAAAGTATTAATTATTCAGAATAATTTATATTATTGAAATATTATTAGTGATTAGCGTCAATGTGTATTGATTCTCTCATTTGAAGCCGGTCATGATCCATTTCTTTAAGTTTTATGAGTTTAGCAGAATAAATGTTCAGCGCCTTCAGTTAATTAATTACAAGTACAATACAATTATATTATATTTACTGTTTGCACGACACCACATAGACGACACCTCACTTATTGAATTTCTCCGTTAAATGTGAACCAATCAGAAAAGAGGAGGCAGAAAATTGGCGACCAATAAGATTCTCCTGTTCCACGATATATTCTTTGTAATGACACAGTGCAGATCTGTGATATAATACGATGATGTAAAGCCCTGAGACCTGGTTCGATAGCTGTGGGTCTGAAGCCTCCATCTGGCTGAAAGGATGGAAAGTAATGGACCCCCCTCCCTGAATTTGGGAGCTATTTTTAGGGGCTTTAAGAGGGAAAATCCTGTTTCATTATCCACAGACGAGGTGGCACAACTGCGTCATGTAACTCTCAGTTTTTTTAATTTTTTCGGCTGACTGGCTGCAGCGGCACGTTCGACTCCATGTGCCACATCAGTCATGCATGAACACACAGATTTGATTGCTCAGTAATAATATTCACCATGTCTAACCCGAGATATAAATAGACAATATGTGAGTGTGTGTGTTCGTAGTAATCAGAGCGGAGCTGCTGTTGGTGTCGCAGCACAGCGAGCTCACACACCAACAGCAGACACAAAAGGCGGGGTCACGTGCTTCCAGCCGGGCCAATCGCAGCAGGCCTCGCTTGATTGAATTTCATCGGTCGGCCACCGTTAACGACACGGCCTCCGATAAACCCTCCGGCAAACTGCTGTGGATGCTGGTCACAGATGTATGTCAGCTCTGATGCAGACATGACGGTGTGTGGGCCAGTTTTATAGTGGTGGAATGTAGCTGAGTACATTTACTCAAGTACAGTACTTAAGTACAATTTTGAGGTACTTGTACTTTACTTGAGTATTTCCATTTCATGTTACTTTTTATTTCTACTCCACTACATTTATTTGACCACATTAGCTACTTGTTACTTTGCAGATTCTGATTATTAATTCAACCTTTAAATCAAATAATAAATTGTGATATATTATGAAAATATATAGATTAGGATTAAGATTACACTGCAGTATATAAAGTCATTAAAATGAGCTCCATCTTCACCAGCTGCAACATTAAAGTGATGAACACAATAATGCATCAATAATTATAATCCAGTAATATAATATATATTATTCTGCATCATGAGTACTTTTACTTTTGGTACTTTTACTTGTAACAGATTATTTGGTATGTGTGGTATTGCTATTTTTACTACTTAAGTAAAAGATCAGAGTACTTCTTCCCCTGCTGCTTGAGACACAATGTGTTTATTAACATTTAACCAAAACCACCATCTTTTCCGAACCTTGACCAAAGTACTTTCGTTGCCTAAACCAAAACACAGACTGGTCTCAGGATGAAATCAAACCCTGTTGGTTTGCTTTAATTCTACAATTGTATTTACATTCTGCAATTACCTTTCTAGTGGTAGTTTTCTAAAGTAGCTTTCATTGTTAGTGGCGGAGTCCGCCATTCCCGCACTTGATTCAAATTGCCTTCACACACACAGGATATTCACAGGAAACGATGCAGTGTGTAATCCAGTGTTTATAATTTGATCTCATTGATATCAGCTTCACTGTCTACTGTTCACTCTCCTGCAGCTGGATTGAGTCACTGCTAATGCTAATGCTAACACAACATCTCCTAATGATGCTGCTTTAACTGGACAAACACGGGGAGGCTTTTATTGTGAAGCAGTCAGAGGAAACAGAGTATTTGTCACTGCAAAACAAGACAACGGCCATTTTGTTCATTTTAAGTGGACCAATTTAAAATATTGCTGCGAGTAATGGAACAAAAGGTCCGTGCTTTTACTTTAGTAGAAATACCATTGTCAAAAAATGACTCAATTCAATGAAAAAGTCCTGAATTCAACGTAAAAGTACTCACTTACCTAAGTAAAAGTACAAAAGTATAATCAGGAAAATGCACTTAAAGTACTCATTGTGTAGAATGGCTCCTTTCAAAGTGTTTTATTATTACAGAAGATGATATTATTCTGGTTTTTCTAATAAATACACGTCAGAGCATTTTAATGTTGTAATTCGTCAATGTGGAGCCAAATTTAGATACTTTATTATACTGAGAAGATCAGTAGTTACAGTACTGCATCAGTACTATGTGTTTTTTCATGTAAAAAGTAACACTAATCGAATAAACGTAGTGAAGTAAAAAGTACAATATTTTCCTCTGAGATGTGGTGGAGTCGAAGTATAAAATGGAAATACACTTCAATCAATTAATTCAGAGCTGTGATGTTACACAAGACAAGAAAGACGAGGCGCTTCATGTCTGATCTGAGACGTTTGACACTCATCAGGACAGACTGTGAGCTGGAAAAGATCCGCCTCAGTTTGACCTTTGGTCAAAGTGAATTCATTACGCAGCCCTGCCGAACGCTGCACATCCAGTCCTCCCTGAACCACAAATTAGGGTGGACGGCGAGGCCTCCCAGGGGCCTCACACAGGCCTCAGGGCCAGCTTCATGTGCCTGTCATCTCTGCAACACAGTGCTCATGTCTGAGAGAAGCTCCAGCCTCTCTGACCTGCCTCCAGTGGTGGAGTGTAACGAAGTACATTTACTCGAGTACAATACTTAAGTACAAATTTGAGGTACTTGTACTTTACTTGAGTATTTCCATTTTTGGCTACTTTCTCCTTCTCCTCCGTCACATCTCAGAGGTAAATCTTGTACTTTTTACTCCACTACATTTGTCTGACAGCTTTAGTTACTTTACAGATGACAGTTGACTTGGATCAGCTGGAAAATGCATCGTCACAAAGCTGAAAACAGGCTGTTTTTCTGACTGTTTAGAGATACGTGGTTCTCACAGGACAGCCACGCTACAAACANACACACTGACAGGGAACATTTTACTGCAACATGAGGACTTTACTGATGAGAATACTCACGGACTTTTACATAGTTTTTAACAGTGTGTATTAGTACTTAAGTGAAGGATCTGAATACTTCTTCCATCACTGCCTTCTGATGAAGATGTGCTTTCGTCGCAGCGCCACTTGCTGCAACTTACTTTATTTATTTTTTATCTTATCGTTATTTATAACCTGATCTATTTTCTAGTGAAAAGTTCAATCTTTAGACCATGATATTAGGTTTAGGCTAAACACATGGGTTAAAGGATTGATGCTTGAATTATTCTTTATTTTTGTTATTGTCAGTAAACCCAATGAAAAGTCCCCAAACCAACAACATGTTAATGTCAGTACTGTCTGACTTCCTGTCTGTGGCTCTCAGCTTCGAGCCCATCGGTTCCTACTGAAGATGTAAATCTTTAACAAAACAAATCACAAACATATAGTTTAATTTTTAAAAAAGGCTCAAGTTTTTATCAAACAAACAGAAGGAAATAGTGCATTTGTTGGGGACTATTTTCAGCGGCGGATGAATCCACATTCGGTGCTGTAGTGAGTATTTGGGGCAGCAGGACGGTGTATGTGGGACTAAATAAACTACAGTGTGTGTGTTGATGGTGATGAAGGAACATGTCACCCAGGGCAACAGTGTGGCTCATTGATGAGTTTTAATAAATAATAACATTTTTGTGGTTATGAATAATAAATATAACCACAACAATGTTAATCATGCTTTAGTTGCCAGGAGTGGATATCGTAGGACAACAAATAAAATACGTTGGCATTGAACTGCCGGCAGATATGTTTAATAATAATGTTTCATAATAAAAAACGCCATTACAGCTCCTACAGAACACATTTGCTAATGAAACATAGTTGTATATGAACACATTTTTTAGGTGTCAGGGTTGTTTAGAGTGTTAATGAAAGTCCTCTCTGCTAGAAGTGATGCATGTGGGCTGTTAAACATAAAATAAGTTACAGTGCAAAGTAAGTGTGTCGGGCCAGAGCCTGTAATAACAGCTTATCACCAAAAATGGTGCCAAAAAAAGAGTCTTCTGGATTCTCACCGTAAGAAAATCACAATATTTTGTTAGAATCACATCTCTTCTAAAGCACACACTAAATCTGTTTTTTTCATGTACACTTTTTACTTTATTTGCAATTAAGCAGAGCTTTTCACGTCTTGTTTTTACCTCCCTACAGGTAAAGTTACATTTTCACCGCTTGTTTAGATATACAAAGAAGTACCTTATTTGACGGATACTGTAAATATTATTTTACACTTTTTAAGCTGAGTCTTCTCCTGCCCACTTCACTGCCACTACTCTTTTTTTTTTCATGCAGACGTATTATTTAACAGTCCAAACTGACCTCTGATCTGTCAGACAGACGTTCTGCAGCTCGATTTAGCCTCTCTGGCTGACGTGAAACACGCTGACAGTTTCCACTGTTGTTTGGAGTAAATCAGCAGCCTGCTGCATTATGTAAACACGTCACGTTTACATGTTACTGCTTTATGGTCACATCTTTTAGTGCTAACTGCATGAAACACAACAATATCCTCTCCTACCCAGAAAAGCAACCGTTGCCACTGGACAAACAAGGTGCGTCTTCATGCTAATGTGGCTCCTGTAGGTTGGATATCTGATTGGCTGTAAGCAGCAGCACCCTGAGGTGTCATCATCATCATCATCATCAGTGTAGGTGCTGTGGTGCCCTGTGGCAGACAGTTACGGTGCTGCACTTAAAGCAGATGATGCAGAAGTGATGGCAGCAGCCGCTCATGTGGAAACGTTGCATTCAGTCAGTCTGGTTAGATAACGTTCGACTGATGTCTCTTTGTTTGCTTGTTTTCTGCTTATTTGATTTTTTTTCTCTCTCTGCTTGCAGAAGCAACACAGTCTGCAGTGATCCAAAGTGCTGAAATGCATCTGAGGCTAAAATATAATCTGCACTGAAAATGTTCAGGGAGCCACTGATATCATCGAGTTTGTTACGGCCGAGCATTTAGATGAGTAAAGTTTTAGATTCACCATTTTGATATTCAGACGTAAATCTAAATATTGGGTCTGATATCATCTTCAAAATGAGGAAACAGCTCTCCTGCATCTTCAAATTTAGTTTATTAAAAGCATCTTTTTAAATTGTTTTTAATGAATTTCCTTGAACATTAAAAAATAATCGTGATGTTCACTTTATATTATTATCATTCTGCCTTCTGAAGGTGGCACAAATACATCAGAACTGTAAGTTTAATCACTATCAGTAACATGCAGTCTTTTTAAACTGCTCTCCGTTACAGTTTGTGGACTTCATTATTCATTTAGCGATGTTAAATAAGTTTTGTACAGAAAATACGACTAGACTCTGAGAGTAAACTCAGAGCAGCATTTTATTCCACAAAGTAAGACAGATTGCAACGCTAATTTTAGATTTCGCATAAAAGTCAATGAACAATGCAAATTAACATTTTGCAAACTGAGGTGAAAATGCATCTATTCAAGCTTGAGCGAACAATTTTCAAAAATCTTTACGTATCTGCTTCGTTCAGAGACGAGAGGAGAAAAGAGACTGCAAAATACAAAATAAATAACAAAAGGGGGTTAAGACCATAAAGCACGATGTCTCGCCTCATTTCCTGTCATCTCTAGACTGTCTGATAAAAAAGGCATTAAACCCCCAAAATATCCTTTAAAAATAAAGACAAAAAGTTGTCTTCTGCTGTGAACTCAAAACTGAGGTAGGTATCCAAACTGTGGATTTTCTTACATCCCCAGAATATACACAAAGGCAGATCTCACGTTCTCTGTCTCCACATTCATCTGAGCATAATTAGAATCAGTTTATTTGCATTTGCTACATGCAGCGTTCATTAATCACAGAGACGTTTGTCAGGCTGAGTCAGTGTGGTATCAGAGTGGAGGTGAAGTTCGTGTATGTGAAGCACAATTAGAAGCCGACCCTCCCCTCTGGTTGATCACAATGAAGGAAACAGCAGCAGGATTTCTCCAGGAAGGAGATGGCAGCGGAGGGCGGGAACACAGAGAGGGATTAATTAGCATTCTCAGTAGAGTTTACATATATTTGATTAATTCAGGCCCTCACGATGCTTTCCATTTTAAAGATAACTGCTCTTCTCCGAGGCTAAACAATTAGGTTACGTAAGCTCATCTGAGTCTTACATTCCCATGTCACAGACCTCGAGCCAGCTGAGCAGCTCGGCTGAAAACCCTTAATTATCGCACGCCGATGAGGCAATCATTTTCTATTTACTCGTGCACTCTCTTCTGCACTCGCAGCTCCAGTTAATGACCCGGTACAGCCCAGGTTTAAAATAACCTACGTGAGGATATAATGGATTCACGTTGCCATTTTCATCTGTCTCTTTTAGGTAATTGTGGGTGAGCGTTCACGATGTGTTCAGGGCCTATTGTGGTGTTCCCGGTGTGTGTTAGGTGATGAACTGATGGTTTGGAAACCAGTTTAACAACTGGTACCAGTTTAAAATAAACCTCAGCCGTCTTAAAATGACTCTGTGCATCACCAGTGACCACTAAGTACAGACAGTCTCTGAGGCTCATTATTTTCTTTTACATTCTTATATTTTTCATCATATTATTTCAATATTATTTCATTTTACGTCATTTGTTATCTAGAAATGTGTATTTATTTTGATTATTCAATAATAAATGAAAATAAATAGTAAACTTCCTTAATTCACTGTCTCCTCACTGGTATCACAATAAAGGCAGAATAGTTCATAAAAATAAATAACAAATAGAAATACAAAAATCCTGCTCAAAACTGGATTTTACAAATACATAACCATTTATATCACAAACGTACAGAGCCCAGCAGGTGTCACGGATAAGAAAAATTAATCATTTGTGTGCACAAAGTGACTCATGCTCTCGAATTAATAATTTGTGCTCTCGAATGACCTAATTTGTGGTTTTAAATTGATAATTTGTGTTCAGAAATGAACAGAACATTAAACACTGTTAACATTTTAGCATTTGTTTAAGGGATGTCAAAAATGTTGTGTAACAGGCACAGTTCAGAGTATATCTACGCAATTCTGTCCCAAATCAAAAGAAAACATTAACTCATTAAATCCAAACCTTGGATATAGTCCATGCACACCTAAATGCTAACACCGTACAAACTCCATGTAATTTTACTTAGAACAATTCTGGTACATAATCAGCAGTTCATTTTCATTTTCTTGGATGCAAATAGATAAAAAATCTCGGTGAAAAACTGCTGTCACAGTGCACACCCTTCAACTTCCAGCGCTTTCCCTTCAACTGACAGTTCAGCTGCTTTAATATGTTGCACTTCAACTGTTATTTCAGACATTCCTGCATTACAGCAGCGCAGGGAGCGTGTCGCTTCAGGTACCGGTGAGACATGAAATTCAATCCAAGAAGTCCAGTTTCAGATTAATGCATTTAAAAGCTTATCAGGCACCAAAACACTGCTCAGACTTTTATAATAACATACAGAGTTGTAAAATCCTGTGTCAAAGTCATCACGACGGGCTTCTGTCGGTCTGAACGCGACGTCAGTTCAACTGCTTTCAGTGTTTACATACAAACTGACACTTCGACTGCCTGAAGGAATTAAACTTGAAACCAAAGTTACAGATTCTGTCACCAATTACACTGATTTCCTTTCAGCTCTACAGCTCAGCTGACACCTCAAGTCCTTCACAATTCTGACATACTTGTACTTTACTTGTATTTCCATGTCATGTTACTTTCTACTTGTACTCCACTACAGTTCAGAGGCAAATACTGTAATTTTTACTCCTTTATACTTATATGATGCAGTATGAAGTATCTAAAACTGGCTCCACATTGACAAACTACAACATTAAAATGCTCTTAAATGTATTTCTTAGAGATAAAAACAGATTAATATAATATTTATATAACACTGCAATAGGAGCCAGTCTGTATAATGAGTACTTTTACTTTTGGTGGTACATTTTGTATTCAGGAGTTTTACTTGTAATGGAGTATTTTTAGACTGTGGTATTTCTACATCTATTGAAGCAAAGATCGGAGTATTTATTCCTCCACTGACGGCAACTCCCAAACAAGAATTCACATTTAACCTGTTAACGCCTGAACTTTTTCATCACACTTGTCAAAAACACTTTTTCTAGTTTTGATTTAATGTCTTGCACGACGTGAACGTTCTGATACGCTGAATAAAAATTAGAGATTACTTTCAACCAAAAACACATTTTGTTGCATATGAAAATGACTCATAAGCAGATTAAGTAGTTTGAGTGGCAGGTAAATTCAAACTTTGCTGGTGGACATGAGCCGTGATGACTACCTGTGCTCCTCAGCCTACGACTGTACCTCCATACAGAGGATTGTTCTTATGCAACTGGAGGCTTAAATCCTGCCCCTCAGCAGCAGAGATTACAGTGTGGGGGGGCACTGATGGACGGAAGAGCCCAAATCTGAAGAAGAGAGAAGATTTATGTGCTGTGAACTTTACATTAAGTCTGTTTCACTGCAACTCGAATCCCGAGCACCATCCAATGAGTTCAGTGGTTAAAATATGATGTAATTTGTGCTGCCTCACAAGCAGTCAGTCATTAAAAAGTCAAGGATCACATATACTGTATATATATTCAGATATCTGTCTTTGTTTCTGGTAGTTCAGTGTTTGCTTTCAGTTCTCCAGTGAAGCTTCATGATGACTCAGCTGTTGTTGATGGGAGTGATTGTGGCCTCCAGAGAAACACCTGAACGCGTCGGACTTAAACGGCAAGTTTGTGTTCGTCCGTGGCTCATTTCAATATTATAAATCAGATTAGAAATATTTATAAATACCATTTGCACCTCAAATACTCAATTTAAACATGAACCACACAATGAGGAGCAGAGTCATGTTGTTTTTTCAGATGGGGATATACTGTCGATAGTGACGTGTTGTGTTAATGTGGTCACTGTTGGAGTTTGGAGGTAGTTGCTGAACTTTATACAGTAACATTATATAAACACACAAGTTTGGAGTGAAACTTCAGTTGGAGAAAGTCACCAACAAACCAGATTTTAAACTGCACACAACACTGGCACCGCTGGGAAGCTAATTCTTCACCAGACAACCTCTAAACTTTTGTATAGTTTTTTCAGGAAATCTACTGTAGATAAATGTACGTAACAGGTCTGTGTAACAACAAATGTAATCTAAGGCAACAAAAGGAACAATATTTCCACTGTTCGGTGTGGAAAACCCATCAATCACATTTAAATCTGCAAAACAAAGCACACATTTGTGTACATTTCTTTCCAAATTAGTTACTGCTGCAAGTCTGTTAGCACTCACAAGCTAATTTGGATACCACCCTAAAACTATAAATATAAATTTATTACACATCTGTTTTATTCTTAAAAGAAAAGAGAAAAAACAGACACACAGGACAGCATCTTCACTGCGACTATAAAACTATATTGGCTCCCCATTGGCCCACGTTTGACCCTGAAGAGTCTCATGAGAAAACTCTTAAAAGGGTCGTTTTGGAACTCGATGACAAGCTGTTTATTTTGTCACAGAGTTTGGAGGACGAGTTGGCCGCCGCATTTCAAGCTTCAGATAGCATGTGACACCGGAGACAGCGGCTTCTTTTCATCACTTCCCTGACCCTAACCTGGCAGGTTGTGTCCATCTTTCACCGTGTCCATTTAAAAGATATTAAAAAGCCTTAAAAGTGTCTTTCCAAAAGCTTCAGATGTGGTGAAGATCTCCTGGAAATGGAGAATACCGTTTCCTCTGGAGTCATCGCCCGTCATTCACAGTGAAAGCCAGGACGAGCTCAGCCACATCTTTGCTCTCTCACTGCTTTCCGACTTTTTTTGAGCAGCAGTGGAGGTTGCAGCTGAGGACTGCCACTGTGTGTGTGTGTGTGTGTGTGTGTTATGTAACTTCCTCATTGCATTGTCTCTCCTGCTTCCAGCGCTTCCCCAGCCTGTGCAGAGCAGAGCTCGGGTTATAGGAGTCAGGAGGGCTGCAGAAAGAAGCTCACGCTAATCACCTCTCCTTCAGAAATCACAGAAAACGCTCCACAGCCTCGTCTCTGCCTTCACGTTCGCCTGCTGCAGCCAGTGTTAGTGCCAAAAGCTTCACTCATCTGTCTCCAGCTGAGCTACAGAGTCACATATTTACTTCTGACAGTCATGTTTTAATAGTACTAATCATGGTTGATGGGTTTGTGTGGTAGCAGCAGTGTAATTAGTTGTGCTACAGCAACTCCTCAGTAATATTTCTTGTGTTGCTCCGCTGTCACGCAAAGCATTGCTGCGGATTAAATGCATTTATGAGGATAAAAATAGAAAGATGATAATGCATCACATGTAAATACTGTACTTCTGACGTGTGTTTATTTATGTGAATGGTGAGACCACAGTGGCTCCAGATTACAGAGACGTTCGGATTAGTCAGGGACACATTTTTACCATCTCTCAGCTCTCGCTGAAATGAGATGTCAATCAATCTGACAGCTGTGACGGGATGTTTTTGTCAGCATGCAAAGTTTTTTAATCTCTTCCAAGTTTTTGAGGACGCAGCTTAAAGTTCAGGCTCAAATCTTGACGTCATGCCAACATGAGGCGTTCGAGGACGGCCAACAAAGGATGGAAAAATCATTTTGAAATCCGATTTGAAAGAAAAACGTCAGTCACAACTGCAAAGCCAACTTTTCAGGTGCAAATAAGCAGTTACAGTATGTGGCAGCTATGACAGAGGTGTGACATGTTATAGATGCACAGTAAATTAGGTACTTTTTTCAACTGAAGCAACAACGACACTGCTTCCAGACCTCTGAATCCACATCTCCGATTTGTTTCAGTTATTCAAACAGCTCAGGTGTGCTCATAAACAGCTGTTTGGCCAGGTGGAAAACGAAGCCAATCAGAGCTTTGTCGCTTTGTATTAAGGATAGAGATGTCCGTCCTGTGCCAGAGCCAAGAAAATGGCATCAGAGAAAATTGCCATGAAAATGGCGACAAACGTGGGTGGGATTGACGTAGCTGTACTCGCTGGTGTCGGTCGAGTTACAGTCATAAATCGACATGAGGAACGTGAACAGTTCCTGGCAACATGTTAGCCAATCACTGAAGAATAAAGTGAAATAAAATGACGATTAAATGTGATTATCAGGTCACAATCTAGCGAGCTTTTTAAGGGGTTTTGATGGTGTTAAAAAATAACACTGACGTGTTGGAGGTTTGTGAGTGTTCCTGCATGTTTTAGAAAAATCCTAAACTTCAGTAACACTGATTTGAAACGCTCAGAGCTAACAAGTTGATTCTACCAAACGATACCAAAACCAAAGTCAAATCTGGCAACGTGTAAATAAGACAACTTTGGAGTTGTTGGAAGACGTATTTTTGTCTCTTTTGATAGAGCTAGGCTAGCAGCTTCCCTCTGCTTCCAGTCTTTGTGCTAAGCTAGGCTAAACACATCCTGGACATAGAGACAGAAAGAGTGGAAGTCACTGCAGGTAAAAGAAGATGCTACAGAGGGCTGAAGTTGCAAGTTTTGTTTTGAGTTTTGTCCAAAATGATCTGCTAACAAAGGACTGCTGGTCCTGGTTGGCGTGACACTGGTCTGGTCTGGAGAGGTAAGCATGTTCCCTTTACCAACCTGACAGTCAACGCCAATTAGTTTAGTTATTGTTCAGGCCTGGAGTCCCCCGGGCCGATCATCTGACGTGTCCTTTATCTCTCGGTGCCTGGCTGTCATGACATGTCTTTTCATGCTAACAGGTATTTCCTAAAATGTTGGATTGTTTGTTGAAGACCTCTGTAATACGACTGAAGGAGCAGTGGTGGGATGTAACTCAGTACATTTACTCAAGTACAGTACTTAAGAACAAATTTGAGGTACTTGTACTTTACTTGAATATTTTCTTTTCATGCAACTTTCTGTTTATATAAGTACAGCTGAAACCATCAGCCCATTAATCAATTAGTGGATTGGAAACTATTTTGATAATAGTTGAAGTCATTTTTCCTGTAAAAACATTTCAGCTTCTCACATGTGAAGATTT